>JAUIMM010000243.1:10895000-10935000 GCA_031769625.1 Taudactylus pleione | reverse complement strand
CTGCCCAAGGTCCACAAAAATTTAGAGAACCCCCCTGGCCGCCCTATAGTGGCGGGTATCGACTCTCTCACTTCAGGTTGTTCTAAATATGTGGAAAGATTTCTTAATAAATATGTATATGTTTTAAAATCTTATGTTAAAGACACTACTTCTATTTTACAAATTTTAAATGACATCCAGTGGAGCGAATCATACAATTGGGTGACCATATACATACAGTCACTGTACACGTCTATTCCACACGAGAAAGGGATCTCAAGTTGTAGAGAATTTCTGGATGAGGATAAGGATCTAAGTGTGGAACATAAGAATTTTATATGCTCCTTGATGGAATTCATTTTACATCATAATTATTTTAAATTTTTAGACTCTTTTTATATTCAAGTAGAAGGTACAGCTATGGGCACAGTATTTGCACCCAGCTTCGCCAATCTCCACATGGGAAGCTGGGAACGAAAATATATATATGGGGAACACTTATTTAAAGACCAATTAATATTATATGCCAGATATATTGATGACATTCTTATTATATGGAATGGGACGGAACATGAATTCCTAAATTTTATGGACCAATTAAGAGTGAATGAATATAATCTCACATTTACTTATAAATTTAGCAAAGTGGAGATTGAATATCTGGATTTGGTTATTGGAAGTGACACCAATGGAATTGTGAGCTGGAACCATATTAAAGGGGTAGATGCGAATAGTTATGTACATTTCAATAGTGGACATCTCACCAAGTGGAAAAGGAATATGCCGCTTTCCCAGTTTTGTCGGATACGTAGGAATTGTAGTTCCACAGATGTCTACAACAATCAGGTCGATATTTTCTCCGAGAGATTTCGGGAGAAGAAATATCCTGAAGAAGTTATTAATAAAGCTAAGATCAGAGCAAACGAATTAGATAGAAATACCCTTTTGCAGTATAAATCAAAGGATCCTATTGACAATAAGATCATGTTTGTGACCCAATTTAATAGTAAAGAAAAGGATATTAAAAGAATCATGAATAAACATTGGGATATTCTTAAGACCGATACAATATTTAATGGTATTCTACCGGAGAGACCTAATATAGCTTTTAGGAAAGCCAGGAATATAAAGAACCAGCTTGCACCTAGCACTTTGAAACCTAAAGTTAACAATAATACGTTATGGATCCAGAAAAGCAAAGGTTTTTTTAAATGTAATAACTGTAACATATGTAAATTTGTGGACAATTAAAATCATCAAGTATGGAATTTTAATAATACAATATCATATAACATCATTCATTTAATGAATTGTACCACCACATGGGTGATCTATGTATTAGAATGCCCTTGTCAACTCAAATATGTGGGAAAAACCAAAAGGAACCTCAAATTACGTATACAAGAGCATGTGAGGGGCATTAGAAATAGAGTCGACAATCATTCCATACCTAAGCACTTTTCTAAACAACATAATGCCGATCCATTAGGGCTGAAATTTAAAGCTATTGAATTAGTACTATTATCTGATAGGGGTGGCAATAGAGAGAAAAAACTATCGCAAAGAGAGATGTTCTGGATATTTACTTTGAACACCCTAGTACCATATGGGTTGAATGAGTCTTATGAGATTGCACCATTTTTATAGGGATTATTCTAATATGATTGTATTTTATTCTTCCTTTCTCTGTATTTTTATTGTTATTTATACACTGATATTTATTAGGTTCTTGATTATATATATATCTGTAGCTGATTTTTTATAGCACCTTTTTATAGCACATTTTATAACATTTTTAATGTATTTTATATAGTATTTTTGTGTTGAAATGTTTTTGTGATGATCTGTAATTATTGATATAGAATTTGGGTCTCTTATGCCCATTATATGAAGTATAAAGAGACACTCCGACAAAATGGCGCCAATACATTGATTTTTATAGACTACATCAAAATGGCCGCTGCCGTTTCTCTCCCCCTAGCAATGAGAGTTACATCGGCAGTATAATGAGTCTTTAGCGAGTTGTAAGTGGGGTACATGTTTGGGTACGATAAGGGTGTATATGCCTCCTATATAGAACTCATTTTGGCTTAGTAGATTCCCATTGGAATGTTCACGATGCGTGCTGGCTCCCGCGCATGCGCGATGGTGGTCAATATTAAACATTTGTGTGAAAACTCGCGATGCGCGGTGAGTCTCGCGCATGCGCGATGGTGTTTAAGAAGTCGCTTGCCACCGGGCACTAGTATATACACTCGCGATGTGCGGTGAATCCCGCGCACGCGCGATAATATCTAAAATGGTGCCCGAAATTGGAAATCCGGTTACAGACCATTATCGGAACATGGGATAATTAGTATGGGTATATAAGGTGGTATAGTATCCCTCTGATAATGTTATCCTCCTGACGAAGTCCAACCTTAATGGTATAAGTGACGAAACGCGTTGAGGAAGTGGGGACCTTTGTCGCTTGACAGTGACTTTCTCAGATAAGCCTTTTTTGTTCTCCTTTGATGTAATTATGCATTTTTTAGTATATGTTATTGTTTGTGAATAAACTATCTACGGTAATACACTATGTGAATATATTTTTTCTCCCGGTACATATCCATACTTGGGGAGTAAGAGAACTAGTCTAAAGACTCAAGAAATAAAGATCTTGTATGAGCTACTGGATGAGCATTTTTGTGGTACGCATACTAAATACGTATGGTGTGTGCACTTTGTGGTTAACATAATACGCTATGAGGCGCTTGTCTTTCACCTTTTGTTTTTCATATATATATATATATATATATATATATATATATATTAGGGGTGAGCGGGTTCGGATTTCTGAAATCCGAACCCCCCCGAGCCCCCCCGATCCGAGTCCGATCCGAATCAGGCTCGACTTTTCCCGCCTGACTCGGATCTGAAATCGAGGCAAAACGTCATCATCCCGCCTTCCGAGTCTCGCGGGTTTTGGATCCTATATAAGGTACCCACGTCGGCGCCATTTTCTCACTCGGCTGTGGACAGTGAAGAGGGAGGGTGGGAGTTAGGGCAGTGTAGTGTAGTGTAGTGCTGCTGTTGTCCACTACTTCAAAGTCCATAGGGGCTGGCTGTGTTGTGCTGTGCTGCTGTTGTTAATAGGGGCTGTGTCCACTACTTCAAAGTCCATAGGGGCTGGCTGGACTGTGTTGTGCAGTCAGTTCTCCATAGGGGCTGTGTCCACTCCAAAGTCCTGTGCAGTGTCCCAGTCCTAAAGAGGTGCTGTAGTGTTGTCCAGGGGGTGCTCTGTCCATCAGGGGTGCTCCCCCCAAGTGCTAAAAAAATAATATATTTTCTGTGTTTGTGAATTGTGTGCGCAGTAGCCGCACGTGCATCAACAAAGTAGTGCCAAGCGTGCGCCTGTGTCATAAGTAAAGGGCCGGCTGGCTTGACCGTTAAAGGGTGCTGTAACCCCCAAAGTACACTCCAGTCCAAACCGAAAAAAAATTATTTTCTGTGTTTGTGAATTGTGTGCGCAGTAGCCGCACGTGCATCAACAAAGTAGTGCCAAGTGTGCGCCTGTGTCATAAGTAAAGGGCTGGCTGGCTTGACCGTTAAAGGGTGCTGTAACCCCCGAAAGTACACTCCAGTCCAAACCAAAAAAAAAATTATTTTCTGTGTTTGTGAATTGTGTGCGCAGTAGCCGCACGTGCATCAACAAAGTAGTGCCAAGCGTGCGCCTGTGTCATAAGTAAAGGGCCGGCTGGCTTGACCGTTAAAGGGTTCTGTAACCCCCAAAGTACACTCCAAACCAAAAAAATATATATTTTCTGTGTTTGTGACTTGTGTGCACTGTGGCTGCACGTGCATCAACAAATGAGCAGCGCCAAGCGTGCGCCTGTGTCCCATAAGTAAAGAGCCGGCTGGCTCATTTCTTAAAGGGTGGTGTAACCCACAAAGTGCACTACTCTCCAGCAAAAATAAAAAACTATTTTTTTAATGTGTTTGTGACTTGTGTGCGATGTAGCCACACTTGCATCCTCAAAGCAGCAGCGACAAGCGTGCGTCTGTCTGTTAAAGGGTGGTGACACCCTCAAAGTGTGCTCCACAAACAATAAAAATATTCTTCTTCTTTTTTCTGTCTTTGTGAATTGTGTGGGCTGTAGCCGCACCTGCATCCTTAAAGCAGCAGCGACAAGCGTGCGTCTGTCTGTTAAAGGGGGGTGACACCCTCAAAGTGTTCTACACAAACAATTAAAATATTGTTCTTTTTTTTCGGTCTTTGTGAAATGTGTGGGCTGTAGCCGCACCTGCATCCTTAAAGCAGCAGCGACAAGCGTGCGTCTGTCTGTTAAAGGGTGGTGTAACTCTCAAAGTGCTCCAAAAAATAAAAAACTATTTTTTTTATGTGTTTGTGACTTGTGTGCGATGTAGCCGCACTTGCATCCTCAAAGCAGCAGCGACAAGCGTGCGTCTGTCTGTTAAAGGGTGGTGACACCCTCAAAGTGTGCTACACAAACAATAAAAATATTGTTCTTTTTTTTTCGGTCTTTGTGAAATGTGTGGGCTGTAGCCGCACCTGCATCCTTAAAGCAGCAGCGACAAGCGTGCGTCTGTCTGTTAAAGGGTGGTGACACCCTCAAAGTGTGCTACACAAAGAATAAAAATATTCTTCTTCTTTTTTCTGTCTTTGTGAATTGTGTGGGCTGTAGCCGCACTTGCATCCTCAAAGCAGCAGCGACAAGCGTGCGTCTGTCTGTTAGAGGGTGGTGTAACCCTCAAAGTGTGCTCCACAAACAATAAAAATATTCTTTTTTTTTTTCTGTCTTTGTGAATTGTGTGGGCTGTAGCCGCACTTGAATCCTCAAAGCAGCAGCGACAAGCGTGCGTCTGTCTGTTAAAGGATTACATCGGTGACAGCATCCAAGTAGGCATGTCAGACAGTCCGTACCTGTACTGGCAGGAAAAAGAAGCAATTTGGAGGTCCCTGTACAAACTGGCTCTATTTTACCTGAGTTGCCCCCCCTCCAGTGTGTACTCCGAAAGAGTGTTTAGTGCAGCCGGGAACCTTGTTAGCGAAAGGCGTAGGAGGTTGCTTCCACAAAATGTGGAGAAGATGATGTTCATAAAATGAATGATCAACTCTTCCAGGGAGACCAGCCTCCAGAACGTACAGAGGGACCTGTGGTTCCAGCAGGGACGAATTAATACTCTGTGAGGATGAGGATGTACATAACACTGAAGAGGGTGAGGAATCTGTGGATGAGGAGGATGAGGACGACTTCTTGCCTCCGTAGAGCCAGTTTGTGCAGGGACAGATTAATTGCCAGCTTGTTTTGTGGGGGCCCAAACGAACCAATCATTTCAGCCACAGTTGTGTGGCAGACCCTGGCGCTGAAATGATTGGTTTGTTAAAGTGTGCATGTCCTGTTTATACAACATAAGGGTGGGTGGGAGGGCCCAAGGACAATTCCATCTTGCACCTCTTTTTTTTCTTTGCATTATGTACAGTTTGGGGCCTAGTTTTTCAATGCCATCCTGTCTGCCACTGCAGTTTCACGCCTAGATGGGTCACGTGTTTGTGCCGCCCACTCGTGTCGCTTAGCATAGTCATCCAGCTACCTCGGTGCAACCTTTTGGACATAAAAACACTATTGTGAGGTGTGAGGTATTCAGAATAGACTGGAAATGAGTGGAAATTAAGGTTATTGAGGTTAATAATAGCATAGGAGCAGAAAAACCTACAAATTCTGTGATTTTAGCTGTTTTTATGCTTTTTTTCAAAAAAATACAGATCCAAAACACAAAACCCAGAACCCAAAACACGGAAGGGTGGTTTTGGCAAAACCAATCCAGATCCAAAACACGAAGAAAGATCCAGATCCAAAACCAAAACACAAAACACGAAAAGTGGCCGGTGCACACCCCTAATATATATATATATATATATAGATACACAGCGTGTGTCTATATCTAAAGACAAACAGTATATATATAATATATATATATCTATATATATATATATATATATTTGAGATGTACGCCAACCCCCGTGTTTTGGTTTTGGAACTGGATCTCCCCTGGTTTTGGATCTTGTTCTGGTTTTGGATTTATTTCCTTGATGTTCTGTTTTTCGGTTTTGGTTTTGGATCTGGATTTTTTCTTAAAATATCACATAAACAGCTAAAATCACATAAAATGGGCCTGTTTTTGGACCTACAGTATTTTTAACCTCAATAACATTTATTTCCAGTAATTTCCAATCAATTTTGACCACCTCACAATATAATTTTTTTCATCTAGTTAAGGCCAAAAGATTGCATCCAGCTAGCTGGCTGACTAAGCTAAGCGACACAGTGGGCGGCACTAACATGTGGCCGTTCAGCTTCTAATTTCCAACACGGATACAGTGTGTTATACAGTGTGGGTTGGATACACCAATAGTGCACTTACTGTGACAGCAGTGTCGGCAGTGCAGGGTGCTGACGGTGTCCTCAATGCAAGAGTGCCAATGATGTCCTCAATGAGGAAGTGCCGTCAGTGTTGGCAGTGTGGCAGTGTTGGCAAAGTGGGGGCCCTGGCAGTGCCCTGAGTGCACAGTGCCGGCAGAGCAGGGGTGCCAGCGGTGTCCTCTGTGCAGGAGTGCTGACAGTGTCGGCTGTGCAGGGGTCACTGACGGAGTCCTCAATATGTGGGGCAGTAGTGCGGGGGTTCTGGCAGTGTCCTCAGTGCAGGGTGCCGGTGGTGTTGGCAGAGCGGGGGTGCCAGCGTTGTCCTCAGTGCATGTGTGCTGACATAGTTGGCAGTGCAGGGCTGCCGGTGGTGTCCTCAGTGTGGTAGTGTCAGCAGTGCAGGGGTTGCTGACGGTGTCCTCAGTACATGGAATGGCAGTGCTGTGGTGCTGGCAGTGTCCTCAGTGAAGGGTACCGGCGATGTCGGCAGTGCGGGGGTGCAAGCGGTGTCTTCAGTGCAGGTTTGCTGACTATGTCGGCAGTGCAGGGGTGTTCTCAATGCAGGGTGCCGGCGATGTTGGCAGAGCGGGGGTGCCAGCGGTGTCCTCAGTGCAGGTTTGCTGACAGTGTCGGCAGTGCAGGGGTGCTGGTGGTGTCCTCAATGTGGGAGTGCCAGCAGTGTCAGCAGTGTGGGGGCCGCTGACAGTGTCCTCAGTACATGGGGCAGCAGTGCAGGAGTGTTGGTAGTGTTGGCAGCGGTGGTGTCGACAGCGGGGGATGCTGCCAGTGGGGGTGCCGGTGGTGTCGGCAGCAGGGGGTGCCGGCAGTGTCAGGCAGCGGGGGATGGCGGGCGCCATCTTCTTTTGCTTCCTGTGTGCATATTAAATGGGCTTAACGCTGATTGGCTGAGAGCCGTGACAGACGGCGAGTTGTGAGGTGTTCAGAATAGACTGGAAATTAATGTTATTGAGGTTAATAATAGCATAGGAACAGAAAAAAACACAAATTCTGTGATTTTAGCTGTTTTTATGCTTTTTTTAAAAAAAAATACAGACCCAAAACACGGAAGGGTGGTTTTGGCAAAACCAATCCAGATCCAAAACACGATAAAAAGATCCAGATCCAAAATCAAAACACAAAATACGAAAAGTGGCCGGTGCACACCCCTAATATATTATATATATATTAGGGGTGAGCGGGTTCGGATTTCTGAAATCCGAACCCCCCCGAGCCCCCCCGATCCGAGGCCGATCCGAGGCCGATCTGAGTCAGGCTCGACTTTTCCCGCCTGACTCGTATCTGAAATCGAGGCAAAACGTCATCATCCCGCCTTCCGGGTCTCGCGGGTTTTGGATCCTATATGAGGTACCCGCGTCGGCGCCATTTTCTCACTCGGCAGTGGGCAGTGAAGAGGGAGGGTGGGAGTTAGGGCTGGCTGGGCTGTGTAGTGTAGTGTAGTGTAGTGCAGAGTAGTGTTGTGCTGTGCTGTGCTGCGCTGTGCTGCTGTTGTCCATAGGGGCTGTGTCCACTACTTCAAAGTCCATAGGGGCTGGCTGTGTTGTGCTGTGCTGCTGTTAATAGGGGCTGTGTCTACTACTTCAAAGTCCATAGGGGCTGGCTGGACTGTGTTGTGCAGTCAGTTCTCCATAGGGGCTGTGTCCACTCCACAGTCCTGTGCAGTGTCCCAGTCCTAAAGGGGTGCTGTAGTGTTGTCCAGGGGGTGCTCTGTCCATCAGGGGTGCTCCCCCCAAGTGCTAAAAAAATTATATTTTTTGTGTGTTTGTGAATTGTGTGCACAGTAGCCGCACGTGCATCAACAAAGTAGTGCCAAGCGTGCACCTGTGTCATAAGTAAAGGGCCAGCTGGCTTGACCGTTAAAAGGTGCTGTAACCCCCAAAGTACACTCCAAACCAAAAGAAAAAATATTTTCTGTGTTTGTGAATTGTGTGCGCAGTAGCCGCACGTGCATCAACAAAGGAGCAGCGCCAAGCGTGCGCCTGTGTCCCATAAGTAAAGAGCCGGCTGGCTCATTTCTTAAAGGGTGGTGTAACCCACAAAGTGCACTACTCTCCAGCAAAAATAAAGAAATATTTTCTGTGTTTAGCCGCACGTATATATCAAATCGATATAACATAAATGGAGGACCAAACTTTCTCCGATAAAAATAAAAAAGCGAAAGATCAAGAACCACTTCCTCCTAGTGCTGAAGCTGCTGCCACTAGTCATGACATAGACGATAACATGCCATCAACGTTGTCTGCCAAGGCCGATGCCCAATGTCATAATAGAGGGCACATACAATCCCAGATGACAAAGTTCAGGAAAATGACCTTGAAAAAAACATTTAAATCAGCTGAAGAGAAATGTAAACTTGCCAATATGCCATTTACGACACGGAGTGGCAAGGAACGGCTAAGGTCGATCCCTAGTATGTTCATGACTAGTGGTTCAGCTTCACATGACGATGGAAGCCCTCCTCCCACTAAAAAAATCAAAAGAGTTAAGCTGGCAAAAGCACAGCAAAGAACTGTGCTTTCTAAGAAGATATCACAAATCCCCAAGGAGAGTCCAAGTGTGGTGGTGGTTGCGATGCCTGACCTTCCCAGCACTGGACGGGAAGAGGTGGCTCTTTCCACCATTTGCACGCCCCCTGCAAGTGCTGAAAGGAGCACCCACAGTCCACTTGCTGATATGCAAATTGAAGATGTCACTGTTGAAGTACAACAGGATGAGGATACTGGTGTAGCTGGCGCTGAGGAGGAAGTTGGCGAGGAGGATTCTGATGGTGATGTGGTTTGTTTAAATCAGGCTCCGGGGGAGACAGTTGTTGTCCGTGGGATGAAAAAGCCCATCACGGTCATGCCTGGGCAGAAGACCAAACATTCCACCTCTTTGGTCTGGCAATATTTCTATCCAATCCGGACAACAACTGTCTTGCCATATGTACCATATGTAAAGGTGAAATAAGTAGGGGTAGGGGCGTCAACCACCTAGGAACATCCTCCCTTATACGGCACCTGCAGCGCGTTCATAAAAAGTTACTGTCAAGTTCAGAAACTTTGGCTAAGACCGTAAGCAGTCCAGGGACACCTAAATCCCGTTGTCCTGTTGTATCCAAGCGCCTGCAAACCACACCGTCAACTCCCTCCTCGTCAATTTCCTCCTTAGTCAGGATCGGAAGTAGTCCTGCAGGCCATGTCACTGGCATGACTGACTCTCCTATCCGGGATTCCTCCGGAGGATCCTGCATTGCTACGCCTACTGCTGCCGCTGCTGCTGTTGCTGCTCCTGGGAGTCGTTCATCATCCCAGAGAGGAAGTAGGAACACCACTACTTTTACTAAACAATTGACCCTCCAACAGTCCTTAGCGAGGAGGATGAAGTACGACAGCAGTCATCCTGAAGCAAAACGTATAACTGAGGCCTTGACTGCTATGTTGGTGTTAGACATGCGTCCGGTATCCGCCATTAGTGCAGTGGGATTTAGACAATTGATGGAGGTAGTGTGTCCCCGGTTCCAAATCCCGTCTAGATTCCACTTCACTAAGCAGGCGATACCGAGACTGTACAGAAAGGTCAGAAAAAGTGTCCTCAGTGTCCTGAAAAATGCCGTTGTACACAATGTCCACTTAACCACGGACATGTGGACAAGTGGAACAGGGAAGACTAAGGACTATATGACTGTGCCAGCCCACTGGGTAGATGTATCACCTTACGCAGCAACAGCAGCAGCGTCACCAGTAGCAGCATCTCAGAAACGCCAGCTCGTTCCAAGGCAGGCTACGCTGTGTATCACCGGTTTCAGTAAGAGGCACACCGCCGACAACCTCTTAGAGAAACTGAGGGAAATCATCGCCCAGTGGCTTACCCCACTTAGACTCTCCTGGGGATTTGTGATATCTGACAACGCCACCAATATTGTGCAGGCATTACATCTGGGCAAATTCCAGCACGTCCCATGTTTTGCTCACACAATAAACTTGGTGGTGCAGAATTTTCTGAAAAGCGACAGGGGCGTGCAGGAGACGCTTTGGGTGGCCCGAAAAATTTCTGGCCACTTTCGCCATTCAGCGACTGCGTGCCGAAGACTGGAGCGCCAGCAAACACTCTTGAACCTGCCCCGCCATCACCTGAAGCAAGAGGTTGTGACGCGGTGGAACTCAACCCTCTATATGCTTCAGAGGATGGAGGAGCAGCAAAAGGCCATACAAGCCTATACATCCACCTATGACATAGGCAAAGGAGGGCGTATGCACCTGACTTAAGCGCAGTGGAGAATGATTTCCGTGTTGTGCAAGGTTCTCCAGCCCTTCGAACTTGCCACACGTGAAGTCAGTTCAGACACTGCCAGCTTGAGTCAGGTCATTCCCCTCATCAGGCTTTTGCAGAAGCAGCTGGAGAAAGTGAAGGAGGAGCTAAGATGGAGCGATTCCGCTCGGCATGTGGGACTTGTGGATGAAGCCCTTCATTCGCTTTGCCAGGATTCCAGGGTGGTCAATCTGTTGAAATCAGACCACTACATTTTGGCCACCGTGCTCGATCCTAGGTTTAAAGCCTATGTGGTGTCCCTCTTTCCGGCCGACACAAGCCTGCAGAGGTGCAAAGACCTGCTGGTGAACACACTGTCAGCTGAAGCGGAACGTGACACGTCAACAGCTCCTTCTTCATTTTCTCCCGCAACTGGGGCTGCCAGGAAAAAACTTAGGTATCCTAAGCAACCCGCTGGCGGTGATGCAGGGCAGGCAGGACCAAGTTTGGACATCTGGTCCGGACTGAAGGACCTGGCAACAATTTCTGACATGTCTACTGTCACTGCATATGATACTGTCACCATTGACAGAATGGTGGAGGATTTCATCGGTGACAGCATCCAAGTAGGCATGTCAGACAGTCCATATCTGTACTGGCAGGAAAAAGAGGCAATTTGGAGGCCCCTGTACAAACTGGCTCTATTTTACCTGAGTTGCCCCCCCTCCAGTGTGTACTCCGAAAGAGTGTTTAGTGCAGCCGGGAACCTTGTCAGCGAAAGGCATAGGAGGTTGCTTCCACAGAATGTGGAGAAGATGATGTTCATCAAAATGAATTATCAACTCTTCCAGGGAGACCAGCCTCCAGAACTTACAGAGGGACCTGTGGTGGTGGATTCCAGTGGGGACGAGTTAATACTCTGTGAGGATGAGGATGTACACTCTGAAGAGGGTGAGGAATCGGTGGATGAGGAGGATGAGGATGACATCTTGCCTCCGTAGAGCCAGTTTGTGCAGGGACAGATTAATTGCCAGCTTGTTTTGTGGGGGCCCAAACGAACCAATCATTTCAGGCACAGTTGTGTGGCAGACCCTGGCGCTGAAATGATTGGTTTGTTAAAGTGTGCATGTCCTGTTTATACAACATAAGGGTGGGTGGGAGGGCCCAAGGACAATTCCATCTTGCACCTCTTTTTTTTCTTTGCATTATGTACAGTTTGGGGCCTAGTTTTTCAAACTGCCATCCTGTCTGCCACTGCAGTATCACTCCTAGATGGGTCACGTGTTTGTGCCGCCCACTCGTGTCGCTTAGCATAGTCATCCAGCTACCTCGGTGCAACCTTTTGGACATAAAAACACTATTGTGAGGTGTGAGGTGTTCAGAATAGACTGGAAATGAGTGGAAATTAAGGTTATTGAGGTTAATAATAGCATAGGAGCAGAAAAATCTACAAATTCTGTGATTTTAGCTGTTTTTATGCTTTTTTTTCCAAAAAATACAGATCCAAAACACAAAACCCAGAACCCAAAACACGGAAGGGTGGTTTTGGCAAAACCAATCCAGATCCAAAACACGAAGAAAGATCCAGATCCAAAACCAAAACACGAAAAGTGGCCGGTGCACACCCCTAATATATATATATATATATATATATATATATATATATATACATACATACACAGTCAGGTGCATAAATATTGGGACATTGACAGAATTTTCATATTTTGGCCTCTATTCACCACCACAATGGCTTTGAAATGAAACAAACAAGATGTGCTTTAACTGCAGATGTTCAGATTTAATTTGAGGGTATTTACATCCAAATCAGGTGAACGGTGTAGGAATTACAACAGTTTCTATATGTGCCTCCCACTTTTTAAGGGCCAAAAGTAATGGGACTATCAACTCAAAAGCTATTTCATGGACAGGTGTGGGCTATTCCCTCGTTATTTCATTATCAATTAAGCAGGTAAAAGGTCTGGAGTTGATTCTAGGTGTGACATTTGCATTTGGAATCAGTTGCTGTCGACTCTCAATATGAGATTCAAAGAGCTGTCACTATCAGTGAAGCAAGCCATCATTAGGCTGAAAAATCAAAACAGACCCATCAGAGAGATAGCAACAGCATTAGGTTTGGCCATATCAACTGTTTGGAACATTCTTAAAAAGAAAGAACGCACCGGAGAGCTCAGCAACACCAAAAGACCCGGAAGACCACGGAAAACAGCTGTGGTGGATGACAGAAGAATTATTTCCCTGGTGAAGAAAAACCCCTTCACAACAGTTGGCCAAATCAAGAACACTCTCCAGGAGGCAGGTGTATATGTATCAAAGTCAACAATCTAGAGAAGACTTCACAAGAGTGAATATAGAGGGTTCATCACAAGATGTAAACCATTGGTGAGCCTCAAAAACAGGAAGACCAGATTAGAGTTTGCCAAACAACATCTAAAAAAGCCATTACATTTCTGGAACAAATTCCTATGGATAGATGAGACAAAGATCAAATTGTACCAGAGTGATGGGAAGAGAAGAGTGTGGAGAAGGAAAGGAACTGCTCATGATCCAAAACATACCATCTCATCAGTGAAGCATGGTGGTGGTAGTGTCATGGCGTGGGCATGTGACTGCTGACAAAAGCAGCAGAATGAATTCTGAAGTGTTTCGGGCAATATTATATACTCATATTCAGTCAAATGCTTCAGAACTCATTGGACAGCGCTTCACAGTGCAGATGGATAATATGACCCGTAGCATACTGCAAAAGCAACCAAAGAGTTTTTTAAGGCTAAAAAGTGGAATGTTATGCAATGGCCAAGTCAATCCCCTGACCTGAATCCGATTGAGCATGCATTTCACTTGATGAAGACAAAACTGAAGGGAAAATGCTCCAAGAACAAGCAGAAACTGAAGACATTTGCAGTAGAGGCCTGGCAGAGCATCACCAGGGATGAAACCCAGCGTCTGGTGATGTCTATGCGTTCCAGACTTCAGGCTGTAATTGCCTGCAAAGGATTTGCAACAAAGTATTAAAAAGTGAAAGTTAGATTTAGGATTGTTTAGTTTGTCCCATTACTTTTGGCCCCTAAAAAGTGGGAGGCACATATAGAAACCGTTGTAATTCCTACACCGTTCACCTGATTTGGATGTAATTACCCTCAAATTAAATCTGAAAGTCTGCAGTTAAAGCACATCTTGTTTGTTTCATTTCAAAGCCATTGTGGTGGTGAATAGAGGCCAAAATCTGAAAATTCTGTCAATGTCCCAATATTTATGGACCTGACTGCATATATATATATATATATATATATATATATATATATATAAAATTATATATAGGTGCAGCTATACCCGGCACTCCTGTGATGTAAACGAATTTGTTAATTGTATATGTATATACTCACTAACACCTATACAAGTGTGTGTGTGGTTATATATATATATATACATAAATACTGTGTGTGTGTGTGTATATATACTAGGGGTGTGCACCGGCCACTTTTCGTGTTTTGTGTTTTGGTTTTGGATCTGGATCTTTCTTCGTGTTTTGGATCTGGATTGGTTTTGCCAAAACCACCCTTCCGTGTTTTGGGTTCTGGGTTTTGTGTTTTGGATCTGTATTTTTTTGAAAAAAAGCATAAAAACAGCTAAAATCACAGAATTTGTAGGTTTTTCTGCTCCTATGCTATTATTAACCTCAATAACCTTAATTTCCACTCATTTCCAGTCTATTCTGAATACCTCACACCTCACAATAGTGTTTTTATGTCCAAAAGGTTGCACCGAGGTAGCTGGATGACTATGCTAAGCGACACGAGTGGGCGGCACAAACACGTGACCCATCTAGGCGTGAAACTGCAGTGGCAGACAGGATGGCATTGAAAAACTAGGCCCCAAACTGTAGATAATGCAAAGAAAAAAAAGAGGTGCAAGATGGAATTGTCCTTGGGCCCTCCCACCCACCCTTATGTTGTATAAACAGGACATGCACACTTTAACAAACCAATCATTTCAGCGCCAGGGTCTGCCACACAACTGTGGCTGAAATGATTGGTTCGTTTGGGCCCCCACAAAACAAGCTGGCAATTAATCTGTCCCTGCACAAACTGGCTCTACGGAGGCAAGAAGTCGTCCTCATCCTCCTCATCCACAGATTCCTCACCCTCTTCAGTGTTATGTACATCCTCATCCTCACAGAGTATTAATTCGTCCCTGCTGGAACCACAGGTCCCTCTGTACGTTCTGGAGGCTGGTCTCCCTGGAAGAGTTGATCATTCATTTTATGAACATCATCTTCTCCACATTTTGTGGAAGCAACCTCCTACGCCTTTCGCTAACAAGGTTCCCGGCTGCACTAAACACTCTTTCGGAGTACACACTGGAGGGGGGGCAACTCAGGTAAAATAGAGCCAGTTTGTACAGGGACCTCCAAATTGCTTCTTTTTCCTGCCAGTACAGGTACGGACTGTCTGACATGCCTACTTGGATGCTGTCACCGATGTAATCCTTTAACAGACAGACGCACGCTTGTCGCTGCTGCTTTGAGGATTCAAGTGCGGCTACAGCCCACACAATTCACAAAGACAGAAAAAAAAAAAGAATATTTTTATTGTTTGTGGAGCACACTTTGAGGGTTACACCACCCTCTAACAGACAGACGCACGCTTGTCGCTGCTGCTTTGAGGATGCAAGTGCGGCTACAGCCCACACAATTCACAAAGACAGAAAAAAGAAGAAGCATATTTTTATTCTTTGTGTAGCACACTTTGAGGGTGTCACCACCCTTTAACAGACAGACGCACGCTTGTCGCTGCTGCTTTAAGGATGCAGGTGCGGCTACAGCCCACACATTTCACAAAGACCGAAAAAAAAAGAACAATATTTTAATTGTTTGTGTAGCACACTTTGAGGGTGTCACCACCCTTTAACAGACAGACGCACGCTTGTCGCTGCTGCTTTAAGGATGCAGGTGCGGCTACAGCCCACACAATTCACAAAGACAGAAAAAAGAAGAATATTTTTATTGTTTGTGTAGCACACTTTGAGGGTGTCACCACCCTTTAACAGACAGACGCACGCTTGTCGCTGCTGCTTTGAGGATGCAAGTGCGGCTACATCGCACACAAGTCACAAACACATAAAAAAAATAGTTTTTTATTTTTTGGAGCACTTTGAGAGTTACACCACCCTTTAACAGACAGACGCACGCTTGTCGCTGCTGCTTTAAGGATGCAGGTGCGGCTACAGCCCACACATTTCACAAAGACCAAAAAAAAAAGAAGAATATTTTTATTGTTTGTGTAGCACACTTTGAGGGTGTCACCACCCTTTAACAGACAGACGCACGCTTGTCGCTGCTGCTTTAAGGATGCAGGTGCGGCTACAGCCCACACATTTCACAAAGACAGAAAAAAAAAGAACAATATTTTAATTGTTTGTGTAGCACACTTTGAGGGTGTCACCACCCTTTAACAGACAGACGCACGCTTGTCGCTGCTGCTTTGAGGATGCAGGTGGAATCTAGACGGGATTTGGAACCGAGGACACACTACCTCCATCAATTGTCTAAATCCCACTGCACTAATGTCGGATACCGGACGCACGTCTAACACCAACATAGCAGTCAAGGCCTCAGTTATACGTTTTGCTTCAGGATGACTGCTGTCGTACTTCATCCTCATCGCTAGGGACTGTTGGAGGGTCAATTGTTTAGTAAAAGTAGTGATGTTCCTACTTCCTCTCTGGGATGATGAACAACTCCCAGCAGCAGCAACAGCACTAGTAGGAAGTGGTTCTTGATCTTTCCCTATTTTATTTTTATCAGAGAAAGTTTGGTCCTCCATTTATGTTATATTGATATATATACGTGCGGCTAAAGCGCACACAAACACAGAAAATATTTTTTTATTTTTGCTGGAGAGTAGTGCACTTTGTGGGTTACACCACCCTTTAAGAAATGAGCCAGCCGGCTCTTTACTTATGGGACACAGGCGCACGCTTGGCGCTGCTCCTTTGTTGATGCACGTGCAGCCACAGTGCACACAAGTCACAAACACAGAAAATATATATTTTTTTGGTTTGGAGTGTACTTTGGGGGTTACAGAACCCTTTAACGGTCAAGCCAGCCGGCCCTTTACTTATGACACAGGCGCACGCTTGGCACTACTTTGTTGATGCACGTGCGGCTACTGCGCACACAATTCACAAACACAGAAAATAATTTTTTTTTTGGTTTGGACTGGAGTGTACTTTCGGGGGTTACAGCACCCTTTAACGGTCAAGCCAGCCGGCCCTTTACTTATGACACAGGCGCACACTTGGCACTACTTTGTTCATGCACGTGCGGCTACTGCGCACACAATTCACAAACACAGAAAATAATTTTTTTTCGGTTTGGACTGGAGTGTACTTTGGGGGTTACAGCACCCTTTAACGGTCAAGCCAGCCGGCCCTTTACTTATGACACAGGCGCACGCTTGGCACTACTTTGTTGATGCACGTGCGGCTACTGCGCACACAATTCACAAACACAGAAAATAATTTTTTTTTTGGTTTGGACTGGAGTGTACTTTCGGGGGTTACAGCACCCTTTAACGGTCAAGCCAGCCGGCCCTTTACTTATGACACAGGCGCACGCTTGGCACTACTTTGTTGATGCACGTGCGGCTACTGCGCACACAATTCACAAACACAGAAAATAAATTTTTTTTTGGTTTGGACTGGAGTGTACTTTGGGGGTTACAGCACCCTTTAACGGTCAAGCCAGCTGGCCCTTTACTTATGACACAGGCGCACGCTTGGCACTACTTTGTTGATGCACATGCGGCTACTGCGCACACAATTCACAAACACAGAAAATAATTTTTTTTTTGGTTTGGACTGGAGTGTACTTTGGGGGTTACAGCACCCTTTAACGGTCAAGCCAGCCGGCCCTTTACTTATGACACAGGCGCACGCTTGGCACTACTTTGTTGATGCACGTGCGGCTACTGCGCACACAATTCACAAACACAGAAAATAATTTTTTTTTTTGGTTTGGACTGGAGTGTACTTTCGGGGGTTACAGCACCCTTAACGGTCAAGCCAGCCGGCCCTTTACTTATGACACAGGCGCACGCTTGGTACTACTTTGTTGATGCACGTGCGGCTACTGCGCACACAATTCACAAACACAGAAAATAATTTTTTTTTTGGTTTGGACTGGAGTGTACTTTGGGGGTTACAGCACCCTTTAACGGTCAAGCCAGCCGGCCCTTTACTTATGACACAGGCGCACGCTTGGCACTACTTTGTTGATGCACGTGCGGCTACTGCGCACACAATTCACAAACACAGAAAATAATTTTTTTTTTGGTTTGGACTGGAGTGTACTTTCGGGGGTTACAGCACCCTTAACGGTCAAGCCAGCCGGCCCTTTACTTATGACACAGGCGCACGCTTGGCACTACTTTGTTGATGCACGTGCGGCTACTGCGCACACAATTCACAAACACAGAAAATAATTTTTTTTTTGGTTTGGACTGGAGTGTACTTTCGGGGGTTACAGCACCCTTAACGGTCAAGCCAGCCGGCCCTTTACTTATGACACAGGCGCACGCTTGGCACTACTTTGTTGATGCACGTGCGGCTACTGCGCACACAATTCACAAACACAGAAAATAATTTTTTTTTTGGTTTGGACTGGAGTGTACTTTCGGGGGTTACAGCACCCTTAACGGTCAAGCCAGCCGGCCCTTTACTTATGACACAGGCGCACGCTTGGCACTACTTTGTTGATGCACGTGCGGCTACTGCGCACACAATTCACAAACACAGAAAATATATTATTTTTTTAGCACTTGGGGGGAGCACCCCTGATGGACAGAGCACCCCCTGGACAACACTACAGCACCCCTTTAGGACTGGGACACTGCACAGGACTTTGGAGTGGACACAGCCCCTATGGAGAACTGACTGCACAACACAGTCCAGCCAGCCCCTATGGACTTTGAAGTAGTGGACACAGCCCCTATTAACAACAGCAGCACAGCACAACACAGCCAGCCCCTATGGACTTTGAAGTAGTGGACAACAGCAGCACTACACTACACTACACTACACAGCCCTAACTCCCACCCTCCCTCTTCACTGTCCACAGCCGAGTGAGAAAATGGCGCCGACGTGGGTACCTTATATAGGTTCCAAAACCCGCGAGACTCGGAAGGCGGGATGATGACGTTTTGCCTCGATTTCAGATCCGAGTCAGGCGGGAAAAGTCGAGCCTGATTCGGATCGGACTCGGATCGGGGGGGCTCGGGGGGGTTCGGATTTCAGAAATCCGAACCCGCTCACCCCTAATATATACTGTATATATATAGATATATATACAGTCCAAGAGTCCCCGGCACTCCCTTATATGCAATGGATAAAAAATGCACTGGTGCCTTCCGTGGGTGCAAAGCCCTATGTACTCCAAACAAACAATGGTGGCACTCAGTGTCTTAGATAAATGCAGAAACGTGTCCTTTATTCCTCCTACGTTTCGGGCCTGTAACCTGTCATCAGGGATAAAGTAATACAAACAATAACATTCTTAAATACCCCACCACATAATGCATTTAGCCCCTACAGTGCACTTACCTGGATCGCTGCTGCCGCCCGTCCATTCACTGTGACACTGATGCTCCATGCGTCGCTACTCCAGTGATGTCAGAGTGTCGCAGCATCCAGGAGAGCTCGCACTGATCCTCCCCTATTACCATGGCAACCTACAAAACAATAATACAAACATACAAGATTAAACATTTTTTGCAAATCACAAAAATGTCAGACTACTTAATAAGAGAGAATCAGACTATCCTTGTAATCAAAACAAAGCCATATAATTGGAACTATCTGAATCAATTCTAAATGATTGCTGGCTGTGAATGAATCTAACAGTCAGTCCAATACCGAGAATAATCATCTTAGATATAATAAACATATTGATCTAAACTATATCAATTATGGCTGAAGTACTAAATAACACCCTATTCTGAAATATAAAATATATACAACAAAAATACTATGCAAGTAAATAATTTCAATACCATTACAAAAAGCACTGAAGGCCCAATGTTTTGTTTAACCCTTTAGGTGCCATCGTGTCTAGTCTATTTATCCAACGGCATTCGAGTTGTAAAAGTTGTCTTGGCCTATTACCACCTCTGATGTCAGGGGGAAGATCAGGGCCGTAGCTAGGGTAGTGCGGCCGCTACCATCGCACAGGGCACCGCAGGTCAGGGGGCGCTGTTTGTGCCTGTAAAATTTCTGTTTATTATCATTCTTGCTTGTAGCGTCCTCTTATTTCATCCCCAGCATCTCCTGGCCTCTCCTATCTCTTCCCTGGCCCTTCCCCATGAAGTCATGGCCCTTTTTTGGCTGGATTATGTCCCTTTGAAAAATGAGGGGGGCACCAATGCTCTTTCTGGCACAGGGCACCAAAAAGTCTAGTTACGGCTCTGGGGAAGATAGTCAATAATTCTAGCTCTAATGTCGGCTACACTGTGTTTGGCCCTAAGGCAATGCTGGGCCACTGGTTGATCACCTGACCTGTGGAGAGCCAGTCTCACCTTAAACTGCCTCTCTGTCTTGCCCACATAGTGTAAACCACATGGGAAAGACAGGAGGTATACCACATAAGTGGTACTACAGGTCACTGGATACTTAATATAGAACTTTCTCCCAGTACATATACTGGGAGAAAGTTCTATATTAAGTATCCAGTGACCTGTAGTACCACTTATGTGGGCAAGACAGAGAGGCAGTTTAAGGTGAGACTGGCTCTCCACAGGTCAGGTGATCAACCAGTGGCCCAGCATTGCCTTAGGGCCAAACACAGTGTAGCCGACATTAGAGCTAGAATTATTGACTATCTTCCCTAGAGCCGTAACTCGCCCTAAGCAATGGTGGTAACCATTGCTTTGGGTCAAAAAGTGCCCTGGTTTGTTCTTTTGTAACAATTTAGCTACATCTAATATGACTAATCTGTCACTCAAGTTTTGGCTTCTTGCATAATAAGGCATCACTCTAGAATCTCTCAAACTTGGCAGTTCATTATCAGTGCTCACCAGTGGCCATAATTGTTTAATGATTTTAGTCGTGGCCTCACTTTTAGTGGTATGCCGATTAACCCATGGTATGATGGTTTGAGTATGGTCCTGTTTGTTCCGCACAGAACTAAGGACCTCATTCAGAGCCGGTCGCACAGAGCGTGCGGTCGGTCTGAATGAGGGGAGGACCTCTTGAATTTTCAAGGCGTCCTCCTTTGCGGTGATAAGGCTGTGGGTTAACACCCACAGCCTTACGACCGCCTAAGGTGATGACCATCGCGACCATCAAGACCATCGCGACCATCGGGGCTTACGACGAGACCCTAGGGTAGGGTCTCCCTTGTCGTAAGCCCCGGAGAGCTTTCGGCTCTGTTTGAGCCGGAAGCTCTCCACTGACATCACTAGTGATGTCAGTGGGGCCGCCCCCAAATGGTAGGCGTTCCTATGGGAACACCCCCGTTTGGGCTGCCACCCCCCCGGCCTGCCTTCCAAACGGGGCGAGCTGTCAATCAACATCGACGGCTCGCCCCCTTTGGATTGAGACCCGCTACGACCGGCGCTGTCGGTCGTAGCGGGTCTCACGCATGCGCACGACGGCGCCGGCACCGTCGTGCGCATGCTCTGTGGGGGGCCATCAACCCAGTCCGAGCGCATCGGCGCTAACGACCAGGTCTGAATGACCCCCTAAATGTGGACTCCCTCGGTAGGGCTAATACTTTGTCCCTCATTCTTTACAGATCTTCTCTATTATACCCCCTGGCTATAAATTTATTAACCATTATTTGCATCTGTACATTCAAATCTGTTGGATCACTGATGATACTCCTAACACATAGAAATTGTGAGAATGGCAGACCCTTTCTAAGGGCAAGCGGATGAAAGCTGTCACTCCTGAGGATAGTATTCCTATCCGTACTCTTAACATAAAGAGACGTATTTATTCTGCCGTTACTCACTGTTATGGCTATGTCCAAGAATTGTACTATGGTCTTATTGATGTTATACGTTAGCTGTACCTCATGGCCTGAGCCATTATGGGTCTCAAATAACTGCCTCATTTCAAGTTCTGCACCTCTCCAGATAATCAAGAGATCATCAATGAATCTTGCATACAATTTTATATATATATATATATATACATATATATATATATATATATATATTAGGGGTGAGCGGGTTCGGATTTCTGATATCCGAACCCCCCCGAGCCGCCCAGATCCGAGGCAGATCCGAGTCAGGCTCGACTTTTCCCGCCTGACTCGGATCTGAAATCGAGGCAAAACGTCATCATCCCGCCTTCCGGGTCTTGCGGGTTTTGGATCCTCTATAAGGTACCCGCGTCGGCGCCATTTTCTCACTCGGCTGTGGACATAGTTGCTGTGTCCACTTCTCCAAAGTCCATAGGGGCTGGCTGTGTTGTGCTGTGCTGCTGTTGTCCATAGGGGCTGTGTCCACTCCTCCAAAGTCCATAGGGGCTGGCTGGACTGTGTTGTGCAGTCAGTCATAGGGGCTGTGTCTACTCCAAAGTCCTGTGCAGAGTCCCAGTCCTAAAGGGGTGCTGTAGTGTTGTCCAGGGGGTGCTCTGTCCATCAGGGGTGCTCCCCCCAAGTGCAAAAAAAAAAATATTTTCTGTGTTTGTGAATTGTGTGCGCAGTAGCCGCACGTGCATCAACAAAGTAGTGCCAAGCGTGCGCCTGTGTCATAAGTAAAGGGCCAGCTGGCTTGACCGTTAAAGGGTGCTGTAACCCCCGAAAGTACACTCCAAACAAAATTAAAAAATATTTTCTGTGTTTGTGAATTGTGTGCACTGTGGCTGCACGTTCATCAACAAAGGAGCAGCGCCAAGCGTGCGCCTGTGTCCCATAAGTAAAGGGTGGTGTAACCCACAAAGTGCACTAGTCTCCAACAAAAATAAAAAATTCTTTTCTGTGTTTGTGTGCGCCTTAGCCGCACGTATATATCAATATAACATAAATGGAGGACCAAACTTTCTCCGATAAAAATAAAATAGGGAAAGATCAAGAACCGCTTCCTCCTAGTGCTGAAGCTGCTGCCACTAGTCATGACATAGACGATAACATGCCATCAACGTCATCTGCCAAGGCCGATGCCCAATGTCATAGTAGAGGGCACATACAATCCCAAATGGCAAAGTTCAGGAAAATGACCTTGAAAAAAACATTTAAATCATCTGAAGAGAAACGTAAACTTGCCAATATGCCATTTACGACACGGAGTGACAAGGAACGGCTAAGGTCTTTCCCTATGTTCATGACTAGTGGTTCAGCTTCACACGACGATGGAAGCCCTCCTCCCACTAAAAAAATCAAAAGAGTTAAGCTGGCAAAAGCACAGCAAAGAACTGTGCTTTCTAAGAAGATATCACAAATCCCCAAGGAGAGTCCAAGTGTGGTGGTGGTTGCGATGCCTGACCTTCCCAGCACTGGACGGGAAGAGGTGGCTCTTTCCACCATTTGCACGCCCCCTGCAAGTGCTGAAAGGAGCACCCACAGTCCACTTGCTGATATGCAAATTGAAGATGTCACTGTTGAAGTACAACAGGATGAGGATACTGGTGTAGCTGGCGCTGAGGAGGAAGTTGGCGAGGAGGATTCTGATGGTGATGTGGTTTGTTTAAATCAGGCTCCAGGGGAGACAGTTGTTGTCCGTGGGATGAAAAAGCCCATCACGGTCATGCCTGGGCAGAAGACCAAACATTCCACCTCTTTGGTCTGGCAATATTTCTATCCAAATCCGGACAACAACTGTCTTGCCATATGTACCATATGTAAAGGTGAAATAAGAAGGGGTAAGGACGTTAACCACCTAGGAACATCCTCCCTTATACGGCACCTGCAGCGCGTTCATAAAAAGTTACTGTCAAGTTCAGAAACTTTGGCTAAGACCGTAAGCAGTCCAGGGACTCCTAAATCCCGTTGTCCTGTTGTATCCAAGTGCCTGCAAACCACACCGTCAACTCCCTCCTCGTCAATTTCCTCCTTAGTCAGGATCGGAAGTAGTCCTGCAGGCCATGTCACTGGCATGACTGACTCTCCTATCCGGGATTCCTCCAGAGGATCCTGCATTGCTACGCCTCCTGCTGCCGCTGCTGCTGTTGCTGCTGCTGGGAGTCGTTCATCATCCCAGAGAGGAAGTAGGAACACCACTACTTTTACTAAACAATTGACCCTCCAACAGTCCTTAGCGAGGAGGATGAAATACGACAGCAGTCATCCTGAAGCAAAACGTATAACTGAGGCCTTGACTGCTATGTTGGTGTTAGGCGTGCGTCCGGTATCCGCCATTAGTGCAGTGGGATTTAGACAATTGATGGAGGTAGTGTGTCCACGGTTCCAAATCCCGTCTAGATTCCACTTCACTAGGCAGGCGATACCGAGACTGTACAGAAATGTCAGAAAAAGTGTCCTCAGTGTCCTGAAAAATGCCGTTGTACACAATGTCCACTTAACCACGGACATGTGGACAAGTGGAACAGGGAAGACTAAGGACTATATGACTGTGACAGCCCACTAGGTAGATGTATCACTTTACGCAGCAACAGCAGCAGCGTCACCAGTAGCAGCATCTCAGAAACGCCAGCTCATTCCAAGGCAGGCTATGCTGTGTATCACCGGTTTCAGTAAGAGGCACACCGCCGACAACCTCTTAGAGAAACTGAGGGAAATCATCGCCCAGTGGCTTACCCCACTTAGACTCTCCTGGGGATTTGTGATATCTGACAACGCCACCAATATTGTGCGGGCATTACATCTGGGCAAATTCCAGCACGTCCCATGTTTTGCTCACACAATAATCTTGGTGGTGCAGAATTTTCTGAAAAGCGACAGGGGCGTGCAGGAGACGCTTTGGGTGGCCCGAAAAATTTCTGGCCACTTTCGCCATTCAGCGACTGCGTGCCGAAGACTGGAGCGCCAGCAAACACTCTTGAACCTGCCCCGCCATCACCTGAAGCAAGAGGTTGTGACGCGGTGGAACTCAACCCTCTATATGCTTCAGAGGATGGAGGAGCAGCAAAAGGCCATACAAGCCTATACATCCACCTATGACATAGGTAAAGGAGGGGGTATGCACCTGACTTAAGCGCAGTGGAGAATGATTTCCGTGTTGTGCAAGGTTCTCCAGCCCTTCGAACTTGCCACACGTGAAGTCAGTTCAGACACTGCCAGCTTGTCAGGTCATTCCCCTCATCAGGCTTTTGCAGAAGCAGCTGGAGAAAGTGAAGGAGGAGCTAAGACGGAGCGATTCCGCTCGGCATGTGGGACTTGTGGATGAAGCCCTTAATTCGCTTTGCCAGGATTCCAGGGTGGTCAATCTGTTGAAATCAGACCACTACATTTTGGCCACCGTGCTCGATCCTAGGTTTAAAGCCTATGTGGTGTCTCTCTTTCCGGCCGACACAAGCCTGCAGAGGTGCAAAGACTTGCTGGTGAAAACACTGTCAGCTGAAGCAGAACGTGACACATCAACAGCTCCTTCTTCATTTTCTCCTGCAACTGGGTCTGCCAGGAAAAAACTTAGGTATCCTAAGCAACCCACTGGCGGTGATGCAGGGTAGGCAGGACCAAGTTTGGACATCTGGTCCGGACTAAAGGACCTGGCAACAATTTCTGACATGTCTACTGTCACTACATATGATACTGTCACCATTGACAGAATGGTGGAGGATTACATCGGTGACAGCATCCAAGTAGGCATGTCAGACAGTCCGTACCTGTACTGGCAGGAAAAAGAGGCAATTTGGAGGCCCCTGTACAAACTGGCTCTATTTTACCTGAGTTGCCCCCCCTCCAGTGTGTACTCCGAAAGAGTGTTTAGTGCAGCCGGGAACCTTGTCAGCGTAAGGCGTAGGAGGTTGCTTCCACAAAATGTGGAGAAGATGATGTTCATAAAAATGAATTATCAACTCTTCCAGGGAGACCAGCCTCCAGAACGTACAGAGGGACCTGTGGTGGTGGATTCTAGTGGGGACGAGTTAATACTCTGTGAGGATGAGGATGTACACAACACTGAAGAGGGTGAGGAATCGGTGGATGAGGAGGATGAGGACGACATCTTGCCTCCGTAGAGCCAGTTTGTGCAGGGACAGATTAATTGCCAGCTTGTTTTGTGGGGGCCCAAACGAACCAATCATTTCAGCCACAGTTGTGTGGCAGACCCTGGCGCTGAAATGATTGGTTTGTTAAAGTGTGCATGTCCTGTTTATACAACATAAGGGTGGGTGGGAGGGCCCAAGGACAATTCCATCTTGCACCTCTTTTTTTTCTTTGCATTATGTACAGTTTGGGGCCTAGTTTTTCAAACTGCCATCCTGTCTGCCACTGCAGTATCACTCCTAGATGGGTCACGTGTTTGTGCCGCCCACTCGTGTCGCTTAGCATAGTCATCCAGCTACCTCGGTGCAACCTTTTGGACATAAAAACACTATTGTGAGGTATGAGGTATTCAGAATAGACTGGAAATTAGTGGAAATTAAGGTTATTGAGGTTAATAATAGCATAGGAGCAGAAAAACCAACACATTCTGTGATTTTAGCTGTTTTTATGCTTTTTAAAAAAAAAATACAGATCCAAAACACAAAACCCAGAACCCAAAACACGGAAGGGTGGTTTTGGCAAAACCAATCCAGATCCAAAACACGAAGAAATATCCAGATCCAAAACCAAAACACGAAAAGTGGCCGGTGCACACCCCAATATATATATATATACACACACACACAGTATATATATGCATATACTATACATACATACAGTTTGGACTTGAAAAATTGAAGATAAGATTTTTGGTACAAATAAATGTATATATATATATATATATATATATATTTATATATATAGCCGTTTCATAGAGGCCCAGGGGACGCCACAGACTTTAATCCGGCCCTGGTGGACTACGTAGTGGGGAGGTAATTGGGTAGAATGGATTATGAAGGTGGTCTTGGAACTTGATATGTTTGCCTGAAGACATACGTTTTCAGGGGCCGCTTGAATGTGGCAGTGACTGGAAGCAGGTAATGAGTGTGGATGAGAAACATTCCTCATCGCCACATATCACAGCGATTTGGAATTTACTTTCAGGGCTATATAACATTGCTAGCACGCTGGTGCACAGGGTCTGAACGGAGCAAGTCCCAGTGCAGGCTACTATGCACATTGTGAATGTGTAGCTTTTGCAGTCTCCTTAGACAGTTATGAGGGAGTACAGATGCGGACAGCTGCAGAGATTTCATGTGAATTAAAAAGACATATGAGCATGCATTCAACAATACATACAGTCAATTTATATCAGGTCAATGTTTCTAAAATTAACAAATTAGCATGTTTAATTAGGGATGAGAGTGTTCAGTTCCCTGAGAACCGAACCCATCTGAATTTAGGGGATCCGAGTCGGCTCGGGTTTTACCGCCTGACTCGGGTCTGAAAACGAGGCAAAACATCATCCCGCTGTCGTATTCTCACGGGTTTTTGATTCTATAAAGGTCCAGTGATCACTGCCATTTTTCATTCCGGCCGTGCGGAGAGTGAAGAGGGAGGGAGCTGGGAGCTGTGGTGCTATGTATAGGGGCTGGCTACAGTTGTGTTGCTTAAGGGCTGGCTGTTGTCCATATAGGGGCTGGCTGACTGTTGTTGTGACTGAGGTTGTCCTGTCCATCCATAGGGGCTGTCTGTCTGTTGTCCATATATAGGGGCTGGCTGGCTATAGTCCATAGGGGCTGTCTGGCTGTTGTCCATAGGGGCTGGCTGTTCTGATGTGTTGTCCAGGGGGCGCTCTGTCCATAAAGGGTGCTCTTCACCCCCAGTGTGAAAAAAAAAAGTATTTTTTTTCTGTGCATATTAGCCACACTTGTCAGCAATGTAGGTGCGCAGGGGTGCTGTGCTGCTGTCTGCCAAGGGGCTGCTGCCTCTTTCAGGGGTGCTCTTCACCCCCAGTATGAAACAATAAATTTTTTTCTTTCTGCGTATTAGCCACACTTGTCATCAACATAGGTGCGCAGGGGTGCTGTGCTACTGTCTGTCAAGGGGCTGCTGCCTCTTTCAGGGGTGTTCTTCACCCCCAGTGTGAAACAAAAACAAAAAAACTATTTTTTCTGCGTGCGAGTTAGCCACACTTGTCAGCAATGTAAGTGCGCAGGGGTGCTGTGCTGCTGTCGGTCAAGGGGCTGCTGCCTCTTTCAGGGGTGCTCTTCAACCCCAGTGTGAAAAAAAACAAAAAACATTTTTTCTGTGTGTGGTTGTGTGCGTTAGCCCCAACTTAGCTACGCTATAATTGCTTGGTGACACTGCTGTAAGACCGCAGTGAGTATGGAGGACAGTTACATGACCGGAGAGCAGGATCCACATACCTGTCTTGTAGCTGCAGGCAGCAGTCATGATGACGATGAAAGGCCGTCAACTTCATCTATGAAGGCCGATGTACCAGGACTTAAGTCAGGCCAAAAAGCCAGGCTAAAAAATCTACTTTTACCCTGTTAAAGCAAAAAAAATCTAAAGCTAAGTCAGCTTTAGAGAAACAAAAGATTGGCAATGTGCCATTCACTACACGAAGTGGCAAGGAAAGGATAAGGCCTTGGCCTTTATTTATGACTGTTGGTTCTAGTTGTGATGATTTAAGCTCTTCTGCTTAAAAGTCGTAGAAGAGTTACAAAAAAAATTTAATTGTCTCAGAAAAGTCACAGATTCCTGACTTTTCTAATACTGTACTTGAAGAGGATCGTACTTCCACCATTTGCTTGCCCTCTGCAAATGTGGGGATAAACAGCACAAGTCAACATGCTGACATAGAAATCGAGGATGCTTCTGTGGAATTGCACAAGGAGGATGAGGAGGATATTTATTTAGATGGTGCTAACAACAAGGATAATGAGGATGTTGATGTTGATGAGGATCTTGATGCCAAAAATGTTTTTGCAAAAACTGTAAATCACACTCAGGCAACAATCCGGACAACCTTTGCAAAGCCATTTGTAACTGTTGCCATGTATCAGTAAGTAGAGGTAAGGACCTTAACCATTTTGGAACCTCTTCCCTGTTGCGTCACTTGCAGCGCATTCATCAAATTGGAAAGGGTATTGAAACTTTGGGGACAAAAAAAAAAAAAACAATCAGTCCAGTATCACCAAGCTGCTCCCTTCTATCTGGATCCAAGCGCCTGCAATATCCACCACTAACACATGCATCATCATCAACATCCTCATTTGTGATCGGAAGTAATCCCGCATCCAATACCATAAGGACTGAATCTTCTCCTATCCGTTGTTCCTTAGAAGGATCCTTGAGTGTTACACCTGCTGCTGTTGCTATGAGTGGATCTTCATCCCAGAAGGGGACCAGGAAGAAGACTACTTTCAGTAGTTCAAGAAGTTCAACCAAACAATTGACTGTCACACAATCCTTTGATTTGTCGAAAAAGTATGACGGCAAACACCCAGTTGCACAACGGATTACGGACGCCATAATAGCTATGCTGGTATTAGATGTGCGTCCAGTATCCGCCATTAATGCAGTGGGTTTTACACAGTTAATGGAGGTCGTGTGTCCCTGCTACCATGTCTGTTCTAGATTCCACTTCTCTAAAATAGCAATTCCCAATCTGTACAAGGACATTAAAAAAACCTTATTAATGTCCTCCGAAATGCTGTTGTGCCCACTGTCGACTTAACCACAGATATGTGGACAAGTGGGACAGGGCAAACTAAAGATTATATGACTCTGACAGCCCACTGGGTAGGTGCCTCCAACAGTGCAAACAGCAGCTAACAAATGCCAGCTCATTCAGAGGCAACTATCAATTCTTCAATCCTCAAGGGGTACCCCAACCATCATCTTTGCAGAGTCCTCAACTCTATTTATCACTCAGTTTTGAGCCAGCTAGCTGGATGCAACCTTTTGGCCCTTACTTAGATGAAAAAAAATCAATATTGTGAGCTGTGAGGTGGTCAAAATTGACTGGAAACAAGTGGAAATAAATGTTATTGAAGTTAATAATAATGTATGAACAAAAAAGGACCATTTTATGTGATTGTAGCTGTTTTTATGGTTTTTAAAGAAAAAATCCAGATCTAAAACCAAAACATGGAGGTGATGTTTTTGCAAAACCAATCCAGATCCAAAACCAGGGGAGATCCAGAACCAAAACCAAAACACGGGGGTCAGTGCACATCTCACTTTAAATATAATGTTAATTATCCCCCAAACCGGTACTCCACAATGCAAAAACATTCTGGTAGGATAATTGGCTTGTGACAAAAAATGAGCCCTAGTGCTGAGGTTCCCAAACTCTGTCCTGATGTGACTGACTAAATATTCTCTGTAAAGTGCTGCGGAATAAGTGTGCGCTATATAGATAACTGTTACTAAATAAATAAGAGTGGGGGAGATGTATGAATCGGTGATATGGGAGTTTAGTGGTATAAGAGCACATTATGTGCCCTGATACTGCTTCTCCCCCATGTATTAATGTGTGGTTGGGTGGTAAACGATAGGGGCGCTATCGGAGCTGCTGTCTATAAGATAGCATGCTGATGTACAACACAATGTATGAACGGTCAGTGGCACTGACCATTCCGACAGCTGTAGCTATCAATTTTGCCAGCTGTGCAGTTGTTGTTGCCCCCCGACAGCAGTGACATCACTGTTACTGACTGCGGCGACTGGTGGGCTTCACGGGAGATCTCATGATACTTGCGAGAACTGACGCATGCCCAGTGGAGTCTGACGGTAGGTGACACATAGCACATCATCACTAGGGCCCCACTGTACCACCCAATGGTCAAAACAGTATATAACACATGTAAGTTTAACAAGAAGATGGGGCCCCCTCAGCTCTGGGCCCCATAGCAGCTGCACCCCTTACACCTATGGTAGTTATACCCATGGCTATGGGTAACTTCTCCACTGGTCTGTTTCTCCACTCTTTACAAGGTTTGATCCATCTCTCTAGACATTCACATAAAACTGGTCAACATTTTGCCATGAAGTGATTATTTTGTATCATCCTGGGAATAACAGCTGCCATGTATTTTGTTTATGACATAAAATCTAGAACTATATAAAAAAAATGGGTGGGACAGTGATTATCATGGTCTGTTAAATGTAACTATGGAATATTAATATACCTTACAGTGTAAAAATTATATATAGATTAATAATACAAGTATCAAATGTGAATAAAAAAGGTTTAATACAAATACATATGTAGCATAAATAGCAACACATATATAATGGATGAATCACCTATGGATTATATAAGATAGGTAAAAATAATAATAATGATTGGTAAGAATTAGCATTTTGCCATTATAGTCCAAGAATTCTCTGCATCTGGCTGAAATAAAATGGAGCAAATAAATAACTCAGGGCCTGATTCAAACCCGGTCGCAAGCGCTGAGCGCTCGCAACCTGGTCGATGGTAGGCCAGTGCGCATGCGCGAGACCCGGATAGCGACGGCACTCCGTCGCTCCAGGTCTCGTACCAAAGGCGGCGTGCTGTCAATGTTGAGTGACAGCACGCCCACTTTGGTGGGCGGGCCAGGGGCATGGCTGCCCAGACGGAGGCGTTCCCATGGGAACGCCTACCGTCTGGGGCCGGCCCCACTGACATCAGTAGTGATGTCAGTGGGAGAGCTTTTGGCTCTGTTAGAGCCGAAAGCTCTCTGGGGCTTGCGACAACGAGACCCTACCACAAGGGTCTCGTCGCAAGCTCGATGGTCGCGATGGTCTTGACCATCGCGACCATCATCATGGCCGCTCGCTATAGCTGTGGGTGGTCAAAGTGGATAACACAATGCAGTATTTATAGGTTAATAACTATAAGTAATGTGAGTGACCAAATAAATGATGCATATAGCGATAGATGGTGAAAGTATGTTAGGTTTTATTGGGAAGGCACAGTACTATCATACTTAATGTCCTATTGTGGACTATGCTGCATGTTACTGTGCCAGCAACAGTCACTGATCACTGTAATGCACCTTATTATAATGTTCGGGGGAATGATGGTATCCCATTCTTGGAAGTGCAGGGGATGGTGTGTGACCACAAGTGGTGCAAGTCCTGCTGGGGTAGTCTGCTCTGGAGGGGTGGCATCCCGTGCCCTCCATGTGTGTCTTGCTGTGCGTTCCCCTCGTGGTGAGCGGTATCTTGATGTCATTGTCCTGCACTCCTGATTCTGCCCCCAATGCTAAGGGCTGACCCGTAGTGCATCCGCACTCGGGAGTAGGACCGGCTACAGAAAACCCAGTCTAGCGTGTAAGTGCTTGTCCTCGCCTGTTTTCCTCATTACTCCCCGCAGATTTGTTTTTATCTCTGCATAAGGGGGGGGGGCAGAGCTTTCATTGCACCCCAAGATCTGTTGCCGTCCCTGATCGGGAGTCACTTGTGTTCTGCAGGATTCCGGCTACCACGTCTCACACGATGCTGCGGTCCCTCAGCGGTGGCCCCCAACTCCACAGCATGTTCTGTGACATATAATACATGATTATTTGCATGTGGGGCAAGGATGGCGCAGCATATTAGTCCCAATAAAGTGCTAGGATTAGTGCCCATTTTCCCCAAACTGTGAATGCGCACCTACCACAATGAGGTAACACATAGACAATAATAATGACAGCAATTAGCGCTACACCTAAAGGATGTCCACAAAGTCCACGAAAAAAGTTATGTCTTGTAGTAAAATAATTTTTCACACTCCACTTCTAATGCGACGCTGCTATTTCTCCAATAACACTGTTGTACTGTATGTCAGTAGATGAATCTAAAGCAATAAGGGGTAGATGTACTAAGCCACAGAGAGAGAAAAAGTACCAAGCAATCAGCTTCTAATTGTCATTTTTCAAACACAGCCTGTAAAGTGACAGTTATAAGCTGATTGGTGGACACTTTGCCCCTCCCCGTGGGCCGTTCACTGCAGTGATCAGCCAGCTCAGCGCCGGCGACCCCACCCCCCCTTGGCGGCTGCTGAGAGGACAGGGTAGAGAAGACAGCGCTGTCCTTCTTTACCTACTCCGGCAGTTAGCAGCAGCAGTGGGTAGAGAAGGCAGCGCTGATAGCGCTGTCCTTCTCTCCCTCCTCCGGAGAGCAGCAGCCCAGCGGCTGCTGACAGGGCAGAGAAGGCAGCGCTAACAGCGCAGTCCTTCTCTCCCTCCAACTCCGGCTAGCAGCAGCCGCCGGGCAGGGAAGGTAGCGCTATCAGCGCTGTCCTTCCCTCACTCCACCCCCTCTATCAGCAGCCTCTCCCCATTGACGATAACCCCACCCCCATAAATAAATCAAAGCCCTGCCCATAATATATATATATATATTATATACAGATATACATATATATATACATATATATATATATATACACACACAGATAGATAGATATATCTGTGTATATATATATTAGGGGTGTGCACCGGCCACTTTTCGTGTTTTGTGTTTTGGTTTTGGATCTGGATCTTTCTTCGTGTTTTGGATCTGGATTGGTTTTGCCAAAACCACCCTTCCGTGTTTTGGGTTCTGGGTTTTGTGTTTTGGATCTGTATTTTTTTGAAAAAAAGCATAAAAACAGCTAAAATCACAGAATTTGTAGGTTTTTCTGCTCCTATGCTATTATTAACCTCAATAACCTTAATTTCCACTCATTTCCAGTCTATTCTGAATACCTCACACCTCACAATAGTGTTTTTATGTCCAAAAGGTTGCACCGAGGTAGCTGGATGACTATGCTAAGCGACACGAGTGGGCGGCACAAACACGTGACCCATCTAGGCGTGAAACTGCAGTGGCAGACAGGATGGCATTGAAAAACTAGGCCCCAAACTGTACATAATGCAAAGAAAAAAAAGAGGTGCAAGATGGAATTGTCCTTGGGCCCTCCCACCCACCCTTATGTTGTATAAACAGGACATGCACACTTTAACAAACCAATCATTTCAGCGCCAGGGTCTGCCACACAACTGTGGCTGAAATGATTGGTTCGTTTGGGCCCCCACAAAACAAGCTGGCAATTAATCTGTCCCTGCACAAACTGGCTCTACGGAGGCAAGAAGTCGTCCTCATCCTCCTCATCCACAGGTTCCTCACCCTCTTCAGTGTTATGTACATCCTCATCCTCACAGAGTATTAATTCGTCCCTGCTGGAACCACAGGTCCCTCTGTACGTTCTGGAGGCTGGTCTCCCTGGAAGAGTTGATCATTCATTTTATGAACATCATCTTCTCCACATTTTGTGGAAGCAACCTCCTACGCCTTTCGCTAACAAGGTTCCCGGCTGCACTAAACACTCTTTCGGAGTACACACTGGAGGGGGGGCAACTCAGGTAAAATAGAGCCAGTTTGTACAGGGACCTCCAAATTGCTTCTTTTTCCTGCCAGTACAGGTACGGACTGTCTGACATGCCTACTTGGATGCTGTCACCGATGTAATCCTTTAACAGACAGACGCACGCTTGTCGCTGCTGCTTTGAGGATTCAAGTGCGGCTACAGCCCACACAATTCACAAAGACAGAAAAAAAAAAAGAATATTTTTATTGTTTGTGGAGCACACTTTGAGGGTTACACCACCCTCTAACAGACAGACGCACGCTTGTCGCTGCTGCTTTGAGGATGCAAGTGCGGCTACAGCCCACACAATTCACAAAGACAGAAAAAAGAAGAAGAATATTTTTATTCTTTGTGTAGCACACTTTGAGGGTGTCACCACCCTTTAACAGACAGACGCACGCTTGTCGCTGCTGCTTTAAGGATGCAGGTGCGGCTACAGCCCACACATTTCACAAAGACCGAAAAAAAAAGAACAATATTTTTATTGTTTGTGTAGCACACTTTGAGGGTGTCACCACCCTTTAACAGACAGACGCACGCTTGTCGCTGCTGCTTTGAGGATGCAAGTGCGGCTACATCGCACACAAGTCACAAACACATAAAAAAAATAGTTTTTTATTTTTTGGAGCACTTTGAGAGTTACACCACCCTTTAACAGACAGACGCACGCTTGTCGCTGCTGCTTTAAGGATGCAGGTGCGGCTACAGCCCACACATTTCACAAAGACCGAAAAAAAAGAACAATATTTTAATTGTTTGTGTAGAACACTTTGAGGGTGTCACCCCCCTTTAACAGACAGACGCACGCTTGTCGCTGCTGCTTTAAGGATGCAGGTGCGGCTACAGCCCACACAATTCACAAAGACAGAAAAAAGAAGAAGAATATTTTTATTGTTTGTGGAGCACACTTTGAGGGTGTCACCACCCTTTAACAGACAGACGCACGCTTGTCGCTGCTGCTTTGAGGATGCAAGTGTGGCTACATCGCACACAAGTCACAAACACATTAAAAAAATAGTTTTTTATTTTTGCTGGAGAGTAGTGCACTTTGTGGGTTACACCACCCTTTAAGAAATGAGCCAGCCGGCTCTTTACTTATGGGACACAGGCGCACGCTTGGCGCTGCTCATTTGTTGATGCACGTGCAGCCACAGTGCACACAAGTCACAAACACAGAAAATATATATTTTTTTGGTTTGGAGTGTACTTTGGGGGTTACAGAACCCTTTAACGGTCAAGCCAGCCGGCCCTTTACTTATGACACAGGCGCACGCTTGGCACTACTTTGTTGATGCACGTGCGGCTACTGCGCACACAATTCACAAACACAGAAAATAATTTTTTTTTTGGTTTGGACTGGAGTGTACTTTCGGGGGTTACAGCACCCTTTAACGGTCAAGCCAGCCGGCCCTTTACTTATGACACAGGCGCACACTTGGCACTACTTTGTTGATGCACGTGCGGCTACTGCGCACACAATTCACAAACACAGAAAATAATTTTTTTTCGGTTTGGACTGGAGTGTACTTTGGGGGTTACAGCACCCTTTAACGGTCAAGCCAGCCGGCCCTTTACTTATGACACAGGCGCACGCTTGGCACTACTTTGTTGATGCACGTGCGGCTACTGCGCACACAATTCACAAACACAGAAAATATATTATTTTTTTAGCACTTGGGGGGAGCACCCCTGATGGACAGAGCACCCCCTGGACAACACTACAGCACCTCTTTAGGACTGGGACACTGCACAGGACTTTGGAGTGGACACAGCCCCTATGGAGAACTGACTGCACAACACAGTCCAGCCAGCCCCTATGGACTTTGAAGTAGTGGACACAGCCCCTATTAACAACAGCAGCACAGCACAACACAGCCAGCCCCTATGGACTTTGAAGTAGTGGACAACAGCAGCACTACACTACACTGCCCTAACTCCCACCCTCCCTCTTCACTGTCCACAGCCGAGTGAGAAAATGGCGCCGACGTGGGTACCTTATATAGGATCCAAAACCCGCGAGACTCGGAAGGCGGGATGATGACGTTTTGCCTCGATTTCAGATCCGAGTCAGGCGGGAAAAGTCGAGCCTGATTCGGATCGGACTCGGATCGGGGGGGCTCGGGGGGGTTCGGATTTCAGAAATCCGAACCCGCTCACCCCTAATATATATATATATATATATATATATATATATGAAAAACAAAAGGTGAAAGACAAGCGCCTCATAGCGTATTATGTTAACCACAAAGTGCACACACCATACGTATTTAGTATGCGTACCACAAAAATGCTCATCCAGTAGCTCATACAAGATCTTTATTTCTTGAGTCTTTAGACTAGTTCTCTTACTCCCCAAGTATGGATATGTACCGGGAGAAAAAATATATTCACATAGTGTATTACCGTAGATAGTTTATTCACAAACAATAACATATACTAAAAAATGCATAATTACATCAAAGGAGAACAAAAAAGGCTTATCTGAGAAAGTCACTGTCAAGCGACAAAGGTCCCCACTTCCTCAACGCGTTTCGTCACTTATACCATTAAGGTTGGACTTCGTCAGGAGGATAACATTATCAGAGGGATACTATACCACCTTATATACCCATACTAATTATCCCATGTTCCGATAATGGTCTGTAACCGGATTTCCAATTTCGGGCACCATTTTAGATATTATCGCGCGTGCGCGGGATTCACCGCACATCGCGAGTGTATATACTAGTGCCCGGTGGCAAGCGACTTCTTAAACACCATCGCGCATGCGCGAGACTCACCGCGCATCGCGAGTTTTCACACAAATGTTTAATAGTGGACGCCATATTGACCACCATCGCGCATGCGCGGGAGCCAGCACGCATCGTGAACATTCCAATGGGAATCTACTAAGCCAAAATGAGTTCTATATAGGAGGCATATACACCCTTATCGTACCCAAACATGTACCCCACTTACAACTCGCTAAAGACTCATTATACTGCCGATGTAACTCTCATTGCTAGGGGGAGAGAAACGGCAGCGGCCATTTTGATGTAGTCTATAAAAATCAATGTATTGGCGCCATTTTGTCGGAGTGTCTCTTTATACTTCATATAATGGGCATAAGAGACCCAAATTCTATATCAATAATTACAGATCATCACAAAAACATTTCAACACAAAAATACTATATAAAATACATTAAAAATGTTATAAAATGTGCTATAAAAAGGTGCTATAAAAAATCAGCTACAGATATATATATAATCAAGAACCTAATAAATATCAGTGTATAAATAACAATAAAAATACAGAGAAAGGAAGAATAAAATACAATCATATTAGAATAATCCCTATAAAAATGGTGCAATCTCATAAGACTCATTCAACCCATATGGTACTAGGGTGTTCAAAGTAAATATCCAGAACATCTCTCTTTGCGATAGTTTTTTCTCTCTATTGCCACCCCTATCAGATAATAGTACTAATTCAATAGCTTTAAATTTCAGCCCTAATGGATCGGCATTATGTTGTTTAGAAAAGTGCTTAGGTATGGAATGATTGTCGACTCTATTTCTAATGCCCCTCACATGCTCTTGTATACGTAATTTGAGGTTCCTTTTGGTTTTTCCCACATATTTGAGTTGACAAGGGCATTCTAATACATAGATCACCCATGTGGTGGTACAATTCATTAAATGAATGATGTTATATGATATTGTATTATTAAAATTCCATACTTGATGATTTTAATTGTCCACAAATTTACATATGTTACAGTTATTACATTTAAAAAAACCTTTGCTTTTCTGGATCCATAACGTATTATTGTTAACTTTAGGTTTCAAAGTGCTAGGTGCAAGCTGGTTCTTTATATTCCTGGCTTTCCTAAAAGCTATATTAGGTCTCTCCGGTAGAATACCATTAAATATTGTATCGGTCTTAAGAATATCCCAATGTTTATTCATGATTCTTTTAATATCCTTTTCTTTACTATTAAATTGGGTCACAAACATGATCTTATTGTCAATAGGATCCTTTGATTTATACTGCAAAAGGGTATTTCTATCTAATTCGTTTGCTCTGATCTTAGCTTTATTAATAACTTCTTCAGGATATTTCTTCTCCCGAAATCTCTCGGAGAAAATATCGACCTGATTGTTGTAGACATCTGTGGAACTACAATTCCTACGTATCCGACAAAACTGGGAAAGCGGCATATTCCTTTTCCACTTGGTGAGATGTCCACTATTGAAATGTACATAACTATTCGCATCTACCCCTTTAATATGGTTCCAGCTCACAATTCCATTGGTGTCACTTCCAATAACCAAATCCAGATATTCAATCTCCACTTTGCTAAATTTATAAGTAAATGTGAGATTATATTCATTCACTCTTAATTGGTCCATAAAATTTAGGAATTCATGTTCCGTCCCATTCCATATAATAAGAATGTCATCAATATATCTGGCATATAATATTAATTGGTCTTTAAATAAGTGTTCCCCATATATATATTTTCGTTCCCAGCTTCCCATGTGGAGATTGGCGAAGCTGGGTGCAAATACTGTGCCCATAGCTGTACCTTCTACTTGAATATAAAAAGAGTCTAAAAATTTAAAATAATTATGATGTAAAATGAATTCCATCAAGGAGCATATAAAATTCTTATGTTCCACACTTAGATCCTTATCCTCATCCAGAAATTCTCTACAACTTGAGATCCCTTTCTCGTGTGGAATAGACGTGTACAGTGACTGTATGTATATGGTCACCCAATTGTATGATTCGCTCCACTGGATGTCATTTAAAATTTGTAAAATAGAAGTAGTGTCTTTAACATAAGATTTTAAAACATATACATATTTATTAAGAAATCTTTCCACATATTTAGAACAACCTGAAGTGAGAGAGTCGATACCCGCCACTATAGGGCGGCCAGGGGGGTTCTCTAAATTTTTGTGGACCTTGGGCAGATAATAAAATATGGGGATAACAGGATTATTATTAATTAAAAATTGGTATTCACTATTAGTGACTAAATTATTATGTAAAGCTTCCACTAGTATAGTACGTAGATCATCCATAAAATCAACAGTGGGATCCTTCTCCAATTTCCTATACGATGCTGGATCACTCAATAATCTTGTGGCTTCCTTAATGTAATCTTCACGATCAAAGAGGACCAAGCCGCCCCCCTTGTCCGCTTGTTTAAATACAAGTTGATCATTCTTTTTAAAGTTCTTTAATGCTTGTTTCTCAAAATTAGTCAAATTGGATTTAATTGGTGAATCATCATTCATCTTTTGAATATCCTTCTTGACCAAGTCATAAAATGTTTCAATTTGTGAGCTTCTTGATTCCAAGGGGTAGAATTTGGACGGTGGTTTAAGTCCCGATTTAGACAATTCTTCATAATTCTTCATGATGCCTGTGTCTTTTTTCATGAAGTGTCTTTTAAGGGTTAAATTCCTAGTGAATTTGTTCAAGTCAATGAACATTTGAAATTTATCAAGCTTGGTGGTAGGAGCAAATGAGAATCCTTTATTCAATAGTGATATTTCACTACTGCTTAAAATGTGTTTAGATAGATTAAAAATACCCTGAACCCTTAATTCCTCATTGGTAGCAACTATTTCAGAGTTCTTCTTTTTAGGTTCCTTCCTTCCTCCTCTGGTCCCTCTTCTTCTCTTATGCATCTTTTCAGTGGTGGGGCTCTTAGGGTTTCTTCTTTGAAGAGATATTTGCTGTATCGCTCCCGAGGGTGTGGAGTAAATATAGGAGTTTGACAGTCACTGTCATCTTCAGATTCTAACCTATTTAATGTCGAAAATCTATTCTGTGTGCTGATTGATGGTATCTGTGATGTCTGTCGTGCTGGTCTATGATTTCTATACTTCGAAGGAATGTGAACCCACTCCTTCAATCTATTGGTGGTTTGAAATTTTTTAGTGATAGGATTCATGT
>JAUIMM010000243.1:10547500-10890000 GCA_031769625.1 Taudactylus pleione | reverse complement strand
GCATTATCAGAGAGCAGTACTAATAAAGGGTCACACTGACTCATTACATTACGCCGTAGCTGGTCGCGGGCCATAACTAAGGAGAGGGGGTCCGGCCAGTGGAGAAGAGAAGACCCCTTCCCTTAGTATCCTCTAGCTGTCACTATACACTAGAGTTACTCCATTCTAAAGCTGGGTACACAGGACCCAGTGATAAATTGCACACGCCGCACACAATGCACAATCCCGTGTACAATGCCATAAATGTACAGCCACATAATAAGAAAATAACACCCACTTGTATATACATAACACAAATGTTCTACATACACAAGTCTTTGCCATGCAAGCCAGGGACTATCTGTGTTATTTATATGAATAACATCTAACAAATATAGACTTACCATTCTCTCCCATCTCCCTGATCTCCTGCATGAGATGGGCCTCATATGCCTCCGAGCTGGTATACTTCACTGCAAAGAAAAATAAATGATTACAAACACTATTAAGTCATGTATTGTCCAGCTTTGGGCTAGTGAACTAGACTTCTGACTAGACCCCTACCTAATCCCAAACATACAAAACATCTACCACACAGAGGGGCCTATTTATCAAAAACAGTTGCGGAAAATCACAGTTTTCGGAGGAAACACACAAATACGTATTGTGAAGGAGGAACCGCAGCAGATATCTCCATACCTGCTGCAATCCCTCCATTTTTGACAGCAATGCTAACCACTGTGCCAATCATAGTGCTGCCCACCACAATAACACATAAAATAAGAAATGTGGGATAAATTAAGTTCATTAAGTGCCAATTTTCCTGGAAATAGTTGTGAAACATAATTGGAAACCGTTTTAGTGCTATATATAACAAACTAGATTTACTGCAAGTGTAGTCTGACTTTTATTCATTTTTTTCTCTTCCCCCCTTCCTCTCTCTTCCCCACCCAACACTTTCTCCCCACCTCTTCTCCCTCCCTATACTGTCTTTCTCTCTATCGCCGCCCCCTCACTCTTTCCTGTAACGTCACTGACACTGGTGGGAGGGGTCAGACCAGCTGTCACTACCAGCCAACGTGATGACATCATTTTATCAGCAATCACTTTTTTTCTTTATAGAGATTGGAAAAACATATTTGATAAATAAAAACTCACCATGCATTTTCATATAGGCCGGAATTTCCGGGGTTGTGTTAGCAGATAATAAAATATATTGAATTGTAACTATATATCTAAAACCCATATTTGGCCATTCAGTTACATTATTTAAGAAAGGAAATTGTTAAAATAAAGCATACAAATAACAGAGACACAGGGACATGAGGGTCTATTGGCCTGTATCAGCAAGAATCGCAATTGCTAAGCTGCACGCAGGCTATAGATATATGATGTATGCATGCAGGCTATAGATATATGATGTATGCACGCAGGCTATAGATATATGATGTATGCGCACAGGCTATAGATATATGATGTATGCACGCAGGCTATAGATATATGATGTATGCACGCAGGCAGCTTTGCAATTGTGACCCTTGCAGATATGGTAATACACAGGAGGCATCACACCTCCTGCTGCATTACTTATCCGAGCTGCGTTGTCCAACGCAACATCGGATACTCTATGGAATATCAGCCGGCTAAGGTGACCCATAGGGTCACACAAACTGGCCACCGCAGATAAGGGGAAGAGGCCAGGAAATCTCTTTCAGCCGACAAAGATCCTCGTCTCTTCCCTCCCCCTAACGGCAGGGAGATGCCTCCGTTTCTGCGTGCGGGCTCTAAAACTAATTCAACACATGCGTAGAACGGGTCAGGTGCCTGCGCAGATTCTGAAATCTGCACAGGCGCCGGATCTGTACTGCGCATGTGCAGTACGGGCCCTGAGTCTTCACACCCAGAGAGGCAGCAGACTGTAAGTGATTGACAGTCTGCTGCCATTTGGGGGTAGGGTGGGGGGCTGCACAGACCTGTTTCTGTTGGGGGTGAGGGAAGAGGCCAGGATCTTCATCGGCTGATGGAGATTTCCTGGCCTCTCTACCTCATCTGCGATAGCTGGGCTGTGTGACCCCATGGTCACTAGGCCGGACAGGGAGTACTATACGCTGATGATCGGATGCTGCGTCTGTGGACGCAGGTTGGATCATTAATTCATGTAGGAGACATGATGCCTCCTGCTGCATTAATATAACTGCAAGGCCGGAATTGCAAGGCTACTTGCGTGCATCCACCCTATGCTGAATCACCTCCACAGTCTCAAATCAAGTTCTGAGACAACAAAAATTTCAAATTGCCTTTTAGATTGACTGAGTTAAGGCCCACAATCAACATTATGTATAATAATTATTTTAAAAAATCTTTTTTTTTTACTTTAATAAAATAGATTAATAACACCAACCAATCAGCTCCTAACTGTCCCTTTACAGGCTATGGCCCCCATTTATTAATGAGTTTAATCACCAAAACGAGTGATAAATGTCACTGTGTATGATAAATGGTGCTCCAGCCAATCAGCTCCCAACTGTAATTTCTTTAACAGTTGACAGTTGGGATCTGAGTGGCTGGAGCATTATTATCATACACAGTGACATTTATCACTGTAAAGTGACAGTTAGGAGCTGATTGGTTGGTGCTATTTCTATCTCTAATTTTATCTCTCTCCGAGCTTTATTACATCTCCCCCTAATTATATAAAGTTTGTTTTCACCACTTTAATAATTACATAAATAGAAAGCAAAGAGCCCCACGTGTGACAGGAAAAGCGCTTTATGATGGTAAAAGGGCTCTTTGCACTTGATAAATAGGTCCATAATTTGGCCTGTGATGTCATAATGTTACTTATTACATGGGATGTAGCCACCAGTCTGTATAGGGCTCACTATATTATTGGATGTGATTTATTATTGCTGACAGAACTAAGAATATTTGTTGCATCCATGTCCTAAATTTTAATTGAAAGTTACTGGTGGCTTATTCCCTATCTCCCTATCAATCCCCCTCACTTCCGGAAGGCATGAGAAGGAAAGGAGGGCATTATTACTGATATTAGATGGATGATTTCTAAGGCCTAGTATAGTGTATGCCCAATGTCCTAGTCTTCCATATACAGGGGTGCTGAGAGGGGGGGGGACAGGTACTATTTACCTGGGCCCGGGCTTGCTAGAGGGGCCTGGCAGGGGCCTGAGTCCGGCTACACTCTCCCCCTCCCTCACTCACTCTTCCCACCCACACAGCATGTGCTGGGCTGCAGTGGGAGACTGCTCGCGGCTGCTGAGCAGCAGCCATAGCAGTCTCCTGGCCTGTGGGGGGGAGCGATCACACTGATCACGCCCCCCTCTAGCTTTGCGCCAGGCTCACAGCGCCTCCCTCCCCAGCTCGCTGCACTGCTACGCAGCACTGCAAAACTGTTTTTTTTTTCTTTAGCTCAAGGGGACGTGGCCACACATCCTTCAATTAGGCCACGCCCCCTGCCCCTGGGCCTGGCCGGGCTCTCTATGCCTCTGTCCATATATGACAATGTTACAGGATGCCCAATATAGGAGATGCATTAACAGAATTTATTTTAATTAAAAAAAAAAAAAATTCTTTACAATAATACAGGACAAGTGTGAGGCCTCCACTCATACCCCATTCGCAGACTTATTTATACACAAAGTGATCATTTATGTTTCATAAGGCATCCCATAGATAAATACACCATACATCCCATAGATAAATACACCATACATCCGCATTGGTAATGCAGATTGTAGTGTGATATTACCGAGTGCAGGCAATATCACAGGGATTTACTACAAATCCCTTGCAGGGACAGAGCTTGCGATAAAGCTCTGTCCCTGCTAATCCCCTTCGGAGCCTTATCACGGTATTTTCGCAAAAAATACTGTGATTAAGTGCCCGCGCATGCGCCGATCGTTCGTCGCAGCTACCCCCCCTCCGGCGCTAAGCCCCGCCCCCAGCGCTAAGTCCCACCCCCCGCGATTGCGGACCCCCCGCAACCCCCTCCCTCCCTTACTTACACTTACCTGCATGCTCCAGGTCCCCGGTTATGTTCTCCATTCCTCCGGTCAGGTGATCTCCCATACTGCACTGGGGCCCGATTACCTGATGACCGGGCAGCAGTGCACTGTGGGAGACCAGCTGACCGGAGGGGAGTCATCTCCGGAGGCCCGATCACCGGTCCCTGGAGTCAGGTAAGTAATTTTTTTTTTTTACAATTTTTTTTTCCTTTTTTTTTTTTTACAGTACTCAGCTTGCGGTCTGTTTAGACCACATAGCTGATTACAGGGACCGACTCCCGGCTCTGCTCTCCCCGTTAGAGCAGGGCAGGAGGCCGGTAACCGGGGGAGACTCTGGATAACGCCACCTCCAGGTGGCGTTATTATCACAGGGCTTTCCCCGATATTTTTTTCACATTTATTTTTAGTAACTATGGTCAGATCACATTTCCCATTACAGTTATGGGAAATGCGATCTGCTTTACTAAAAATAAGTGATACTTAGGGGTTGGAGTAGAATTTTGCGAATTCTACTCCAATTGCCCTGTAATAACTATAGGTGATACTAAAATAATGTGAAAAGGGTGTGAAAACACCCTTTTTCACATTATTTTAGTAAAAATAATGTTGATAAATAGAGCCCATAGACTCATTTAGTCAGTATTGGGGTACGCAACCATGGACCACCACAGTGACCCAGAATTTACAAAAACAAATCCCCCCAAAAAAACTCTTTAGTAAAGAAGGCACACAAAAAAATTTAAATCTTCATTATATCTATTATCATAACATATTACCAGTGGCATATTTTGTTCAGTATTGCAGTGATACTAATATATATCACTGGTCCAGCAAGGACCAGTGACGATTTTCCTCTTCAGCTGTGTCTTCTCTTCTGTAGCCGGGCAGCCTATTGCTGCCAGCGACGGGCTTCTGTGTCATGCACATGTCACTTTCACTCAGCGGGGACCCGGCAGTGTGTGGAATGCTTCGCTGAAGCCGGGAAAGGCTGCTGCCGCTTCCCCTTTGCCGACATTGGGGACTGCAACGCTCTGACCATCTAAAGATAGCGAGAGCGATGCAGTGGCAAACCAGTAATCTTAGATTACCGCTGTTAAATATTGAAAGCATGACATAACCCCTTTAGTGAGTACTAAAGGGGTTATGCATGGGTCCCTATATAAGAAAATTATATATATATATATATATATATATATATATATACAGTCAGGTCCATAAATATTGGGACATTGACAGAATTTTCAGATTTTGGCCTCTATTCACTACCACAATGGCTTTGAAATGAAACAAACAAGATGTGCTTTAACTGCAGACTTTCAGATTTAATTTGAGGGTAATTACATCCAAATCAGGTGAACCGTGTAGAAATTACAACGGTTTCTATATGTGCCTTCCACTTTTTAAGGGGCCAAAAGTAATGGGACAAACTAAACAATCCTAAATCTAACTTTCACTTTTTAATACTTTGTTGCAAATCCTTTGCAGGCAATTACAGCCTGAAGTCTGGAACGCATAGACATCACCAGACGCTGGGTTTCATCCCTGGTGATGCTCTGCCAGGCCTCTACTGCAAATGTCTTCAGTTCCTGCTTGTTCTTGGGGCATTTTCCCTTCAGTTTTGTCTTCATCAAGTGAAATGCATGCTCAATCGGATTCAGGTCACGGGATTGACTTGGCCATTGCATAACATTCCACTTTTTAGCCTTAAAAAACTTTGTTTTCCTTTTGCAGTATGCTTTGGGTCATTGTCCATCTGCACTGTGAAGCGCCGTCCAATGAGTTCTGAAGTATTTGACTGAATATGAGCATATAATATTGCCCGAAACACTTCAGAATTCATTCTGCTGCTTTTGTCAGCAGTCACATCATCAATAAATACAAGGGAACCAGTTCCATTGGCAGCCATACATGCCCATGCCATGACACTACCACCACCATGCTTCACTGATGAGGTGGTATGTTTTGGATCATGAGCAGTTCCTTTACTTCTCTTCTCTTCCCATCACTCTGGTACAAGTTGATCTTTGTCTCATCTGTCCATAGGATGTTGTTCCAGAACTGTAATGGCTTTTTTAGATGTTGTTTGGCAAACTCTAATCTGGTCTTCCTGTTTTTGTGGCTCACCAATGGTTTACATCTTGTGGTGAACCCTCTATATTCACTCTTGTGAAGTCTTCTCTTGATTGTTGACTTTGACACATATACACCTACCTCCTGGAGAGTGTTCTTGATTTGGCCAACTGTTGTGAAGGGGTTTTTCTTCACCAGGGAAATAATTCTTTTGTCATCCACCACAGTTGTTTTCCGTGGTCTTCTGGGTCTTTTGGTGTTGCTGAGCTCTCTGGTGCGTTCTTTCTTTTTAAGAATGTTCCAAACAGTTGATTTGGCCACACCTAATGTTTTTGCTATCTCTCTGATGGGTTTGTTTTGATTTTTCAGCCTAATGATGGCTTGCTTCACTGATAGTGACAGCTCTTTGGATCTCATATTGAGAGTTGATAGCAACTGATTCCAAATGCAAATGTCACACCTAGAATCAACTCCAGACCTTTTACCTGCTTAATTGATAATGAAATAATGAGGGAATAGATCACACCTGTCCATGAAATAGCTTTTGAGTTGATAGTCCCATTACTTTTGGTCCCTTAAAAAGTGAGAGGCACATATTGAAACTGTTGTAATTCCTACACCGTTCACCTGATTTGGATGTAATTACCCTCAAATTAAATCTGAAAGTCTGCAGTTAAAGCACATCTTGTTTGTTTCATTTCAAAACCATTGTGGTGGTGAATAGAGGCCAAAATCTGTAAATTCTGTCAATGTCCCAATATTTATGCTTTTTAACTCACTTCTTGTTTGTATTACTTGAGAAAAGGGCCAAGGAGCTCTGAAACGTTGGGATGTATTTTTGATACAATACATTGAACTCTTCTTTTTCTTACATTGCATTACCTTCTGACACAGAAGGCACCAGAAGGATGTTCTTTTATAAATTGAGTGCCGGATTACCTTTATTCTTATTATATATATATATATATATATATATACTGTATATATATATATATATATATATATATATAATATATATCTCTATAGATATATATATATATAATGTGTGTGTGTGTATATATATATATATATATATATATATAGATTCTAGAGACTTGCACTCACACCTCACTTAGCAGGCCAACGTAGGGGTGCCACACGGATTTTTTAGGATCCACAAATAGAAAACAATTGTCATAGACAAGGGCACTCTCCATATGATAAACTAATTTTATTGAGGCAAAATATAGCCGTCCTTGATATAGAAAATATCAATCTTCCAGATATAAATCCAGATAAAATTCGTCAACGTTTCGGTGCCTGACGGACATTCCTCAGGACATTACAGTACATCATATAAGAATAGAACAATGATCTGGTCATCTATTGTACTAATATCTGCGGAAAAAACAAACATAGAAAAACACAGGCTCAGTCTCCCAGGCTTCAAAACTCCGTGGCCAAAAAATAAATACATAAAAAAAGACACAGACAAAATTACCCAACTGGTATGAAATGTATCAAAATGAAAAATTAAAAAATTAACTATACCATGCCATAAGGGAAACTCATATACTTCATATGCACATGCCTTTAACTGGTACAAATCATGTGGACACAGGATGAATGGACCTAACAACACATAGTTCCATTATACACGCATGTCACACACATACATATTGTGAGCTAGTGACACTAGTCATCACTACAATTTACTGGTGACTCAATGAAAAATATACATGGTTATCCAGTAGTATCTACATGCCATAACACCAATTACAAGTGCAACAGAAGGTATAGTATACCTGAGTTAAATACTGAAACCCAATTAATGTGGTCACAATTTGCAGCTCACAGAGACCAGCACATGTATACAGACAAGAGCCAGATAGTCCAGTGTGGCTGAATAACAAAAGAAGCAGGAAAACGAATCTTAATAGATCATTAGACGGCCAGCGAGTCCGCTGTGTACCAAAAAGTAACCAGTCTCTTACCAATGCTGTACAGATATGCCACCAGCAGAATCCCGCTCCTGTGTTCAAGACGCCCGCTTCCATGCGACACCACTGTGTGTGCCACTGGACAGACCATGCCGCTCTCTTAAACCGGAAGATCCGGAAGTGCGTCACGTGACACGCACGCTGGTGATTCATACTGCTAATATCCTGCTTAGCCATGGAAACGCACAGGCTTGCGTTCCATGACAACTCACTAACCCCAGGCAATAAACATCCGGTCTGCCTCACCTCTAATATAGGCGCACAACCCGACCACGATATAGTCCATCTGTGCATATAAGTGTCCATCCTGGGACATGGCATAGAATATCACTAACAGGTTTCATTACTATATCGGCTAGCCAGCCAAATATTAATAATAATAAATAATAAAAAAAATGAAACATACTAGGCTAATGATGGCTCTAGCAGGCACACACCCAATGCACACCATCACAGCCCACAAACAGTAATAAGAACCTAAATAAACAAAAACAATAAACAGACTATACAATAAATAATGACTAATAACTACGCCACGCTTTGAAGCCCGAGACCATATACTCATATCACCACCAACAAGATCCGTCTGAGATATACCTTTTGCCAATTCACACATACCTGTCACATAAAAAAATGTATCACACCCAAAAAAAATTATAATATAGATGTGAATGTAAAAAATTTAAAAAATTTAAAAAAAATGTAAAAACAAAAACAAAACAAAATAAAACCTCCACGGTGAAATGACATACATAATACAAAAAATAAAAAATTTGAGAAATATCAGAAAACATATAAAGAGAAATACCCCACATATAACACCCATATGTGATTTGAATGCAGAAATAAATATAAAATCAGGAATACAGAATCCACCACCCAGAGGAAAATCCTAATAAAGAAAAACTAACATCCACATCAACCACAATAGAAGAAACAAAGCCCCCACCAAAGGGAAATACTAAAGAAACATATTGAATGAATTGTATTCGTTAAGACCCTTTGGGGCCACAGTGTCCAATCGATGTATCCAATAGCTTTCACGTTGTTTCAATAACTGGAGTCTGTCACCGCCGAATCTTGGGGGAGGAATCCAATCGATAAGTTTACATTTCAGACTTGCCACCTGGTGATGTCGATCCAAAAAATGTCTGGCTACAGGCTTGTCCGAAGACCCAGAACTTAATGCTGCCCGGATGGTGGCCTGATGGTTTGCCATACAGTCGCGGAATTTACGAGACGTAAGTCCAACGTAATTGAGTCCACATGGACAGATCAAAATATAGATCAGATGATCTAGTGCACAATGTAGATGGTACTTAATATTGATTTTTTTGCCTGAATGAGGGTGTGGGAACGAAGGACCAGTCAGCATTGATGTACAAGTGATACAAGAGAAACAGGAAAAACTTCCAGGTCTGACAGTCATGATATTCTGAATGGACGTGTTCTCATTAGGCTAAGTTGTAGGACGCAGCAACATCTGCTTCAGACTTGGTCCCCTCTTATAGGCCATCATAGGAGGTCCCATATTCTTAAATGGTAGTTGTCTATCACTTGATACAATTGGCCATTGTCTTCTCAGTGCCTTCTGAGTGGCAAATGCATGATTGTCAAACTTAGTGATAAAAATCTGACGGTGTTCTTTAGAGGTACTGGAAATTACCTCAGTGCTTGGTGTTGCAAAAACCTTTTGTGCTTGTCTTAAACATCGTTTTAAAATGTCAGATTTATAACCTCTCTCTTTGAATTTATTAGTCATTTCTTGTAGCTGCCTGTCCCTATTCATGGGATCGCTGTTAATCCTCATCACTCTCAAGTACTGTGAAACAGGCAGATTATTTTTCAATGCTGGAGGATGAAAACTGGTGGGCCACAATGCTAGATTCCTATCTGTTGGTTTATGGTACAATGACATCACCATACGTCCGTTCACTTTGGTAATTACAACATCCAAAAAACTGATGGTGGTATTATCAACCTGGGAAGTGAACCTGATGGGACTGGACAATGAATTTAATGAGTCGACCATATCAGTAAATGCTGCTTTAGTACCACTCCATAGTAAAAAAATATCGTCCATGAACCTGCGATAAAAAATAATATGTGTACTATACTGGGTATAGATATGTTCTGACTTATATCTGGCCATGTAAAGGATGGCATAAGCTGGGGCCAAATTTGACTCCATTGCAGTCCCCAACAGCTGCAAATAATAGGAATCTTTGTACAAAAAATGATTGTGATACAATACTAGACTGGCAAGATCAACTAGAAACTCAGTTGGTATATGTGCTCCCTTACGATTTTGTAATTGAAGCTTAATAGTTTCAAGGCCGCCTATATGGGGAATTACGGTGTATAAGGAATTTATATCCATAGTACCCAAAAGTATATTATCACTTACAGGTCCAATGTCCCCCAGTTGTTTAAGAAAATCTCCAGTGTCACGTATATAACTAGGACAGGTATGTACAAATGGTTATAAAATAAAATCAAGGAAAATCGCTACAGGCTGTAATAAGGAACCCTGAGCCGCAATGATCGGCCTGCCCAGGGGGTTAACAAGGGACTTATGAATCTTAGGTAATGTGTATAAAATTGGACACTTGGGTTTATCCACGGTTAGAAAATTAAATTCATCTCTATCCAGCCAGCCCTGTTGCAATCCTAGTGCAAGAACTTGGTCCACTTTGGCTTTAATCTGAGAGATTGGATTGGATTCAAGTCGCCGATAGACAGAACAATCGGATAACTGCCTCATAACTTCAGTGTCATATTTGTCCCAATCCTGTACCACAATGGCACTCCCTTTATCCGCTGTATGTATAACTAACTTGGGGTTGTCCCGTAGTGCCGTTAATGCTTGCCGCTCTGGAATAGACAAATTATCATAAAGTTTAGTCGGTTGGACCATGGCCAAGTCGTGTTCAACCAATCTCAGATATGTCTTCAGACTGGCGTTGCTCGATTGGGGATCAAAGTTAGATTTACCCTTAAATGGTTTGATACTCGGAACATTGGATTTATCTGAAAAAAATTCCTTTAATCTTAAATTCCTCCCGAATTTGTCTAAATCGATGGTACTGTCAAATTCCCGATGTTTGAAGGTGGGCACAAACGAAAGGCCTTTGGCCAGTAACCTGGTCTCAGGATCACTTAGAATATAACTGGACAAATTGATGACATTATCTACATTCTCCTTCGTCGTGCCCTCCTTTTTGTATCTACCCATCCTCGGATGTGGCCTCCGATTTCGATTTCTCCAATTTCTCTGATTTATGTAGATATATTGTTCCTGTTGGGACCAAGTTCTAAAAAAACCACCTCGGCTCTTAGAGCCCCTGGGGTCGGATGACTCTTGGTCGTAGGCTGAATAGGATGATCCAGACTCAGTGGGAAAATAAGGTTGTCGTCTTCTCCTGGAATTCCGCATCTGACGGTTGCCTCTCCCAGAGTTGCTATCTCCCAGGAGCCAGCGGTATACTGTATGGGATTGGTAATCAGTTGTAACGGTGGATAACTTTTTTTCTTTTAAATGATGTTAAATCCTTAGTGTATTCATTAATCTGATTTTGCAATCTATCCATCCAGTCAGCACTTTTGTCAGACTTAAGTATAGGCACTGCAGTAAGATTAATTTGTTCTATTTCAACTTTTACTTTAGCTAGTTCATTACTTGCCTCCTCTATCACCAAAACTATTAGGTCTAGTGAACATTTATTGAGTATACCGCACCAGCGGCTACAGAACACTGGATTATTACGTCCCAATGTGGGAATGTTGGAAATGCGAAATCCTCTGGGGATATGCTTGCGACGATGATATTCCGAAAGGAACTGTCCGTGAAGTGATAGATCAATCTCACGTCTCCGTAACTTAAGGACTTTATAGAAAACATCTGCAGAGGTTTCGGCTGGCAATGTCTTAAAATCCAATCTATCAAACAGTAGCCGCTCTGCTTCATCATCAGAAAAAGAGACAATGCCCAGCTCTGCTTGAGACAACAGTCCTTCATCCATGAGACCCGTGCCGCCTGAGGCCATCGTGTTAGTGGAAATAGAGTATTGGAAATGACCAGACTGTGAATTCTATAAATGTTCTAATTTCCGCCAGAAAAAAATACTTGGATTAAACAGGTGGGTGTCAAGACTGGTGCTAAGCCAATGCTGGCAAGAACCAAACATAGATTCTAGAGACTTGCACTCACACCTCACTTAGCAGGCCAACGTAGGGGTGCCACACGGATTTTTTAGGATCCACAAATAGAAAACAATTGTCATAGACAAGGGCACTCTCCATATGATAAACACATTTTATTGAGGCAAAATATAGCCGTCCTTGATATAGAGAATATCAATCTTCCAGATATAAATCCAGATAAAATTAATCAACGTTTCGCTCCTTGACGGACCTTCCTCAGGTCATCTATTGTACTAATATCTGCGGAAAAAACAAACATAGAAAAACACAGAAGGCACCAGAAGGATGTTCTTTTATAAATTGAGTGCCGGATTACCTTTATTCTTATTATATATATATATATATATACTGTATATATATATATATTATATATATCTCTATAGATATATATATATAGAATGTGTGTGTGTATATATATATATATATATATATATATATATATATAGATTCTAGAGACTTGCACTCACACCTCACTTAGCAGGCCAACGTAGGGGTGCCACACGGATTTTTTAGGATCCACAAATAGATATCAATTGTCATAGACAAGGGCACTCTCCATATGATAAACTAATTTTATTGAGGCAAAATATAGCCGTCCTTGATATAGAGAATATCAATCTTCCAGATATAAATCCAGATAAAATTCGTCAACGTTTCGGTCCCTGACGGACATTCCTCAGGACATTACAGTACATCATATAAGAATAGAACAATGATCTGGTCATCTATTGTACTAATATCTGCGGAAAAAACAAACATAGAAAAACACAGGCTCAGTCTCCCAGGCTTCAAAACTCCGTGGCCAAAACATTTTTTTTAATTTTTTACATTCACATCTATATTGTAAATTTTTTTTGGGTGTGATACATTTTTTTATGTGACAGGTATGTGTGAATTGGCAAAAGGTATATCTCAGACAAATCTTGTTGGTGGTGATATGAGTATATGATCTACTTCAATTGCCATTTAGTACAAACGTGAAACTGAAATAATGTAAAAAGAGTGTGATAAATAGAGCCCACATCACATCCCACATACATAGCATACATACTGTACATACATAGCATACATACACATACATAGCATACATACATTCACATACATTTACTTAGCATACATACATATATACTGTCAAAGTCAAATAGTTGGATATGATCGCTTGCAATTATTATCTGACGATCTAGTCGTCTATGGTCTGATAAAGAGTAAATTGGACACTACTTTGTGTCGGCGCAATCCGATGCGCACAAATGCGAATCCACCACACACATACACTGATTCACACAACGCACACAAAAGACTTATATGCATACACATAGATGCTCATATGTGTATCCACATGTGTACACATAGACGCTCACATGCGTATTCACATACATACATACAAACATTTCCTATTCCAATGCACAGAAGCACATATGTGAAGACATATGTATATAATGGTTCACATTCACGATAGTTAATAAATACAGTTATCAAAGGTATTTTTAACTAATAATTATGATGTAATATGTACTTAAGTGAGATCTAAGGTTTAGAACATAGTGGACATGTCATGTTTGGTATCATACTAAATCCCAGTTTATTTGCAGACTTCCGTTCCTATCGGCAAAGAAGTCGCATCTTGCGTCCGCTAGTTATGGATGATAGGGAGTTATTGCATAGAATGTTATAATCTGTATCAGTGGTCGAAGTGCGAAATTTGAAGTGGGGGTATGGAGGCACTCACAAAAAAATGGGTGTGGCCGCATGTCACAAGGGGTGTGGCCGCACATCACAATGGAAGTGGCCACTCAAAATGGGAGAGTGTCAGACTCCATCTACTATAACCATTTTCAACCTATCACTCCCTCCCCTCTCCTTGTAACCTTCTGCATCATCTTCTTCTCTCATGCTGAAACCATGACTTTTTGATGGGTTTAGCTGCGCAGCCAGTGCTTATGGGCGGTTCAAAAGTAATGGGTGCCCGAACAATTGAATTGCTCAGACAGGTGCCTGTTACTTTAGACGCCACCCAGAAAAATTTTATTTCCCCCAATAGGCTTTGCATGAAATAAAAAGAAAACACACATAGGCTTTGCATGAAAAAAAAATGCACACATTGGCACTGATAGGATAATTTAGAAATACATAGGTCCCCACAGGAAAAAAAAAATAAAACACATAGGGGCATATTCAATTAGGTGCGAAAAGTCGAGTACTTTTCGCATGCCGGACTTTTCACCGTCATCGCTGGTTTTCCATGCGGAAAAGTATTCTGCGTGTCCCCACTTATCTCCGTATTCAATTAGAAATCGTCGAAAACGGCACCCAGATAATTCTGAGCTAACGAAAAGTATTGTCAAAAATGGGGAAAACAGTCCGTACCCCCTGAAAAGCTGCTTTTCGCACCTAATTGAATATGCTCCATAGTCTTTACATGAAAAAAAAAAAACATGCACACACATTGACACCGATAGGAAAATGTGGGGTACAGAGATGTAATGAGGTACACATGGGTGGTGAGGCATACAGAGGTAATGAGACACACAGAGGTAATGAGGTACACGGGTGGTGGGGTACCCCGGGGTGGTGAGGGACACAGAGGAGGTGAGTGAAAAAGAGGTGGCAAGGGACACCGGGGGGCGGAGTACACAGAGGAGGTGAGGGACACCGGGGTGGTGGGGTACACAGAGGAGGTGAGGGACATCGGGGTGGCGGGGTACACCGAGGAGTCGAGGGACACCGAAGAGGCAAGGGACACCAGGGTGGCGGGATACAAAGAGGAGGTGAGAGACACAGAGGTGGTGAGTGACACTGAGGAGGCGAGTGACACCAGGGTGGCGGGATACACCGAGGAGGCGAGGGACACCGAGGAGATGAGGCACATCGGGGTGGTGGGGTACACCAGGGATGGTGGGGTACACCAGGGATGGTGGGGTACACTCTGCACAGGAACAATAACTGTGAATCCTGGTATTACTCACCAGTTTCTTCCATACATAGCTGAGGAGGAGGCTGTCTGACTGTGAATGAGTGCTGTAAAGGTGGAGTGTAGAGGGATCCATCTGGAGGAGTGAAGAGGACTCAGAGGGAAGCAGGGAGCAGTGTAGGTGACAGTGGCTGTGGCAGCAAATGCTGTACTAGGGAGGGGGAGGGGAAGCCCCAGCAATTAAGTGGCCCCAGGGCTCAGCCCGCCGCACCAACAGTCACAATGGCAAACCAGTATGGCGGGCTGCCCTGTCACTGGTGGGGGATGGGCACACATAGGCAGGCAAGCAGGCAACACATTTTAGGGCTCCGCAAGCGTGGTTGAGTGAGGCAGACCCCTTCCAGCAGGGGAAGGGCATGAACAGGCAGGCGAGTGGGTGAGTGAAGCAGACTCTTTACAGGGGGGAGACAGGCAGACACATGCCGGCGGCGGTACCATGAAGGGCTCCACAGCGTAGCAACGGTGAGCTGAGAGAGCCTTAGCCAGGTGCCACAGCGGGCAGTATGGGGGGTTGTCAGGGTAGCGGGGGACGGGGCGGCAGCACAGCAGGGCTCCGGAGCATGCCTGACTCGGTGAGATAGACTGTCACTGTGCATGTTCACACTCGGCGCTCAAGCCATGCCTCCGCCCTCTACACTCAGCTCTCTGCAGTCCTGAGAGATTATAAAAACAAAAAAAAAAATGACTAGTGCTGGAAGTGCAGGTATATCATACCGTTGCATACCGGCACACTTCGAGCACTGATCTATATGCAGTGTTGTAGCTAGTTTTAACCGGTTGTTTGGCGGAAAACTACACAATGTAACCGTTGAGGACTGAGCCATACCCCTGATGACACCGTATGAATAGACCAATGACCAGATTATCCAGAAGCAAGAACCAATGGAAAACTGTCAACTAGTTATTTTGTTAACTCTGTTGTTAAGTCTGTAAGGTATATAAGCGGAGTCCCGATTCCAGTGTACAGCCATTCTCTTTGATGACCACAGGCTTCTGGATTGATGACTGTATACTGGGACCAGTGCGCACGCGTATGTATCGGTTTGTACTATTATTGATTGCTTTTTACTCTAATTGTTAAATCTTTCATCGTGTACTCCCCTTTTTACATAAATAACTTTTTGTGCTTTGCAACCACACGATTGGACTGGAAAGCAATTCTTTCTTGAGAGACTTACAGTGCTAAATAGCGACTAGCGATTATTAGGAATCAATAATACATAGCATACATACATACATACACACATTTACATAGCATACATACACATAAATAAATTTACATAGCATACATTTACATAGCATACATACATACATTTACATAGAATACATACATACATAGCATACACGCTGTGTGCTGGGCTGCACTGGGAGACTGCTCGCGGCTGCTAAGAAGCAGCCACAGCAGTCTTCTATGCCTTTGGGGGGAGCGATCAAGGTGATCACGCCACCCAGAGCACCCCCCTCCCCAGCGCACAGCACCGCTGCAAAACATTTTTCCCCTCGAGGGGGCGTGGCCATGCCTCCCGCTATTAGGCCACATCCCCTTTTACCCGGGCCTGCCGCGGCTCTCGCGGGCCTGCATACTTACATACATAGCATGCATATATCATACTTGCCTACCTTCACATTTCTGTTCCCAGGAGATGCCCGGGTAACCAAGCAGGTTTGTGGCGACGGGGGATGGGGCCTGACGGTTCACGTCATTAAGCCCCCACTCCCTCACGGCAAAATGCTGCAATTGGATAATATTTGATTAGGGGGTGGGGACAAATTCCGCGAATCATGGAGAATCGCGTCATTAAGCCCCGCCCCTGCACGGAGACCTGCGATTGCCGCGGAAATTCTCCCCATTCTGCCCACTTCACTAGGAAGTGGGCAGAATGTGGGAGAAGTACATACCCTTCGTGGGGTTACCCGAAAAATCAGGAGCCTCCCGCGAAAACCGGAAGGGTAGGCATGTATGACATTCATACACATACAAACATACATACATATATATGCATACATACATACTTACATATACATAGCATACATACACATACATAGCATACATACATACACATGCATAGCATACACACATACACATACATACAATAGGGGCGGGGACAAATGATGCGAATCATGGAGAATCGCGTAATTAAGCCCCACCCACTGCACGGAGACCTGCGATCACCACGGAAGTTCTCCCCATTCTGCCCACTTCACTAGGAAGTGGGCAGAATGCGGGAGAAGTGCCTACCCTTCTGGGGGTGCGGGAGGTTACATACACATACATAGCATAAATACATACATACATATTCATACATAAATACACATACATACATACTGTACATACATACAAACACATACATAGCATACACATACATACATAGCATATACATAGCATATACATAGCATACATACACATACATAAATACATATACATACATACATACATACAAATGTAGCTCCGATCGCGGTCTGCAGCAGTTTATACAGAAACAAAGCTGTCTCCATCTTAGAAAAGAAAAAATGTTGTCCATCAAGACAAGTTTCAGGGTACTCAGAAACCCCCTGCTTGTGTCACTGACTAAAAATGCCAACGCTCGAACATCACACCATGTATAGCCCCAAACTGACTTGATGTCAATGATAATCCAATAAAAATTAAACAGATCATTATGTGCATAGTTGGCATATCTGATCAGACTGATATCTGACCTGTGTTTTTGGTCATGTTCCAAAAGCACTAAAAGATCTCAGTTATGCAGAATTGGGGCCAATTGGCGTTAATATGACAGGGAAAGCCCTGTCATATTAACGCCACCTGGAGGTGGCGTTATCCAGGGTCTCCCCCGGTTACCGGACACCTGCTCTGCTCTAAAAGGCAGAGCAGAGCCGGGATCTGGCCCCAGTGATCAGCTGTGTGGTCTAAACAGACCACATGCTGATTCACTGTAAAAAAAAAAAAAAGTATAAAAAAAAATTAACTTACCTGACTCCATGGACCGGTGGTCGGGGCTCCGGTGATGTCTCCCCTCTGGTCAGCTGGTCTCCCATGCTGCACTGCGGCCCGGTCATCAGGTGATTGGGTCCCAGTGCAGTATGGGATATTTCACCTGACCAGAGAACATGGAAGACATCACCGGAGCCCGGATCATGCAGGTTAGTGTACTTAAGGGAGAGGGGGGGTCGCGAGGGGGGGTCGTGGGGGGTCCGCGATTGTGGGGGGCAGGGCTTAATGATGGGGGCGGGGCTTAGCGCAGGGGGGGTAGCAACGAAGTTCGGTCGGCGCATGCACTTGGCACTGGTCATGGTATTTTGTTGCAAAATACCGTGACTAGTGTGCGGATTTGTAGTAAATCCCTGTGATATTGCCTGAATTCGCAATGTGAATTCACTCGGTAATATCACACTACAATCTGCATTCCCAATGCAGATCGTAGTAAATAGAGCCCCAAGTACTCTAACAACCTCTGTCCTACATCCACAGCACTTATAACATTTTCTTATGTTTCTATCTACAGTATGTAAGGAAATTTGGTACCGAGGACACACTACCTCCATCAATTATCTAAATCCCACTGCACTAATGGCGGATACCGGACGCACGTCTAACATCAACATAGCTGTCAAGGCCTCAGTTATCCGCTTTGCAACAGGATGACTGCTGTAAAAGAAGTAGTGGTGTTCCTACTTCCTCTATGGGATGATGAATGACTCCCAGCGCAACAGTAGCAGCGGGATGCCTTCCAAGGAATCCTGGATAGAAGAGTCAGTCATGCCAGTGACATTGCCTGCATATCTACTTCCGATCCTGACTGAGGAGGAAATTGATGGTGTGGTTTGCAGGCGCTTGGATACAACAGGACAAAGGGATTTAGGTGTCCCTGGACTACTTACGGTCTTAGCCACAGTTTCTGAACTTGACAGTAACTTTTTATGAACGCGCTGCAGGTGATATATAAGGGAGGATGTTCCTAGGTGGTTAATGTCCCTACCCCTACTTATTCCACCTTTACATATGGTACATATGGCAAGACAGTTGTTGTCCGGATTTGGATAGAAATAATATTTCCAGACCAAAGAGGTGGAATGTTTGGTCTTCTGCCCAGGCATGACCGTGATGGGCTTTTTCATCCCATGGACAACAACTGTCTCCCCCGATGCCTGATTTAAACAAACCAGCTCACCATCAGAATCCTCCTCGTCAACTTCCTCCTCAGCGCCAGCTACACCAATATCCTCATCCTGTTGTACTTCAACAGTGACATCTTCAATTTGAATTTCAGCAAGTGGACTGTGGGTGCTCCTTCCAGCACTTGCAGAGGGCGTGCAAAGGGTGGAAGGAGTCCTTTTCCTGTCTAGTGATGGGAAAGTGAGGCATTTCAACCGTTGCCACACTTGGACTCTCCATGGGGATTTGTGATGTCTTCTTAGAATTAGAAAGCATAGAAAGCACAGTTCTTTGCTGTGCTTTTGCCAGCTTAACTCGTTTGATTTTTGTAGCGGGAGGAGGGCTTCCATCGTCATGTGAAGCTGAACCACTAGTCATGAACATAGGGGAGGACCTTAGCCGTTCCTTGCCACTCCGTGTCGTAAATGGCATATTGGCAAGTTTACGTTTCTCCACAGATGATTTAAATTAATATTTTAAGGTAATTTTCCTAAACTTTGCCATTTGGGAATTTATATGCCCTCTACTATGACATTGGGCATCGGCCTTGGCAGACGTTGATGGCATTTCATCGTCTATGTCATGACTAGTGGCAGCAGCTTCAGCACTAGGAGAAAGTGGTTATTGACCTTTCCCTATTTTATTTTTATCTGACAAATTTTTGGCCTCCAGTTTTTTTTTTGGAGCACACTTTGGGGGTTACATCACCCTTCAACAGACGGGCCAGCCAGCCTTTTACTTGGCGCTACTTTGTTGATGTACGTGTAGCTACAGCACACACAAGTCACAAACACAGACATTTTTTTTTTCAGGCACTTTGGGGGTTACACCACCCTTCAACAGACAAGCCAGCCGGCCCTTTACTTATGACACAGGCACACGCTTGGCACTACTTTATTGATGCACGTGCGGCTAAGGCGCACACAAACAGAAAATTATTTTTTTTTGCACTTGGGGGGAGCACCCCTGATGGACAGAGCACCCCCTGGACAACACTACAGCACCACTTTAGGACTACAGCCTTTATGGGACACTGCACAACACAGCCCAGCCAGCCCCTATGGACTTTGGAGTGGACACAGCCCCTATTGACAACAGACTGCACAACACAGCCCAGCCAGCCGCTATGGACTTTGGAGTGGACACAGCCCCTATGGACAACAACAGCAGCACAACTCCCACCCTCCCTCTTCACTGTCCACAGCCGGAGTGAAAAATGGCGGGGACCTTTTATTGAGTCCAAAACCGCAAGAATTCGACAGCGGGATGATGACGTTTTGCCTTGATTTCAGATCTGAGTCAGGCAGGAAAACTTGAACCTGACTCTGATCCGATTCGGTTTGGGGGGGCTCGGATTTCAGAAATCCGAACCCGCTCATCCCTAGTACACACTCTACAGATATATCTGCAGATGATGGTTGTTCGTACACACTGAACAACCATCATCTGTGCCTGCCCACAGGTCCCAATTACCAAGGGGCGTGTCCCGGTAGGCATGTCCCGTCCCCCTCCTCGTGCTCTGCTGTTGTGTGTATACGGGCGGTCTGCCATCTGCAGACATATCTGTCCATCGGCTGTGCAGCACAGCCAATGCGATATGTCAGTGAATGCCGGCGTTCACCGACTTATCGCGGTTACACACTGCCCGACGGGCAGCAGATACATTGGCCGATCAATTGATCGCCCAATGTATCTGTCAGTGTGTACCCAGCTTTAGCTCAGTCTGTGATGTTGCAATTTAGGTTAGCGTTGAAGACCCTCTTCAGTGTATGTGAATCTTAGATATCACAATCTTCAAGACTATGGGCCCTATTCATCATCAGGGGCCATATAGCTCCCTCTGCGGGGGATCCTTATCACCGGAGCAATTTATCATTGCTCCAGTGCCTGGATAGCTGCTCCAAAAAGCAGTTGTCCCCACAATTAGTAGTGCAACTACACAAGAAGCTGTGTTGCTTACCTGTCCCCGTCGCTGGCTTCTTCGTTTGGATCCCTCTTAATATCCACGGAACTTCTTCCCATAGGAAGGAGCGGAGCTGCGAGAATAAGAACCATCTGAAGACGATACTTGTTCTTGCAGACAAACTTTGAAAACGTCAAGTTTTCAAAGTATGCTGAATATCAGGTGGTCATATCGGATCCCTGATGATGAATGTCCCGTTACCTTAAATATGCGGAAATTATCGTTTTGGCATGGTTAACGGACCATTATAGGTATGATGAATAGGCCCCTATGACCGGCTATATTTTTTTTAACTACATACAGATGGGCCCAGCTGCATTGTTGCTCACAGCGCAACGAGTCGCGCCATGTGTGGTGCGAGATGCCTTCCTGCGATTGGGGACGCACAATAGTGTCTCCATTCAATCCTATGGAGACGCACTGCCACGATCGGGTATGCGCGAGTGCGTCTCCATATGTTTGAATGGAGACGTACTCCGGCAATCGGGCACAGGCGCAGCGCATAGAGCGATTTGCAGGCATGTTTGTGCCACGATCGACAGCAAACTAAATGGGAGCATCTGTAAACATAACATGATTTGACAGCAGATAAGAACCACAAGGCACATCTCGGATTTCGGATGACCTGCCTTACTAGTCACATCTGTTGCAAGGCAAAACCTCCTCTCTATTACCCCAAGCCTGCTACCCTCTGCTGTTATACGCTAATGATTGTCTTCCTCTGAAGTTTGCTTTCCTACTATAATTTATTAAAACTGTGATATATTTATATTTAACAGCTTCTATACCACCCTGCCCCTTCTCTGCGCCACGCTATAATCATTGAGCATTTTCTGCTTTGTTTTTGTGATGTAAACCATACACCATTTTAGTAGCTCTCCATTGTGCAATTGTACATTTATTATGCCCTTATACAGATACAGGGCCTGATTCAAAGCTGCACACTTCTGTATGCCAGCATATTTCCAACAACATTCCCTGTGTCATGTCCTGCCTACGTAACTTAGAGCAATTACCAGCAATTCTGAGTGGAAGGTATCTCGTTTGCTTCTCACATGAATGAGCATTAATGAGTAGCAATGGGGCACTTACATGCAGAAGAAGAATCCTGCAGGCATGTAGACAGAGCACTCAGAGATGAGCGTATGCAGAGACCTGTCTGATTTCAGTTGGATCTCCTGTACCAAGAATGGGGCTAGTGCAAATACAGATAACAGTGATGACTGACGGCTGCCCACGGGTGTAGTTGGTATGGCCGCATGGCCGGCGGTTCAAATCCCGACAGTGGAAGCCCAGCAGAGGTGAAGATCCTGATCGCTAATTAGGTAAGTATAACTAACCCTATTTTCCCCCCGAACCCTTGCTTAGGGGTGCCTAACCCTAACCTCCCCCTGGGGGCCCAAAAACCTAACCCTCCCACCTGCGGCTGTCCGCGCCCGACTTACCTTCGGTTGGCGTAGGTCTTATGACAGGCGTCGGGATTTCGACGCCTGTCATTAGTACCTTGCCGGGATGTGACAGTCGGGAAGCCGGCAGTCGGTATTTAGACCGTCGACTTCCTGACTACATCCCCATCTCACATAAAAGGAGGGCTGGGGGAGGTGTAGAGGCGGATTTAGACCTCATAGGGCCCGAGGCAAGATACCAGTTTGGGCCCCCCCTCTCTCAAACAATCCATAGCACTATATGTGAGTTCCTGATTCATGCCCCTTACATTTTTTTTTGTTTTTTCCTGCTTATATTCAACTTTTTAAAGCTTTTTAATGAAAATATTCCCACTGTGTACAAAGGGGAACATGCAGGGACAGTAGTTGCGGTAACCGCTGTCCCTGCGAGTTATATCCCCAGCAAATTGCAGAAGTCTTTCACAGAAGTGAAAGACTTCTCCCGGGATTGGCTGCCGGGAAGGCATGCGCACAGTGTCAGCTTCCAAAGCCGGCTGGGGGCTGCGGGGGAGAGATCTAAAGATCTCCTGCCCTAGGCTTACAGTAGTTTATACCAAAGCCGGCTGGGGGCTGCGGGGGAGAGATCTAAAGATCTCCTGCCCTAGGCTTACTAAAGATGGTGTAAACTACTAGGACTAAACTCCAAAAAAATTTGCTTTTTGGAGTTTAGTTCATAGGGGTCAGATCGTAGTCCCCATTTATAATAATGGGGACCGCGATCTGCAGCGTTAATTAGCACTTTGCCAGAGATTTCTGTGAAACATCCTGCACTGTGACTTATTTCATATACTATACTATACATGACTGGAGGGAGTGGCGGTAGGAGCAGGCAGACCCCGGTGGTGTGAAGTGGTGAAAAAAAAGGTTGGGGGGTGCAGGGGGGGATGTTGGGGTGTGCAGTGGTGATAGGGGCTGGATGTAAAGAAAGGTGAAGGGGGCAGAAGAATATGAAGGGGGCTGGGCCAGAGGAAGGTGATGGGGCTGGGGCAGAAGGTGACAGGGGCTGGAAGCAGAGGAAGGTGAAGGGGGCAGAAGAAGATGAATGAAGCTGGGGCAGAGTAATGTGATTGGGGCTGGGGCAGAAGGTGATAGGTGTTGGAAGCAGAGGAAGGTGAAGGGGCAGAGGAAGATGAATTAGGCTGGGGCAGAGGAATGTGATTGGGGCTGGGGCAGAAGGTGACAGGTATTGGAAGCAGAGGAAGGTGAAGGGGGCAGAGGAAGATGAAGGAGGCTGGAGGCAGAGGAAGGTGATGTGGCAGCAGGTGACAGGGGCTGAAAGCAGAGGTAGGTGATGGTTCCTGGGGGCAGAGGAAGGTGAAGGAGGTGTGGGGCAGAGGAAGGTGATGGGGACTGGGTAGAAGGTGACATGGGGCTGGAAGTAGAGGAAGGTGATGGTGTCAGGGGACGGAGGAAGGTGAAGGGCGCTGGGGTAGAGGAATGTGATGGGGGCTGGACACAGAAGGTGACAGAGGCTGGATGCAGAGGAAGGTGATGGTGCCTGGGGACAGAGGAAGGTGATGGGGGCTGAGGGTGGAGGAAGGTGATGGGATGTAACCGCGAAACGTTGATATTTTCAATGTTTGAGGGCTACATCACCTTCATCAGGATACACACACGGGGGGGCCCAAAACATATTCCTATACCTGGGCCCACCACTCTCAAGTTCTGACACTGGTTGTATATATATTAGGGATGTGCAGGCTCGGATAGGTTCGAATTTTCCTGCCAAGTTCGGATTTTTCCCGCCAAAAATCGGGTCTCAGAAAGAGGCAAAACATAATCTTTCATGGACAAACATCATCTTCCATGGACTTTTGTCCAGGAATGATGATGTTTGTCCATGAAAGATGACGTTTTGCATCTTTTTGAGACCCAATTTTTGGCGGGAAAAATCAGAACTTGGTGGGAAAATTCGAACCTATCCGAGCCTGCACATCCCTAATTTTATATATATATATATATATATATATATATATATATATATATGTTCAAAGTGTACCAGGTAATAGAGCGACTGACGTATAAATAAAACGGTTTTTGTGCAATAGTGCTTGCAAGTATGGTACATACAACATGTGTTTATAAGATGTGCAAATAGTGCTTACAAGTATAATACATACAACACGTGTTTATAAAAATAAATAACACATTTTAATGTTAAAAAAGGGGGGACCTACATAGTTTCGGTCCGTTTGAATGAACACAGCAAGTGCAATTGTTAAATATATACAAAGTGCAATCGTGCTGATAAATCAATAAATAAATAAATATGCCTAATATAAAATTCATATATTCATATAAAAGTTAATGGAAGGATATATAAATATATAAAAAACAGGAGAAACATATAAGGTCAAAGCATAGAAGGATCAATACATATTAACAATTTAAAAATGATATTTAAAAGGTTCTTAAATTGTTAAAAAAGGGAGGTAAATAAATAATCCAAGAAGTATCTTAGAAAGTATACCTTATCTGTATCAGTTCATTCAGGCAAAGGCAGCTTTTCCAACGCGTTTCGTCCGACTTCATCAAGTCCCTAAATGGACGAAACGCGTCCGTTTATATATTTATATATCCTTTATATATATTTATATATCCTTCCATTAACTTTTATATGAATATATGAATTTTATATTAGGCATATTTATTTATTTACTGATTTATCAGCACGATTGCACTTTGTATATATTTAACAATTGCACTTCCTGTGTTCATTCAAACGGACCGAACCTATGTAGGTCCCCCCTTTTTTAATATTAAAATGTGTTATTTATTTTTATAAACACGTGTTGTATGTATTATACTTGTAAGCACTATTTGCACATCTTCTAAACACATGTTGTATGTAGTGATGAGCGGTTCGGATTCTGAGGAATCCGAACCGCTCCGAACAGGTGGAATCCGAGTCCACCCAAACGCAAGTTCGGGTGTTCCCGCCTGACTCGGATTCCACCTCGAGGCCGAACGTCACCCGTCCGGCGTCGGATTCTCGCCAGACCTCGCGAGAGCCGGGTGACATTCGGCCTCTATAAAAGGCGCGACGCCCGGCTGTCGGCGCCATTTCGGAACACGTTTAGTAAAGTTAGGGAGTGAGTGACTAGTGAGAGGGGAAAAGCGAGTTAGATTAGTTAGAGTAGTTCAAGTTCTTGCCACTGTGTGCTCCGTGACTGAGCTTAGCCCACTGAGTGCATTAATATTTATATTATACAAGCTCCGTGACTGGGCTTAGCCCACTGAGTATTCTATTATTTATATATTATACAAGTTCCGTGACTGGGCTTAGCCCACTGAGTATTCTATTATTTATATTATACAAGCTCCGTGACAGGGCATAGCCCACTGGGTCTATTATACAAGCTCCGTGACAGGGCATAGCCCACTGTGTCTATTATACAAGCTCCGTGACAGGGCATAGCCCACTGTGTCTATTATACAAGCTCCGTGAAAGAGCATAAGCCCAGTGAGTGTATTATACAAGCTCCGTGAAAGGGCATAAGCCCAGTGAGTGCATACAAGCTCCGTGAAAGGGCATAAGCCCACTGAGTGTATTATACAAGCTCCGTGAAAGGGCATAAGCCCAGTGAGTGTATTATACAAGCTCCGTGACTGGGCTTAGCCCACTGAGTATTCTATTATTTATATTATACAAGCTCCGTGAAAGGGCATAAGACCAGTGAGTGTATTATACAAGCTCCGTGAAAGGGCATAAGCCCAGTGAGTGCATACAAGCTCCGTGACAGGGCATAGCCCACTGTGTCTATTATTCAAGCTCCATGAAAGGGCATAAGCCCAGTGAGTGTATTATACAAGCTCCGTGAAAGGGCATAAGCCCAGTGAGTGCATACAAGCTCCGTGAAAGGGCATAAGCCCACTGAGTGTATTATACAAGCTCCGTGAAAGGGCATAAGCCCAGTGAGTGTATTATACAAGCTCCGTGAAAGGGCATAAGCCCAGTGAGTATATTATACAAGCTCCATGAAAGGGCATAAGCCCAGTGAGTGTATCATACAAGCTCCGTGAAAGGGCATAAGCCCACTGAGTGTATTATACAAGCTCCGTGAAAGGGCATAAGCCCAGTGAGTGCATACAAGCTCCGTGACAGGGCATAGCCCACTGTGTCTATTATACAAGCTCCGTGACAGGGCATAGCCCACTGTGTCTATTATACAAGCTCCGTGAAAGAGCATAAGCCCAGTGAGTGTATTATACAAGCTCCGTGAAAGGGCATAAGCCCAGTGAGTGCATACAAGCTCTGTGACAGGTCCCCCCTTTTTTAATATTAAAATGTGTTATTTATTTTTATAAACACGTGTTGTATGTATTATACTTGTAAGCACTATTTGCACATCTTCTAAACACATGTTGTATGTAGTGATGAGCGGTTCGGATTCTGAGGAATCCGAACCGCTCCGAACAGGTGGAATCCGAGTCCACCCAAACGCAAGTTCGGGTGTTCCCGCCTGACTCGGATTCCACCTCGAGGCCGAACGTCACCCGTCCGGCGTCGGATTCTCGCCAGACCTCGCGAGAGCCGGGTGACATTCGGCCTCTATAAAAGGCGCGACGCCCGGCTGTCGGCGCCATTTCGGAACACGTTTAGTAAAGTTAGGGAGTGAGTGACTAGTGAGAGGGGAAAAGCGAGTTAGATTAGTTAGAGTAGTTCAAGTTCTTGCCACTGTGTGCTCCGTGACTGAGCTTAGCCCACTGAGTGCATTAATATTTATATTATACAAGCTCCGTGACTGGGCTTAGCCCACTGAGTATTCTATTATTTATATTAGGGGTGTGCACCGGCCACTTTTCGTGTTTTGTGTTTTGGTTTTGGATCTGGATCTTTCTTCGTGTTTTGGATCTGGATTGGTTTTGCCAAAACCACCCTTCCGTGTTTTGGGTTCTGGGTTTTGTGTTTTGGATCTGTATTTTTTTTTAAAAAAGCATAAAAACAGCTAAAATCACAGAATTTGTAGGTTTTTCTGCTCCTATGCTATTATTAACCTCAATAACCTTAATTTCCACTCATTTCCAGTCTATTCTGAACACCTCACACCTCACAATAGTGTTTTTATGTCCAAAACGTTGCACCGAGGTAGCTGGATGACTATGCTAAGCGACACGAGTGGGCGGCACAAACACGTGACCCATCTAGGCGTGAAACTGCAGTGGCAGACAGGATGGCAGTTTGAAAAACTAGGCCCCAAACTGTACATAATGCAAAGAAAAAAAAGAGGTGCAAGATGGAATTGTCCTTGGGCCCTCCCACCCACCCTTATGTTGTATAAACAGGACATGCACACTTTAACAAACCAATCATTTCAGCGCCAGGGTCTGCCACACAACTGTGGCTGAAATGATTGGTTCGATTGGGCCCCCACAAAACAAGCTGGCAATTAATGTGTCCCTGCACAAACTGGCTCTATGGAGGCAAGATGTCATCCTCATCCTCCTCATCCACCGATTCCTCACCCTCTTCAGTGTGTACATCCTCATCCTCACAAAGTATTAACTCGTCCCCACTTGAATCCACCACCACAGGTCCCTCTGTACCTTCTGGAGGCTGGTCTCCCTGGAAGAGCTGATAATTCATTTTGATGAACATCATCTTCTCCACATTCTGTGGAAGCAACCTCCTACGCCTTTCGCTGACAAGGTTCCCGGCTGCACTAAACACTCTTTCGGAGTACACACTGGAGGGGGGGCAACTCAGGTAAAATAGAGCCAGTTTGTACAGGGGCCTCCAAATTGCCTCTTTTTCCTGCCAGTACAGGTATGGACTGTCTGCCATGCCTACTTGGATGCTGTCACCGATGTAATCCTCCACCATTCTGTCAATGGTGACAGTATCATATGCAGTGACAGTAGACATGTCAGAAATTGTTGCCAGGTCCTTCAGTCCGGACCAGATGTCCAAACTTGGTCCTGCCTGTCCTGCATCACCGCCAGCGGGTTGCTTAGGATACCTAAGTTTTTTCCTGGCAGCCCCAGTTGCAGGAGAAAATGAAGAAGGAGCTGTTGACGTGTCACGTTCCGCTTCAGCTGACAGTGTGTTCACCAGCAGGTCTTTGCACCTCTGCAGGCTTGTGTCGGCCGGAAAGAGAGACACCACATAGGCTTTAAACCTAGGATCGAGCACGGTGGCCAAAATGTAGTGGTCTGATTTCAACAGATTGACCACCCTGGAATCCTGGCAAAGCGAATGAAGGGCTTCATCCACAAGTCCCACATGCCGAGCGGAATCGCTCCGTCTTAGCTCCTCCTTCACTTTCTCCAGCTGCTTCTGCAAAAGCCTGATGAGGGGAATGACCTGACTCAAGCTGGCAGTGTCTGAACTGACTTCACGTGTGGCAAGTTCGAAGGGCTGGAGAACCTTGCACAACACGGAAATCATTCTCCACTGCGCTTGAGTCAGGTGCATACCCCCTCCTTTGCCTATGTCATAGGTGGATGTATAGGCTTGTATGGCCTTTTGCTGCTCCTCCATCCTCTGAAGCATATAGAGGGTTGAGTTCCACCGTGTCACAACCTCTTGCTTCAGGTGATGGTGGGGCAGGTTCAAGAGTGTTTGCTGGCGCTCCAGTCTTCGGCACGCAGTCGCTGAATGGCGAAAGTGGCCAGAAATTTTTCGGGCCACCCAAAGCGTCTCCTGCACGCCCCTGTCGCTTTTCAGAAAATTCTGCACCACCAAGTTTATTGTGTGAGCAAAACATGGGACGTGCTGGAATTTGCCCAGATGTAATGCCCGCACAATATTGGTGGCGTTGTCAGATATCACAAATCCCCAGGAGAGTCTAAGTGGGGTAAGCCACTGGGCGATGATTTCCCTCAGTTTCTCTAAGAGGTTGTCGGCGGTGTGCCTCTTACTGAAACCGGTGATACACAGCGTAGCCTGCCTTGTAACGAGCTGGCGTTTCTGAGATGCTGCTACTGGTGACGCTGCTGCTGTTGCTGCGTAAGGTGATACATCTACCCAGTGGGCTGTCACAGTCATATAGTCCTTAGTCTGCCCTGTTCCACTTGTCCACATGTCCGTGGTTAAGTGGACATTGTGTACAACGGCATTTTCAGGACACTGAGGACACTTTTTCTGACGTTTCTGTACAGTCTCGGTATCGCCTGCCTAGTGAAGTGGAATCTAGACGGTATTTGGAACCGGGGACACACTACCTCCATCAATTGTCTAAATCCCACTGCACTAATGGCGGATACCGGACGCACGTCTAACACCAACATAGCAGTCAAGGCCTCAGTTATACGTTTTGCTTCAGGATGACTGCTGTCGTACTTCATCCTCCTCGCTAAGGACTGTTGGAGGGTCAATTGTTTAGTAAAAGTAGTGGTGTTCCTACTTCCTCTCTGGGATGATGAACGACTCCCAGCAGCAGCAACAGCAGCAGCGGCAGCAGTAGGCGTAGCAATGCAGGATCCTCCAGAGGAATCCCGGATAGGAGAGTCAGTCATGCCAGTGACATGGCCTGCAGGACTACTTCCGATCCTGACTAAGGAGGAAATTGACGAGGAGGGAGTTGACGGTGTGGTTTGCAGGCGCTTGGATACAACAGGACAACGGGATTTAGGTGTCCCTGGACTGCTTACGGTCTTAGCCAAAGTTTCTGAACTTGACAGTAACTTTTTATGAACGCGCTGCAGGTGCCGTATAAGGGAGGATGTTCCTAGGTGGTTGACGTCCCTACCCCTACTTATTTCACCTTTACATATGGTACATATGGCAAGACAGTTGTTGTCCGGATTTGGATAGAAATATTGCCAGACCAAAGAGGTGGAATGTTTGGTCTTCTGCCCAGGCATGACCGTGATGGGCTTTTTCATCCCACGGACAACAACTGTCTCCCCCGGAGCCTGATTTAAACAAACCACATCACCATCAGAATCCTCCTCGCCAACTTCCTCCTCAGCGCCAGCTACACCAGTATCCTCATCCTGTTGTACTTCAACAGTGACATCTTCAATTTGCATATCAGCAAGTGGACTGTGGGTGCTCCTTTCAGCACTTGCAGGGGGCATGCAAATGGTGGAAAGAGCCACCTCTTCCCGTCCAGTGCTGGGAAGGTCAGGCATCGCAACCACCACCACACTTGGACTCTCCTTGGGGATTTGTGATATCTTCTTAGAAAGCACAGTTCTTCGCTGTGCTTTTGCCAGCTTAACTCTTTTGATTTTTTTAGTGGGAGGAGGGCTTCCATCGTCATGTGAAGCTGAACCACTAGTCATGAACATACTAGGGATCGACCTTAGCCGTTCCTTGCCACTCCGTGTCGTAAATGGCATATTGGCAAGTTTACGTTTCTCTTCAGCTGATTTAAATGTCTTTTTCAAGGTCATTTTCCTGAACTTTGCCATTTGGGATTGTATGTGCCCTCTACTATGACATTGGGCATCGGCCTTGGCAGACGACGTTGATGGCATGTTATCGTCTATGTCATGACTAGTGGCAGCAGCTTCAGCACTAGGAGGAAGTGGTTCTTGATCTTTCTCTATTTTATTTTTATCGGAGAAAGTTTGGTCCTCCATTTATGTTATATCGATTTGATATATACGTGCGGCTAAACACAGAAAATAATTTTTTTTTTGGTTTGGACTGGAGTGTACTTTGTGGGTTACAGCACCCTTTAACGGTCAAGCCAGCCGGCCCTTTACTTATGACACAGGCGCACTCTTGGCACTACTTTGTTGATGCACGTGCGGCTACTGCGCACACAATTCACAAACACAGAAAATAATTTTTTTTTGGTTTGGCCTGGAGTGTACTTTCGGGGGTTACAGCACCCTTTAACGGTCAAGCCAGCCGGCCCTTTACTTATGACACAGGCGCACGCTTGGCACTACTTTGTTGATGCACGTGCGGCTACTGCGCACACAATTCACAAACACAGAAAATAATTTTTTTTTTGGTTTGGACTGGAGTGTACTTTCGGGGGTTACAGCACCCTTAACGGTCAAGCCAGCCGGCCCTTTACTTATGACACAGGCGCACGCTTGGCACTACTTTGTTGATGCACGTGCGGCTACTGCGCACACAATTCACAAACACAGAAAATAATTTTTTTTTTGGTTTGGACTGGAGTGTACTTTCGGGGGTTACAGCACCCTTAACGGTCAAGCCAGCCGGCCCTTTACTTATGACACAGGCGCACGCTTGGCACTACTTTGTTGATGCACGTGCGGCTACTGCGCACACAATTCACAAACACAGAAAATAATTTTTTTTTTGGTTTGGACTGGAGTGTACTTGGGGGTTACAGCACCCTTTAACGGTCAAGCCAGCCGGCCCTTTACTTATGACACAGGCGCACGCTTGGCACTACTTTGTTGATGCACGTGCGACTACTGCGCACACAATTCACAAACACAGAAAATAATATTTTTTTTGGTTTGGACTGGAGTGTACTTTCGGGGGTTACAGCACCCTTAACGGTCAAGCCAGCCGGCCCTTTACTTATGACACAGGCGCACGCTTGGCACTACTTTGTTGATGCACGTGCGGCTACTGCGCACACAATTCACAAACACAGAAAATAATTTTTTTTTTGGTTTGGACTGGAGTGTACTTTCGGGGGTTACAGCACCCTTAACGGTCAAGCCAGCCGGCCCTTTACTTATGACACAGGCGCACGCTTGGCACTACTTTGTTGATGCACGTGCGACTACTGCGCACACAATTCACAAACACAGAAAATAATATTTTTTTTGGTTTGGACTGGAGTGTACTTTCGGGGGTTACAGCACCCTTAACGGTCAAGCCAGCCGGCCCTTTACTTATGACACAGGCGCACGCTTGGCACTACTTTGTTGATGCACGTGCGGCTACTGCGCACACAATTCACAAACACAGAAAATATATTATTTTTTTAGCACTTGGGGGGAGCACCCCTGATGGACAGAGCACCCCCTGGACAACACTACAGCACTCCTTTAGGACTGGGACACTGCACAGGACTTTGGAGTGGACACAGCCCCTATGGAGAACTGACTGCACAACACAGTCCAGCCAGCCCCTATGGACTTTGAAGTAGTGGACACAGCCCCTATTAACAACAGCAGCACAGCACAACACAGCCAGCCCCTATGGACTTTGAAGTAGTGGACAACAGCAGCACTACACTACACTACACTACACAGCCCTAACTCCCACCCTCCCTCTTCACTGTCCACAGCCGAGTGAGAAAATGGCGCCGACGTGTGTACCTTATATAGGATCCAAAACCCGCGAGACTCGGAAGGCGGGAAGATGACGTTTTGCCTCGATTTCAGATCCGAGTCAGGCGGGAAAAGTCGAGCCTGACTCGGATCGGACTCGGATCGGGGGGGCTCGGGGGGGTTCGGATTTCAGAAATCCGAACCCGCTCACCCCTAATTTATATATTATACAAGTTCCGTGACTGGGCTTAGCCCACTGAGTATTCTATTATTTATATTATACAAGCTCCGTGACAGGGCATAGCCCACTGGGTCTATTATACAAGCTCCGTGACAGGGCATAGCCCACTGTGTCTATTATACAAGCTCCGTGACAGGGCATAGCCCACTGTGTCTATTATACAAGCTCCGTGAAAGAGCATAAGCCCAGTGAGTGTATTATACAAGCTCCGTGAAAGGGCATAAGCCCAGTGAGTGCATACAAGCTCCGTGAAAGGGCATAAGCCCACTGAGTGTATTATACAAGCTCCGTGAAAGGGCATAAGCCCAGTGAGTGTATTACACAAGCTCCGTGACTGGGCTTAGCCCACTGAGTATTCTATTATTTATATTATACAAGCTCCGTGAAAGGGCATAAGACCAGTGAGTGTATTATACAAGCTCCGTGAAAGGGCATAAGCCCAGTGAGTGCATACAAGCTCCGTGACAGGGCATAGCCCACTGTGTCTATTATTCAAGCTCCATGAAAGGGCATAAGCCCAGTGAGTGTATTATACAAGCTCCGTGAAAGGGCATAAGCCCAGTGAGTGCATACAAGCTCCGTGAAAGGGCATAAGCCCACTGAGTGTATTATACAAGCTCCGTGAAAGGGCATAAGCCCAGTGAGTGTATTATACAAGCTCCGTGAAAGGGCATAAGCCCAGTGAGTATATTATACAAGCTCCATGAAAGGGCATAAGCCCAGTGAGTGTATCATACAAGCTCCGTGAAAGGGCATAAGCCCACTGAGTGTATTATACAAGCTCCGTGAAAGGGCATAAGCCCAGTGAGTGCATACAAGCTCCGTGACAGGGCATAGCCCACTGTGTCTATTATACAAGCTCCGTGACAGGGCATAGCCCACTGTGTCTATTATACAAGCTCCGTGAAAGAGCATAAGCCCAGTGAGTGTATTATACAAGCTCCGTGAAAGGGCATAAGCCCAGTGAGTGCATACAAGCTCTGTGACAGGGCATAGCCCACTGTGTCTATTATACAAGCTCCGTGAAAGGGCTTAAGCCCAGTGAGTGCATACAAGCTCCGTGAAAGGGCATAGCCCACTGTGTCTATTATACAAGCTCTGTGAAAGGGCATAAGCCCAGTGAGTCTATTATACAAGCTCCGTGAAAGGGCATAAGCCCAGTGAGTGCATACAAGCTCCGTGAAAGGGCATAGCCCACTGTGTCTATTATACAAGCTCCGTGACAGGGCATAGCCCACTGTGTCTATTATACAAGCTCCGTGAAAGGGCATAAGCCCAGTGAGTCTATTATACAAGCTCCATGAAAGGGCATAAGCCCAGTGAGTGCATAAAAGCTCCGTAACAGGGCATAGCCCACTGTGTCTATTATTCAGGCTCCATGAAAGGGCATAAGCCCAGTGAGTGTATTATACAAGCTCCGTCAAAGGGCATAAGCCCAGTGAGTGTATCATACAAGCTCTGTGAAAGGGCATAAGCCCAGTGAGTGAATTATACAAGCTCCGTGAAAGGGCATAAGCCCAGTGAGTGTATTATACAAGCTCCGTGAAAGGGCATAAGCCCAGTGAGTGCATACAAGCTCCGTGAGAGGGCATAGCCCACTGTGTCTATTATACAAGCTCCGTGAAAGGGCATAAGCCCAGTGAGTGCTTACAAGCTCCGTGAAAGGGCATAGCCCACTGTGTCTATTATACAAGCTCTGTGAAAGGGCATAAGCCCAGTGAGTCTATTATACAAGCTCCGTGAAAGGGCATAAGCCCAGTGAGTGCATACAAGCTCCGTGAAAGGGCATAGCCCACTGTGTCTATTATTCAGGCTCCATGAAAGGGCATAAGCCAAGTGAGTGTATTATACAAGCTCCGTGAAAGGGCATAAGCCCAGTGAGTGTATTATACAAGCTCTGTGAAAGGGCATAAGCCCAGTGAGTGCATACAAGCTCCGTGAAAGGGCATAAGCCCACTGAGTGTATTATACAAGCTCCGTGAAAGGGCATTAGCCCAGTGAGTGTATTATACAAGCTCCGTGAAAGAGCATAAGCCCAGTGAGTGCATACAAGCTCCGTGACAGGGCATAGCCCACTGTGTCTATTATACAAGCTCCGTGAAAGGGCATAAGCCCAGTGAGTCTATTATACAAGCTCCATGAAAGGGCATAAGCCCAGTGAGTGCATACAAGCTCCGTAACAGGGCATAGCCCACTGTGTCTATTATTCAGGCTCCATGAAAGGGCATAAGCCCAGTGAGTGTCATATACAAGCTCCGTCAAAGGGCATAAGCCCAGTGAGTGTATCATACAAGCTCTGTGAAAGGGCATAAGCCCAGTGAGTGAATTATACAAGCTCCGTGAAAGGGCATAAGCCCAGTGAGTGTATTATACAAGCTCCGTGAAAGGGCATAAGCCCAGTGAGTGCTTACAAGCTCCGTGACAGGGCATAGCCCACTGTGTCTATTATACAAGCTCCGTGAAAGGGCATAAGCCCAGTGAGTGTATTATACAAGCTCCGTGAAAGAGCATAAGCCCAGTGAGTGTATTATACAAGCTCCGTGAAAGGGCATAAGCCCAGTGAGTGTATTATACAAGCTCCGTGAAAGAGCATAAGCCCAGTGAGTGCATACAAGCTCCGTGACAGGGCATAGCCCACTGTGTCTATTATACAAGCTCCGTGAAAGGGCATAAGCACAGTGAGTGCATACAAGCTCCGTGACAGGTCATAGCCCACTGTGTCTATTATACAAGCTCTGTGAAAGGGCATAAACCCAGTGAGTGTATTATACAAGCTCCATGAAAGGGCATAAGCCCAGTGAGTGCATACAAGCTCTGTGAAAGGGCACAAGTCCACTGTGTCTATTATACAAGCTCCGTGACAGGGCATAAGCCCACTGAGTGTATTATACAAGCTCTGTGACAGGGCATAGCCCACTGTGTGTATACAAGCTCCATGACTCCAGTTCATAGTGATAAAGTAATATCGATCATGAGAACGAACCGAGAGGAGAGCAGAAACAACAAGCAAATGCTAGCATTGCAGCGGCTGGAAGTCCATCACTTTCATCTAAAGCTGATGCTCAAGGGCGTAGAGGCTTTAAAAACTTAGGGAACCTGAAATCCAAAAATGTAGATTTCACAGGGGTAAAGACAAAAAAAAAACCTCTAAAGACTACTACTATTGCAGAGAAACAGAAAATTGGCAACATACCATTCACCACACGTAGCGGCAAGGAAAGACTCGGGCTTTGCCCTTTATTTCTGAGTGGTGGTTCTGCAACTGTCAGTGAGGCATCTCGTGCCTCTCATGATGATAAAAGACCTCCGTGAGAGGGCATAGCCCACTGTGTCTATTATACAAGCTCCGTGAAAGGGCATAAGCCCAGTGAGTGCTTACAAGCTCCGTGACAGGGCATAGCCCACTGTGTCTATTATACAAGCTCCGTGAAAGGGCATAAGCCCAGTGAGTGTATTATACAAGCTCCGTGAAAGAGCATAAGCCCAGTGAGTGTATTATACAAGCTCCGTGAAAGGGCATAAGCCCAGTGAGTGTATTATACAAGCTCCGTGAAAGAGCATAAGCCCAGTGAGTGCATACAAGCTCCGTGACAGGGCATAGCCCACTGTGTCTATTATACAAGCTCCGTGAAAGGGCATAAGCACAGTGAGTGCATACAAGCTCCGTGACAGGTCATAGCCCACTGTGTCTATTATACAAGCTCCGTGAAAGGGCATAAACCCAGTGAGTGTATTATACAAGCTCCATGAAAGGGCATAAGCCCAGTGAGTGCATACAAGCTCTGTGAAAGGGCACAAGTCCACTGTGTCTATTATACAAGCTCCGTGACAGGGCATAAGCCCACTGAGTGTATTATACAAGCTCTGTGACAGGGCATAGCCCACTGTGTGTATACAAGCTCCATGACTCCAGTTCATAGTGATAAAGTAATATCGATCATGAGAACGAACCGAGAGGAGAGCAGAAACAACAAGCAAATGCTAGCATTGCAGCGGCTGGAAGTCCATCACTTTCATCTAAAGCTGATGCTCAAGGGCGTAGAGGCTTTAAAAACTTAGGGAACCTGAAATCCAAAAATGTAGATTTCACAGGGGTAAAGACAAAAAAAAAACCTCTAAAGACTACTACTATTGCAGAGAAACAGAAAATTGGCAACATACCATTCACCACACGTAGCGGCAAGGAAAGACTCGGGCTTTGCCCTTTATTTCTGAGTGGTGGTTCTGCAACTGTCAGTGAGGCATCTCGTGCCTCTCATGATGATAAAAGACCTTTTCAATCAGACTATAGAAGTGTGAAAAAATTTAAAACCAATAAGGCAGTAGAACAAACTGTGTTTTTTGAAACACAAATGTCAGAAATCCCTGAGGAGAGTCTAAGTGGGTCCACGAGTGTCATTGCTATGTGTAAGCCTGACCTTTCAGAGAAGCCACCCTCCACAGTTTCTTTTCCATCTGTAGTTGTGGGGATGAGCAGTATTGCCGAGGACATAGAAATTAAGGATGCCACAGTGGAATTGCAAGAGGATGAGAGGAATATATGTGCAGCTGACGCTGGCACTAATGAGGATGTTGAGGATGAGGATATTATTTGTATAAATCAGGCACCAGTGGAAGCAGCTCTTGGCAAAGATAAGAAGGCCATTGCCATGTCTGGGCATAGAACCAACAAATCCACATCTTTTGTGTGGAATTACTTTTACCCAAACCCTGACAACGTTTGTCAAGCCATTTGTAGCCTCTGTGAAACCACAGTTAGGAGAGGTAGGGACGTTAAGCATCTAGGAACCTCTACGCTATTACGTCATCTGCAGCTAGCTCATGACAGGTGTTTGATAACAGAAACTACTGCAAAAAAAAATAACAAGCAGTCCAGCATTAGCTAGATGCCTCCTCTCTACTAAATCCCAGCACCTGCAATCTCCGCCGACAACACCTTCCTCCTCTATATCCTCAGGAATGATCAGTGGTAGTACAACATCCAATTTGTTAATGCTAAGTCACGGTGACTCCTACAAATTTCCAGGACACCTCAGAAGAAACTGAATATTTGAGCGCTAGGCCTGCTGCTGCTGCTGCTGCTGCTGCTGGTGGATTTTCATCCCAGAAGTGGACCAAGAAGACTACTAGTAGTATACCAAAAAAAAAATTGACTGTTAAAGAATCTCTTGCAAGGGGAAGCAAGTATGACAGCTCTCACCCTGTCGCACAGCGGATCACTGACGCCATGACAGCTATGCTAATATTAGATCTGCGTCCAATATCCACAATTAATGCAGTGGGATTTACACAGCTAATTGAGGTCATGTGTCCCCGGTACCAAATTCCATCTCGGTTTCATTTTACCCGTAAAGCCATTCCTCGGCTGTACCAGGACGTTAAACAGAGCCTAATTATTGGCCTGCAAAATGCTATTGTACCCACTGTCCACTTAACCACAGATATGTGGACAAGCGGTAGTGGACAAACTAAAGATTACATGACTGTGACGGCCCACTGGGTGGGTGAATCGCCTTCAGCAGCAGCAGTATCTAACAATCAACACCAGCTCATTCAGGCAGGCAACTCTGTGCATCACCAGATTCAATAAGAGGCATACCGCTGACAACCTCTTAGAAAAACTAAGAGATGTCATAGAAACATGGCTTACCCCCTTGGACTCTCCTCAGGATTTGTGATTTCTGACAATGCTACAAATATAGTGAAAGCATTAAAGCTGGGTGAATTCCAACACATCCCCTGTTTTGTTCACACAATAAACTTAGTGGTGCAGGGTTTATTAAAAAACGACAGGGGCGTGCAGGAGATGCTGTCTGTGGCCCAAAAAATTTCGGGACATTTTCGGCATTCAGCAACAGCTTGCAGGAGATTGCAGCACCTGCAAGAGCAGTTTAATTTGTACTGCTATCAACTGAAGCAAGAAGTGGTAATGAGGTGGAACTCAACCCTGTATATGCTTCAGCGGATGGAGGAGCAGCAAAAAGCCATCCATAGCTATACGACAAGCCATGACATAGGGAGAGGAGGGGGAATGTACCTTACCCCAGCACAGTGAGTACTTTCTGTCTTGTGCAAGGTGCTCAAACCATTTGAAGTTGCCACTTGCGAAGCGAGTGCTGACAATGCTAGCTTGAGTAAGGTGATTCCCCTGATTTTGCTTTTGGAAAAGCAGCTGGAGAAATTGAAGGATGAGATTAAACAAAGTGATTCTGCAAAGTATGCTGGACTGATAGATCAAGCCCTTTGTTTGCTTCGCCAGGATCCACGGGTGGCCAAGATCTTGAAATCTGATCATTATATTTTAGCAACCATTCTTGATCCTAGGTTCAAGTCATATGCTGTGTCTTTCTTTACAACTGACCCAGATCTTAAAAGAACCAAAGCGCTCCTGGTGAGCAAGTTGGCAGCTGAAGTGACACATGGCACTACGATGACGTCTCCTCCTTCAGTTTTTCCAGCAGCAGCCAGAAAAACATGCACCTTTTCCAAAAGACCCAGTGGTGATGCAGATAAGTCAAGTCAACATTTTGACATCTGGTCGGGTCTAAAAGATTTGCCCAACACCAGTGACACCTCTACCGTAACTCCATCTAATACGATTACCATCCAAAGAATGGTGGAGGATTATTTTCAGGATACCGTACACGTAGACATGTCACAGAGTCCCTTCGAATGTTGGGAAAAAAAAGCCAATTTGGGGACCCTTGTATAAACTGGCTTTGCATTACTTAAGCTGCCCACCCTCCAGTGTGTACTCGGAGAGCGTTTTCAGTACAGCCGGGAACCTTGTGAGCGAATGACGAAGGAGGCCACTTCCACAAAATGTAGAAAAAATGATGTTCATTAAAATGAACTGGAAATTTCACGAGGAAAACCTTTCCCGCCAATCACGTCACAGTACAGATACTTCTGTAATGGTGGATTCCAGCAGGGATGAACTGATTTTGTGTGAGGAATCGGATGATGTACACACTGATGAGGGTGAGGATGGCAATGATGGTGACATCATGCCACTATAGACCTGTTGCCTTTAGTAGATTGGAAGATTTTTTTGTGGGGGCCCAAACAAACCAAGCACTTCAGCCACAAAGTGGCAGTACCTGTCGCTGAAATGCTTCGTTTGTTAAAGTGTGCATGTCCTTTTTAAGATCCAACATAAGATCCAACATAAAGGGCCCAAGGACAATACCATCTAGCACTACCTTTCATTTCTGCCACTGCTGTGTGGCATAGTTTCATAGATGTGCTTTAAACTGTGGTGTCTGTGCCACTGCGCCGCTGCTCTGACGCTTGGTAACCAGTCAGCTCACTGCAACCCTTAGCCAATAATGGTGAAAACAATAATTTAAGCTGTGAGGTGGTCTAAATTGACTGTAAATGACTGGAAATTAATGTTATTGAGGTAAATAACACTAAGGAAGAAAAAAAAAGCCCAATTTATGTAATTTTAGATTTTTTTGCCAATTTTGGCAAAAAATCCAAATCCAAATCCAGTCACCGCAGTTTGGCAAATCCAAATCCAAAGCCGGACGACGAATTAGAACCAAATCCAAATCCGGCAAAAATGGTCCGGCGCACATCCCTAGTTGTATGTACCATACTTGCAAACACTATTGCACAAAGAGTGTTTTATTTATACGTCAGTCGCTCTATTATCTGGTACACTTTGAACATTTACACATAAGGATTTCATCAAAAATCCTATTACTCTGGGTATAGCAGATACACCTTTTAAAGAGTCCTCTTTAAATCTCTAAGTTGGCGCCGGGATCCTTCCCTTTTAAAACATATATATATATATATATATATATACATATAATTATCCAGTGACATTGTAAAAACTGTGCATATATCATAGTAGGTGTCACTAAGGCAAGATACATATATTCATATCATATACACACTATAAATGTATATATATTTATAGTGTGTATATGATATGAATATGTGTATCTTGCCCTAGTGACACCTGCTGTGATATATGCACAGTTTGTACAGTTTCTTGCAGCTCATTGCAGACTTGAGAATTCCCTACCTGCCTGGCTGCTGTGCTTAGTAGTTCCTGGTCTGAGATTCTCCTTGCCTGTCCCTCTGCTCTGCTGCCTTGCTGAGTGCTGCTGCTGATTGATGCTGGTGGTGGGCAGTAGGCCTGGACCTGGCAGTGTGGCCCCAGGCCCTGCTGGGGCGGGCAGTGGCCAGAGCAGCTGGGACTGGCCGGTTGGCCGCGGAAACTGACCCAGTGACATCAGAGACCCTTCTATTATGCACAGGCACACACACAGTCACTCTCCGAGAGAGCACTGTGCACTGTATACAGAGGCGTGGGACTCTCTGGGAGTGTAGGCAGGTACTCGGGCAGTGCTCCTCTGGAAGTGCTTTGATCGGGCGGATTTCTTGGGGAGCGCCTAGGTTGCCTAGTGGGAAATCCGGCCCTGGGGAGGTGCGGTCACAGGGATGAGTCTGGCTCAGAATCCAGGCGGATGTTTGCATAGATCTTCAATCGCTGTAAGTGGCCATAATTGCAACCGCTTTACGTTCAACTATGAATCACATCCATGGCCTCTAGCCTGTATTCTAGGTGTGGTCTCAGCAACAATCTACATAGTCACAACTCTTGTCTTTCTGTCAATAACTCCTCTTCCTATGCAAACTTGCATGTGAACGGCCAGGGCCGTAAGGGGAGCAATGCAGCCAATACCATCGCACAGGGCAGAGAGCCCTGTAGGTGGCACCATACAGCCCCTCAACTCCTGCTTCTGGCTAGCAGGGTGTCTGGAATGGTAAACTGCAGCCAGTATCAGCACTGCAATGCCGGTCGAAGCGTCCTTCAGACACTCTGGCCACACTCCCTGGAGCCTGTACAGCTAGTGATGCGGTACTCACGTCATGGCGCTAATTGGGGTGCAGCCTTATGAGGGCATGTGCCCAGGGGCAGAGGAAGGCAGTGCACAGGGCGTTCTGAAGCCTTGTGTGGCTGTGTCATTGCCCATTGCATTACTACATTGCCTATCCTTAAGTCACACAAAATAGATCCATTTCCCCCTTAAAACTTGCCATTTTGCACTATGTTCAGTCTTGGGATTTTGGCATTAAACTCTATAAACCACACGCTTGACCATTTCTTAATTGATTTTGATCACTCGCTCTGGTGTTTCTACCCTTTTACATATGTGGTGTTGTTTGCAAAAAGGCATGCTTTCCCTTTAATATCAGTATCAATATTCCCTATAATGATATTAAAGGGGACTGGTACTCGTACAGACCGTTTGGGTATTTCACTGGAAACCTTTCCCTATTCTATCTGTAATACATTTACTACAACTCTCTGCCATCTGTTCTCTAACAAATATTGAATCCACTCAAACACCTATAAAACCCAGTGCCATGCATTCTAAATTATTATCAATCTTCAATCGGGGACAGTGTCAAAGGTCTTACAAAAATGTAAATAAAATACAGGACATCTTTGGCTCCACCTTAATCCATTTTAAATATATTTGATTTGTTTGTCTTAATCTCTGTCCATTGATTTTCTTCTGTTAGGGATCTTCTAACTTGCTGAATTTATGATCTTGTGTGAGATGTTAGGGGGAGGGTGTGGTACTGGTGTATTCAGACACTTACCTCACTCAACATGCTTTCACCTTCAGGCCCCTGAGGTCTTGCAGACTGTAATGGATGACTTCTCTCTGGAAAGAGACAGATGTGAGAAGGGGCAAACACAACATGTTATTATATAGACAACAAGGTCAGCTGGGTCATGACCTTCTGCGCTCAGACATCCAGCAGTCCAACCTTTGTGCACTGTCATTGTGATGTGAGAGTTGTCAGTAGTACAATCATGACAAACAAATCGACTTGCGGGGAACTCCTTCAGTCTGTCTTAGTACCAACGTGCACCAGACAGTCTTCGCCTACATGGTTAGCCAAACAAGGGTTGCATAAAAGGCCTGCCCTAGCACCCATGTGCATTGGACAGACTGGCCTTTATGACAGACCCGCATGGAGAAAACATTATAGCCTCCCTAATGGCTGCATTAGCGTATATACCAGGATAGTATGCTTCCCCACCACGCACACACGTCCTAACTACAACACAAGTCCAAAAACTGACCATTTAATGTGGAACAGAACTACAGTCTAGGTGTGTGCACTCTCCCACACTAGAAATTCTAAAATCAGTACAACATGGAACACAATAATAATAATAATTGAATACAGTAGAACAGAAACATGAAGGTGCAAAGATACCAAACATCCTGTGTGACTGGTGACAGAGGGTATGACCCTGGGTACTATAAGTGTTGTGCCTAATGCACCATATACAAATAAGGGATTATCTTTCAACAGGAGCCAGTCTAACTTTCACCTAGGAGACCCAGACACAGGACTCCCTGACCTGCTATCTATTTAATGCTGACTAGCTTTAAATCTAGGCAGGGCCTATTCTTACAATACACACACATGCAGCCTTGGTAAGGCCAGTTAACGGCTAAAGCCTGACATGATGGCAGGGCCTATTTTTGCTGGGGCGTTATGCCCTCTATACATCGGGCCTAATGTTCCCTCTTTTTACCAGGGCCTAGTGCCTTATAGTGGGGAACAATAATGCTCATGGCTTAATGTGCTTGCTACTTTGTGCCTAATGCCAGGTTACATGGGGCCAACTAATTTTTTAAATACGTAGCATCTTGTGCCCTGATTTAATATGCCAACGGGCCTAGTGGAATTCAGGCCAAAACCCTGGTGACCTAGTGTATTGAGGATACAGATGCAGCAACAGAGGCCAACCCATTCATCCAACCTGGTGGACACAGAGCTTATCCTTTGTACTGGCCCTTATCAAATGAACAGCATCGCTTCTCAACTTGCCTAGCGCCGGGTCCTATGTTGCCTCGATGATGGCGTGACCTTGTTGGTCTTTACCTCACTTCTAGGGAGAAGTGTCAGCTCATTTGTACAAGATCTCCTTTGTTGCCAGGATTTAGGTGTCCTGAATTCCTTCTGCCGCTTCTTCTGTTCTTCAGACTTCTGGGTGTTATGATCATCCCCACTGCTGTGTCTTCTGTTGAACTTCAGGATCTCTTCGATGCTCTCCCTCCACCATTGTAATAACTTGTGCCCACTCACTCCAGCTATTAAAAACTGGATCAATGGGGTAGAGCCAGGATGCGGCAAGCTGTGATGAATATTACCTAACCAGCATATGTGATGAACACATTGGGTAACTGGGTGACCGATTTATTAGCTCCCTGCTTCTAGCCCAAGATTTCAGAGAAGCATTTTATTGTTTTTATTATATATGCAATTCTTATGAAAACCTTTTGCCAAACTAGATTACAATATGTTTTGGGTTTTTTTTGTCTGTGGAATAAAAATAATTATATGTAAGTGGAGTCACTTGGCTTTGTTGGTTCAGATGGGATGCGGATACCCTGACACCGTCATCCCGACATGGGACTAAAGATAGATGTCGAAATCCCAACGCCTTTCATTAGCCCCACTACTAAATCCCGACACCGGGCACACCGATCAAAGGTAAGCCGTGTCTTAGCGTGTAGCCTCGGGGGGGGCAGCTTCAGGGACCCCCTGGGGGACTTAGGGTTAGGCACCCACCCCCCCGGGAGGGTTAGGGTAGGGAAAGGGAGAGCTAGGGTTAGGCACTACTAGGGGGGGTTAGGCACCCCCCCGGGACGGTTAGGTTTAGGTTGCGGGGAGGGGGGATTAGGTTTAGGCACTAATGGGGGGAGGTTAGGGTTAGGCACTAGGGAGGGAGGTTAGGGTTAGGTACCACTAAGGGAGGGTTAGGGTAGGCAGAGGGGAGGGTTAGAGTACTTACCTGCTGCAGTTGGAATTTCGACCTGTCGGGGCAGCTGCTGTCGGTATTTGATCTGGCGGCTGTCATTACATACCGATTCGCGATTCCGGTTCAGATAAACCTACTGAATTTGCTTTTGGTACAGGGCTATTTCTTTATTTGTGTGGATATGTCATGGTGTTGTTACCTCATTATTGCATTGGGAGGTCCCTAGTTCATGTTCTTATTTATGTGTAAATGTATGTGTGTGTATATATATATATATATATATATTATATATATACACACACTGCAAAATACCAAAAGGGCACCAACAGTGTAGTATTTTAGTAAAAAAAAAATCAAAAAAATATATTATTTCTTCAATTAGTTTGCATACATTGATGCTTATCTTATGTGCTGTGGAATAGGTGATCCTGTAATCTCCTGATCATGTTTCTCAATGCATATCACTAGCCAGTTGAAACTTCCTTTAGTTACCAACATTCCGAAATGTTATTATTAAAAGATCCTTGCACCAAAAGCACCCAAAAAATAGCTGGTTTCCAAAAGGTATTAAGGCCCTCATTCAGAGCCGCTCGCAAAAAGCGAGCGCTCGCTCTGAATGAGAGCGGCCGCCTTGTTTTTAAAAGCCAGCCTCCTGGCCGCTCGCTGCTCTGTAGGTGACCACCCACAGCTTTAGCGAGCGACCAGGTGATGGTCGTGATGGTCGAGACCATCGGGGCTTGCGACGAGACCCTTGCGGTAGGGTCTCGTCTGCTGCAAGCCCCAGTTAGCTTCCTGGTCTAACAGAGCAGGAAGCTCCCTATTGACATCACTGTTGATGTCAGTACGGCCGCCTACAAAAGGCAGGCGTTCCTTCAGGAACGCCTCCACTTGTTCGGCCACCCCCCTCCCCGCCTATAAAACGGGGTGAGCTGTCGATCAACATCGACAGCCGCCCTGTTTGTAGCGAGCCCCGGAGCGAGTGAAGTTCTCACTCGCTCCGGGGCTTGCGCATGCCTTCACCATTGATCCGCTTGCGAGCGCATAGCGCTTGCGAGAGGTCTGAATGAGGTCCTAAATTCCCAAAAAATAAGTTAAATGAGTTCTAGCTGGCAGCACATTGTTTGCTGGGTGTATAATATTACTTCCAGATCCAAACTACCAATTTGTTCCAAATCCCTTTGGTACAGGTACCACATCCAGTCAGTGTTTCACAGCAAAAGGTACCAAATCGTGTTTCAGTTTCATGGTCAAATTTTTACCCTCCCAGTACCCATTAACACTTTCGTCTACCCTATGAACTCCCATAAGATCTTTCCACATAGCACCCATCAACCTATTCACCCATTAACACCTCTACTCAGCACCTAATAACTTCTCCCCACTCCACACACACATATACACGGGATGTAGTTAAAATGCCAACCATCGGCATGCCGGGTGACAAAATCCTGAACCAGGGACAAGACACTGGCGCCAGAATCCCGAAAAGAGGGGAGATGCCAACGCCGGGATCCAGACAGCTGGCATGCCAATGGTAAGTACAGCAGGAGCCCTTAGATCTTAGCCATGGTGGGGAGAGTTAGGTTTAGGCACCCGGGGGGCTTTAGGGTTAGGCTACGGGAGGGGGGAGGTTAGGTTTAAGCTACAGACAGGGGGGTTTAGAATTAGGCACCACTGGGGGGGGGTTAGGGTTAGGGGGAGTTAGGGTTAGGGGGGGTTAGGTTTAGGCACTAAGAGGGGAGGGTTAGGTTTAGGCACTAACCGTGTGGGTTATGGTGCAGGGTAGGGAGGGTTAGGGTGCACAACAGGAGGGAAGGTTAGGGTACTTACCTCTCCCCTGTAGAGATTCTCAGCATTGGGATACCGCTGTCGACTCTTCTGACAGCTAGCATCCCGAGTGCTGGGATTTTATACCCAACCCCGTACACTTGCAGTCAGCCGGCCACCCATACACTTGCTGCACATCAGTTCTCCTCAGCAGGAAGAAGCCATTCAGCAGCAGCAAGTGTTGGGCAGTTCACATTCTAGGATCAGATTTTAAATGGGTGAACTGTCAAGAAGTAGCACAATATTCAGTCTCAACCACAAAAAGGTTCAAAATTAGTTAGGCTAAAAGTCTGACAATTCAGGCAAAGTCAGGTTTGGTTGGACTTTTTTCTACTTATAGTATGGAATCGGTCAACACAAGATGATAAGGTGGGGATTGAGGTATGATCTTGTGATAGCAACTATAAAAGAAGTTCAGTGAGGGGCTTATTTATAATGGGTGCACACGTGCCCCTAAGTCCAGAGGGGCCCCGCACCGCACACCCTGCACCCATACTTTTTTTTTATACTTCCTCTCCGATGTCCCACAGAGTAGCGCTGCAGAAAATGGCTGGAAAATGGCCACCACAGCCATTTTCCCGGTGTTTTGAGCATGTGCAGAAGGAAATCACTGAGAAAATGGCTGCCGTGCCATTTTCCCGGTGATCTGTGCATGCGCAGTAGACTCCAAGCACACTCTAGTGCCCGGAGTCTACCGCTGCTGTCAGTTTGCTGACAGCTGCCGGGGAGAGAGGTGGGGGCACCGGACAGGGAGGGAACACGGACCACCTCCTCTCTTAAAACGCCCCTGAGTGCAGTGTAATGCTGGGTACACACTGGCAGACATATTGGCCATTCAATCGAACGTCTGATATAACGTGTGTGTGTCTCGGCCAGTGTGTACCAGTGATTTGTCTGTGAGCGACATCGTTCACAGATATATCGCTTCGGCTGTGCAGCTAAAGTTGGGTACAACCTGGCCGATATATTGGCCTATCAATTGATTGGCCAATATATCGTGCCCCCGTCGGCCAGTGTGTACAGACGATATGTCTGTGAACAACGTAGTTCACAGACATATCGCATTGGCTGTGCTGCAAAGCTAATGAACAGATATGTCTGCAGACATACAGTATCTGTCCATCAGCAAGTGTGTACGGGCGATCAGCCGATCGCCCGTACACAGGGGTGCAGAGAGGGGAGGGAGCCGCGAGCAGGTACTACTTACCCGGGTCTGGCACAGCTCCCCATCCACAGCAACCCAGCACATGCTGCTTTGTGCTGGGCTGCACTGGGAGACTGCCTGAGGCTGCTGAAGCAGCAGCCCGCGCAGTCTCCTATGCCAAAGGGGGGAGCGATCACGCTGATCACGCCCCCCACTGGCTGTGCGCCAGACTGAGGTGCACACAGTGCCCCCCTGCCCAGCGTACAGCGCAGCTGTGCAAATGGCTTTTTTAAGGGGGCGCCTTCCGCGGTTAGGCCACGCCCCTACCCGCCCTCCAGCCGCCGGGACCCGCTGCAGCATGCAGATGATGGTTGTTCAGTGTGTATGAACGACCATCATTTGCAGATATATCTGCAGATCACTTGATCTGCAGATATATCTGTCAGGTGTGTACCCACCTTAAGCCGATGCCCAATAAATCTGCAGATATATAGGTGCATCATGCTGTGTGTACAAGCGGTCAGCCGGCCGCCCGTACACTTGCGATTGACAGCTCAACTGAATGGGCACATGTAAATGCCCGCCCAGTTGTGACGTTAGTCACAACGAATTGGGCAGTCTGTATGCAGAACATATATTTTGCACAGTCTGCTGATATGTCTGCAGATCATCTGAGCTAGAGGGGGAAGGGCATGTACATGAACAGATGCGTCATCCCAACTGAGGAACAGAGGTTATTAATGTTATTGTGGGGGCTGGAGGAGGTATTAAATGCAATAAATGCTATGTGGGGGATAATAATGTAATGTGAATTGAGGAGCTATTAATGCAATATGAGGTCTCTATTAAATGCAGGGGCTAATAAATGCCAGAACTCACTGGGGAAATTTGCATTCTATTAACTTGATATTGGACCTAGTTGGAGATAACAGGCTTATTCATTAAATGGAAATGCTATACGTTTACTGTAGGGACATGTAATGTGGCGAATAGGTCTATTTATTACATAGGAATTATACTAATGTATTGTTGGGGCTGATTGTAGTGGAAATACAGATATGTTTATTAATTAGGAACTTTATTAATTTTATTTTAGGGCTGGGTGGGGAAGGTGACCCACTTATTAAAATATAAACACTATTAATTTAAGATTGGGCTACTTGGGGAAGAAGGGGTCGGGTATGAAATTCCCGGTGGTCGGGATGCCACTGTTCAGAATACTGACAGCGGCATCCTGACAGTGAATATTCCGACAGCGGTAGGTAAGTATACTGAGTCTACAACTAACCCTAACCCTACCCTAACCCTCCCTGGTACCTAAACAGTGTCGGACTGGTGCATGAAGGGCCCACCAGGAGAATTCAGTGGTGGGGGCCCTTGCTTAAGGGGTGTGGTCATCCACCAGAGGGTGTGTGGCCAGCCACTACAGATGCTTGGCTAACCAATAGACACATCTTGGTTAGTTTCTATAGAAGAGAATCAAGCCCCATGTTGATCAGTGATCCTCCAGGTAACTGACCGTCTAATAGAGTAACAATCTATAATTTGAGTTCTGGAACCTGACACTTAGAAGAGGGGGAAGGGTGGGCCCTTAGGCAATGGGGCCCCCCCGGGGATTTCCCCTGTACCCCTGTGGGCCAGTCCAACCCTGTAACTAAACCTAATCTCCCCCCCTAGTGCCTAAACCTAACCTTCCCCGTATCCTAAACCTAATCCTCCCCTAACCCCGATACTTGCATTCGGGATGCCGGCGGCTGGGATACTGGTGCCGAGATCCCGAAGCTGTCGGGATTCTGGTGCGGATATTTAGACCGTCGCAATCCCGCATGCCAGGATGCTGACTACCTCCCAGGAGGAAGGTCTAATTATGACATGTGGGTGAAAAATAATTTGTTTCAAGGAGAGGGAGACGAAGAGTCGTTGCTCATTAATTAGCTTCCCAAGTTTTTAGGAGTACTTCCTCACATTACTTGGAAACCTAACATCCCAGGGTCACTAATACAGCTGTAGCAGCAAGTAGTCCGAGCTGCAATAACAGGTAGGAGAAAGCAGTACAATCTGACATCTGTTTAGATTCCGGTTGTAATGTCCAGATTTTGATGGACTGACCCTTGTTACCACTTTGTAAAACTGCCCGCTTCATGCTGTTCTGATGGTGCACACTGCATTTTCTAGTGTGTTTGAAGTAGGGATGTGCAGGCTCGGTTCTACTCGGTTCCGTTCGGTTCTTTTTACCGAATCTTATTGGCTATCCAAAACTCGTGACAGCTGAAACCCAATAAGATCCGGTAAAAAGAACCGAACGGAACCGAGTAGAACCGAGCCTGCACATCCCTAGTTTGAAGTGGAAAGTTAGTGGCTGGCGTTTGGCCTAGCACATAGATCAATGAGAAGCCACAACAAGGAGAATGAATGGTGTCTGGGGAGGAAGGATGTAGGAGGATGGTCTAGTGAAAGTCTAAGCTTGTCCAGGCTGTAGGCTGGACACAACTCCTGTGGCAGCGTGCCACCACTGTAAAGCGTCATCTACTATAACTCACACCAAGATGTGGGAGTCTCAGTGTTCTTACTGTTCTAGGGCTCTAAAATGTCTATCCTTAGTTCTGCTCAGCTTTGAATAGGTTAAAATACTAAATATTGTACCAATTATTGAGCAAGCTCAACAACTCCATTAACAGCAGAAGGTCATTAATTTCATCCAGGGACATCTGGGATATCAAAGAAGCTGAGACTGTCACTCCTAGTAAATGACCTGGAGCTACAATGATACCATGGTCACCATGTGTGCAATAGTTGTTATCTTAATTACAAACTGAGAGCAAAGCATGAAAGAAGACAAATGACGTCAGTCTTATGCACAAATGGCACTGGAAAAGACAGGTTGGAAGTCACAGCTTTAAAATCAGATTATCTATCTGGTATTATGTTACTTTTTTGACTGAAAGTCATAATCTGGAGCTGTAAAACAGGAGCCTGAGTGGTACCAAAAATTAATCCCAACAAAAGTAAATACTGGCCATATAGAGTAATATTTCTGCTGCACTCAGGTTTGGCACAGAAGCGGAATGCACCAAGTTCAAGCCAATGCTTTTATTCTCCTTTACAGCTGTCATACATCAGTTCTCTGACACCTGCAGTCACTTGTGATGGGAACACTCTGCCATTGCCCATCTCGCTTAGAACAGCTACATTCATTTAGCATACCGTGGGCATTGGCAGAGCAGCAGGCCACAATAAATCTAGGTTTGTTATTTTAAACCAGGGCATAGTAGAATAAGATGACAAAGGTGTAGAGGTTTGTTGCGTAAAAAGTCTGAAATATAAATAAGTTATACAGTATTGTTTTTAACATATTTTAATCCTGTCCTTAAATGCATAAAGGATATGTTCCTACCTAATTCCAATGTTGTCACTGAAGATGTGTATAGAAGTGTACAAAGAGGTACAACTATGCAATAAGTGACATAAAAGCATCAGGCCACTTATATAAATAAAGGAATAACTCACACTTGCTTGATGAATTCTGAAAATGTATTTAAATGAAGTCAACACATATACAGTAGTAACACGTCTCCTGTATCCTGTAATAACTGAGAACTGTGGCTTATTAAAATGTATATGTTCCCTGCACAGTGGAGCCATTTTATGTTCAGAATGTCGAACTGTAACTCACTAGGTTCTAGGGTCATTAGTGGTGACTTGACATGAGTCCCACAGTGAACATACAGGGCTTTGGTATCATCACTCCAATGGAACAAATATAGCTAGGAGCATGCCAAGGATAAATATATATAAAGTTGTAAATGGGAGCTATGCTCTTCTTTTATGTTTTATTTATCTTTGTGCTGTAAAATAAAACTAGCTGTGGATACTTGTACCAAGGCCCTGGCCTGGTGTGCTACTAAGTGGCTGTGTGAAAGTGCATCCATCTACCCCAGGAGAGGGCATCTTTACCCTGATCTTACCACACATGGTGGAGAATGCGAGCATCTGCACTTACATTGCTGCCATAAAAATCCATGTGAAAAATATAAAGGGACAGACACCCATTTTTTTATTTGCAATTGGATAAGACTGTTATACTCTTGAGATTCATAGTGGTGTCATAGTCAGATGCTTAGGTTAGCTAGATTGTACTTCATGCCTACAAACATAGCTAACAGGGAAGGCATAGTTAAGGCCTTGCTGCAGGCTACATCGGCTCAGCAGGAAGCTACCAAGGCTCAGTAGGAAGTCACCAGGGTGCAGCAATTAGCCATTGTGGCAACAGCAATTGGATGTTGAGAAGATCTGGGAGTGACAGCACCAAGACCGCAAGGCAGAACTGTCTGGAAATGCTTTCACTGATGTCTAAACTAACTCCAGCTACATACAGGCCAGTCATTTTCTGCAAAAGATGAAAAAAAGTGATGACTTTGAAGCCTGTTTAACAACCTTTGAAAGAACTGCTGAGAGACAGAGTTAGCCTAAAAGTCAGTGGGTAGGCCTCGTGGCACCCTTCCAGTTTGGGCAACCATAAAGAGCACACTTTGACTTGAGTCTTACTGGTGCCAAAGACTATGATAAACTAAAAATTGTAATTCTAACTCGGTGTAACAATGTCGTTTGAGCACAAGTTCATCGCTGGGGATACTGAGTGGATAATCCTCCCCACTCTAAAATGCATGACCTCATCCATTTCACCAGGAAATGGCTAAAGCCAGAGACTTTAACAGGGCTACAGATCATGGAAAGGGTCATTATGAACTGCTTTCTATTGTCCCTGCCTGCACTTCTACAAGTTGACCCTAAAACAGCAGACTAGCTGGTGGAAATGGTGGAGAGATATGTGGCAGCCAAGGAACTGTTGAGTGTACCCAAATGGCCCCTAGTCCTGCAATGGTGATCTCCAGTGACAAATGGTTAGACTTCCAGGGGAAAAGGTGGCTGGATGGTGGAGTGAATGTAAACATCCTGAGACTGTAGACTTGGAACTTGGAGTTTGGCCAGCTGTGCTCCCGCCTTGCATAAGACTTGATAAAAAATGTGTTCAGATGTTTTAGATGGGGTGGCTTGAGCTCTGGTGCAGCTAATTGTCCACTTACCTCTGAACCTATGCAATGTGATACTGATTGTGTTAATCGCAGAGTATATTTCTTTGCTCAGCTAGCCTGCACTGCGTACCCACAGGATGACACAGATACACAAATGTGTATAATTACTGTAGAAGCAATTCAAATGGGCAGAGGCTCTGTTAAATTCTGGGAGCCTGGTTACCCTTGTAAAAGCCGAATTGGTGAAGGTCTCAAAATGTCATGGGAAAACTGTTGGTGTAACTTGCATACATGGATATACTCAGTATTATGATACTGCTGAAGTGTATATAGAAACACTGTGTGGACCACTGTAGTCACTGTGTGACTGGTTCTTTATTTGATGTTTGATGCTATATTGGGGATTTTTTTCCCCCTGAAAGCTGTGGGAAACCCAACTTGTTACAGAAGTAAATAACCCATACCATTTTATAATGTTACTGATACAGTGTCAGTGGGAGTGTTCCCAGAGTCTGAAGTGTTCCCTTTTGCAATCATCACTGGGGAGTCAGAGAGTGACGAGAGCAGCAATGTGCGCAGAATGAAGTACCACCTACTGAAGCAGGAAATATTGTTGAATCAGTTGACTGAGTGCCTGATCTTGAAGTAAGAAAATATATATTTGCCTCATAGTTGTTAAACAACCCTACTCTGTTAAAGGCTAGAGAGAATGTAAAAGTGGTTGATGAAAACCCAGTAGAGTCTGATAGTAGGTAGTCATACCCTCACATGGCAGTACATCAAGATTTGTTGAACCAAGTGTCCATGAAAGGAGACAATATTGTGAAACAATGAATAGCTCCAAATTCATATAGAAGAAAGGTGTTAGATCTGGCTCATGGTCACATAACTGCAGGAAATCTAGGGATGGAAAAACCCTCTAAAAGAATTGTACAGAGGTTTTTCTGGCCACGGGTCCATAAAGATGTATCTGAATATTGTACATTCTGCCCTGAGTGTCAGTGCCATGCTCCCCGGCCACATTATAGAATACCACTTGTCGCATTACGCATTGTTGAGATCCTGTTTGAGAGAATAGCGATGGATTTGTTTGGACCTCTATTAAAGTTTGCTCATGGTCATCATTATATATTGGTGGTAATGGATTACTCTACCAGATACCTGGAAGCAATACCATTGTGCAATACATCAGCAAAGACAATTGCCAGGGAACTAGTACATGTCTTTAGCAAAGTGGGAATACCTATGGAAATATTAACTGATCAGAGTATCCCATTTATGTCAAAAATCATGAGACATTTGTTTTGTTTTTTTATTTTTTCAAAAATATTTTTATTGAAGTCAGCAGAAGTAATGCAGTGCATACATACATATTCTACAAAAATATATTATACAGGTTGAGTCTCCCATATCCAAATATTCCGAAATACGGAATAATTTTGGCATGACTGAGATAATGAAACCTTTGATTTTTGATGGTTCAATGTACACAAACTTTGTCTAAGGCACAAATTATTACAAATATTGTATAAAATTACCTTCAGGCTGTGTGGATAAGGTGTATATGAAATATAAATAAATGTCATTTCTGTACACAAACTTTGCTTGAGCCACAAAATTATTGAAAATATTGTATAAAATTACATGCAGGCTGTGTGTATAAGGTGTATATAACACATAAATGCGTTGTGTATGTATATTTGGGCCCCATTCCCAAGATATTTCATTATGATATGCAATTATTCCAAAATACGGAATATTCCGTTATCCAAAATACCCCTGGTCCCAAACATTTTGGATATGGGAGACTCAACCTGTATTCACAATATCAAGGCAGCAGTGAAATGGACAAAAAGTTACAGCTTGTATTAAAAAAATACATAATTATCAATAGAAATCAAGTACAAAAATGACGATCAACTTGGTCCATTAACATCAGCCAATAAACAGGCATATTTCTTCAGCTTGTGGCATTGAAATAAAGACTTCACCACTATTTTCTCTTTTACCGACCAGTATAAGAATAACAGAAAAAATATGGTGGTAACTTAAATAGTAATAAAGGAAATAGATAGATAGAAAAGGGTAAGGGGGAGGGAATGTAAAAAGAGAGAGAAAAAAGAGGGAAGGGGAATAAGATGGGAAGAAGAAATGAGCATTACACGCCCATGCCCAAGGCCATCATTGTCTTTTAAGTGTAGGTAGTTGGGGAATCCTGTAGAAGCATTCTAGTTTCATAACATTGTGTTGATTTTGAAAGCACTGTTGTATCTGCCTTTTAATCTCAGAATTTAAAGCATCAATAAAGCTTTCTCAGATTGAAAAAAATGCAGTTTTTTCTTTATAAAGAGAGGTCAAATCCATTTTGAAGATATAAAATAATTTCTCTTTGAACATGGCTAATGAAGAAGGGGTAGGATGAATCCATTGTTGGAAGATACATTTTTTAGCTACAGCCGAAATAATCAACAATAGTTTTTTACAACCCTTAGAAACTCTAGTTGTTCCCGGGATACATCCCAACACCGCCCATTCCAGCGTTAAAGGAAGATAATTAACTAAGGGGGTCATTCAGACCCGCTCGCGAGCACAGGACGCTCGCAAGCGGGTCGATGTTGCCCCACTGCGCATGCGCACGACGGAGGGAGCTCCGTTGTGCGCATGCGCGAGACCCGGATAGCGACGGGCTCTCCATTGCTCCGGGTCTCGCACCAATGGGGGCATGCTGTCGATGTTGATTGACAGCACACCCCCTTTGGTGGGCGTGCCGGGGGCGTGGCTGCCAGACGGAGGCGTTCCCATGGGAACGCCTACCGTCTGGGTCCAGCCCCACTGACATCACTAGTGATGTCAGTGGGAGTGATTTTGGCTCTGATAGAGCCAAAATCACTCCAGGGCTTGCGGCAGTGAGACCCTACCGCAGGGTCTCTGTCGCAAGCCCGATGGTCTTGACCATCGCGACCATCATCATGGACGCTCGCATAAGCTGTGGGTGGTCACCCACAGCTATGCGAGCGTCCAGGAGGATGCTCCATTTTCATGGAGGAGGGCCCTGATTCAGAGCGAGCGCTCTGGTCAGAGCGTTCGGCTCTGAATCAGGCCCTAAGTCAGCTAACGCAAACTGTTTCACTTTAATCCAAATCCAAAATCTCTTAATAATCTACAGTCCCATAGGCTGTGATATAAAAATGCCTCCAAATGGGTGCATTTGGGACAGGCAGAGGAGGTTGTGATACCGATAAGGTGACAACACTTGGGAGCAAGATAACCTCTATAAAATAGTCTGCAGAACATCTCACAATAGGTAGTAGCAGTGATCATTTGAAAGGAATACTGAACAGTGCGCAAAATATTAGCCTCTGTTAGATCCGGAAAGCAGGTCTGCCATTTAGTAATGCCGTGGTTAATGTTCCTGTAAAGTAATTAATATGCAATAGAAAAGAACTATAGCCCGATACAAATGGCCAGCGGACAAGAAAGCAGTATCCAACTGATAATCCATATCCAAGGGAGACAAAAAAGATAAAATCCTACTGGTATAGTGCTGTGCCTGTAAAAAGGCTAAGGGGCCTATTAATCATACGATAAATGGCCCGGTAACCATGCGGAAACGCATAATTTGGTTACCGGGCTATTCATCATCAGGGGTCCGATATTCAGCAAACTCAGAAAACTGAAAGATTTCTGAATTTGCTTCCGAGAACAAACATCTTCAGACAGCGCTTGTTCTCGGATCCCCGCTGCTTCCTTCCGCCACCTACTACCTTCCCCGCAGCTTTGCGCATGCGTGACCCGAGGTCACGGGGATGACAGGGAGCAGGCAAGTAATGCAGCTACTTCTGTAGCTGCAATACTAACCATGGGGACAACTGTTTTTCGGAGCAACAGTCTCCTCAACGAAGCAATGATGAATTGTTCTGGTGTCACGTTTTCCCTGCTACGAGTTGGATACTTAAGTATCCCTCGCAGTGAGTTCAATACGTCATCATCGGGGGCCATACGGCCTCTGATGATGAATTGGCCCCATAGTTACAAGACTGAAGGAAATCATACTGTGTGTGTGCCTGTTCAAATGTTAAGGGGCGCTTAACCGAGGAATTGGTGAAATGTCTGTGCGGAAGACCCACCTTCGAAAAGGGTGTGCAGCAGACTCGTTCTGAAAGTGGTTGCTACCCAGCAGAGGGAGATGTAATAAATAAGAAGCATGAATCTTACATTTATTACGTTGACCATGTTAACATCAGGAGTGGGTTATCAAGCAAACGCGGTGGTATATCATGCTTAGGGATATGTAAAAAACAGGCCAAATCCAAACCAGAAAGGAATTGTTTCTCTAAAATATAGTTAGCAAAAATATTTCTATGTAAAATCCAATCCTTAATGTACCTACAGATCGCAGCCTGATTATAAAGGAGAGTATGGGGAAAATTAATTCCTCCCTCTTCCTTAGTGGGTTGAAGAATTTTCAAACTAAGTTATGTTTTTTTCTTATTTCAAATAAATTTCCAGAATGCGGCATCTATCTTTTTAATATCAGTTAAAGTGAGAAGTATTGGGAGGACCTGCAGTGGGTACAGCAACTTAGGAAAAATTATAATTTTTTATTATATTGGCCCTTCCCAAGTATGAAAGCTGAAGGTGTTGCCAACTCTCCATTTCTGCAAAGATCTTACTTAATATTGACATGATGTTCGAAAAGTATGTAAGTTGTGAATAATTTTGGGTAGTTGTATGCCCATCAGGGCCGGTTCTAAGGGCGGGCTAACAGGGCCGTCGCCCGGGGCGCCGGCCTCTAGAGGGCACCACTGGGTCCCTATATATAGGGGTAGGGGCCCCCCTCTCCTGGGGTAGATGGACACCTCCTTACACACAGCAGCCAGGATACAGCATCCAGTCGTGGGTTTTTGTGCAAGCTGGTCGGCACCAGTTTTTATTGTGCAACACCAATAGTGAAATAAACCAAACATAAAATAAAACCTAGCCCGGCTGGGCACTGACTAGACAGGTAATTTCCTCTCTACAAGTGGCAAGTCCTACTACCTCACCACAAACACAGCACTTTCAAAAGGTCCCAGTGTCTCTGAACAAACCTCTGTGTCTGTTCTCCCCAGGGTGTGTGAGACACTGCATCTAAACTCTTACACAGCTATATTGAGTCACTTCCAGGTGTAATCCCTAATTAGCCTGCTCTCAGGCTGAAAGGCCTAACACCTGAAACGGCCCTGTGGATGGAGACCTCTCTTCTCTTTCACATCCACATCCCCTGGACCCATTCTCCGGCTTTTACCAAAAGCCGACACTCAGATCTGTTTGTAAAACAGACTCTTCCTGGGGGTTAAAATACATACTACAGGAATCTGGGACACATATACACGCCATCCCTAACTTATCCAGTGCTTATATGACAATATATATATATATATATATATATATCACTCCAATTCCCCATTCCCCCTCTCTGACCATCTCCTTCTCTCTTTTAACTTACCCCTCTCTCCTTCCTCTCCTTTGCCTCCTAAGGCTACCATTACTAAGCGTAACATTGAGGCTATTGACACTGTTGCTTTTTCCTCTCTGCTGGACTCGCTTCTTTCACCTATCCCTTCTCTCTCTTGTCCTGAACAAGCCACTTCCTTGTACAATGCCTCCCTTACTTCTGCTCTTGACTCTGTTGCTCCGGCTATAACTACTCACCCTCGCAGATCCACACCACAACCCTGGCATTCCAAATGCACCAGATACCTGCAGAAGTGTTCAAGAATTGCTAACTGCCACTGCAGCAAATCGCGCTCTATGGCAGACTTCCTCCATGTCAAATTTATTCTCTCATCCTACAGTGCTGCCCTGTCCCTCTCCAAACAATGATATTTCAAGAACCTCATCTCCTCCCAGTCCGCAAACCCCCGGCGTCTCTTTGCCACTTTCAACTCCCTCCTCTGCCCTTCTCCTCCTCGCTCTCTGCCATTGACTTTGCCACCTACTTTACATCTAAAATTGACTCCATATGTGAGGACATCTTATCCCATCAGACCCTCAGCACTGCTGCCCTCCCTTCCCTGACTACCCCTCCCCTTCTGTCTCACCAACTCCGACATCCTTCTCCCCTGTTTCTGGAGAGGAAGTCATGGCCCTCATCGTCCTCCCCTCCTGCCACCTCCCCCCTTGACCCTAACCCTTCCCGTCTCCTCTGTTACCCGTCTCCCTCTGCCTTTCCCATCCTGCCCACCTCCTCAATCTGTCCCTATCATCTGGCACTGTCCCTTCTGCATTCAAACATGCCCTTGTCTCCCCCATTCTTAAAAAACCTACCCTGGATCCTAACATACTCTCCAACTACCGACCCATCTCTCTCCTCCCTTTTGCTTCCAAACTCCTTGAGCGTATTGTTTACAACCGCCTTACCACCTTTCTTTCTTCCCACTCCCTCCTTGACTCATTTCAATCTGGCTTCCGTTCTCTCCACTCTACTGAAACTGCCCTCATGAAAGTCAGCAATGACATCCTTGCTGCCAAATCCAAGGGCCACTACTCTTTGCTTATTCTCCTTGACCTCTCTGCTGCATTTGACACTGTAGACCACCCTATCCTCCTGCAAATCCTTCACTCTCTTTGGTTCTGTGGCATTGCCCTCTCCTGGCTGTCCTCCTACCTCTCTGATCGTTCCTTCTCTGTCTCCTCTCAGGACTCCTCTCCCCCCCCACTTCCACTAACAGTAGGAGTTCCCCAAGGTTCTGTTCTTGGACCTCTCCTTTTCTCCCTATATACGTCCTCTCTAGGTGAACTCATTCACTCTTTTGACCTCCCATCTCATCTTTATGCTGATGATACTCAAATTTACCTTTCCACCCCTGACCTCTCCCCCTTGCTTCTTACCCGTATCTCCAACTGGCTCTCTGCCATCTCTTCATGGATGTCCCAGCGCTGTCTTAAACTTAACATGTCTAAGACTGAGCTTCTCATCTTCCCACCTTCTTCCATTACCTCACTTCACACAATTTCTTTATCTATTGATGGCACAACTATATCCTCCATCCCCAAAGTGCGCTGTCTTGGAGTTATTCTAGACTCCTCCCTCTCCTTTAAACCACACATTCAGCACCTCTCGCAGTCCTGCCGCTTCCACCTAAACAATATTTCCAGGATTAGACCCTTCCTCACCCAGGATGCCACTAAAACCCTCATCAACTCACTGGTCATCTCCAGATTGGACTAGTGTAACCTTCTCCTAGCTGGCCTCCCAGTCTCCCACCTCTCTAAACTACAATCGGTCCTCAATACTGCTGCTCGGCTCATCTTCCTCTCCAGATGTTCTACATCTGCTTCCCCTCTCCTTCAAGCCCTACACTAGCTCCCCTTCCCCTTCACATGCCAATTCAAGGTTCTTACACTTGCCTACAAAGCCCTCACTAAATCCTCCCCCACATACATTTCTGACCTTCTCTCCCTTCACACTCCCACCCGTCCACTTCGCTCAACAAATGCATGCCGCCTCTCTTGCCAACTGATTACTTCCTCCCACTCCCGCCTCCAAGATTTTGCCCGTGCTGCTCCCTACCTTTGGAACTCTCTCCCTCTCCCTATCAGACTCTCCACCTCACTGCATATCTTCAAACGGGCTCTCAAAACTCACTACTTCATCAAGGCCTTCCAGCTCTAATACTAACCCACATAATACTCTCTCCTCCCTATCTTCCCCTTCTGTGTCACGCCTGTCTGTCTGCCCCTCCCCTTTAGAATGTAAGCTCTCACGAGCAGGGACCTCTTCCCTCATGTGCTTCTCCTTACACTTTCTTCTACTCCTTACTCCTCATAAGGGCATCTAACACATATCAGCCAACTCCCTGCTGCTTTTTGTGAGTGTTTTTATCACTATTGCAGCAATGTATATTATGTCCTTCACTGTACTGTAAGTTACTTGTTTTTTTTTTTTTGTTCACTTATTAGTTTTATGTACTATGTAAGGCGCTGCGGAACACTTGTGGCGCCATATAAATAAAGGATAATAATAATAAATATTATATATATATATATGGAGCAGAAGGTCTGGCTCTCCCTATATAGATGCATCAGCGGAGGGTGCCCACACAAAGTAATGCACAGAACATGGAGAAAGGATGCAGCACTCCTGGCGACTTAATAATAAACAAACTCTCAGGCAGCACGCAGAAAGGGTAACGTTTCAGTGCCGTTTATTGTGGCACTTTCGTCAGGCTTAAAAATTAACAGAAGGGTATCTTACCTTAAGTACCTCACCTACATCACCGTGAAACGTCTGACGATGCACGCGCCCAGTCAGCGCGCAAACAATGATGTCATCAACTGATGCGTCATCAATGTGCTCCCCATCACCATGGTTACAGGACACGCTGATATACATAATCATATAGGACAATAACAGACCCAAATAGGACAATAGTGCATGGAGACAATAAATAGTCTACAAATGCTGTATATATAAGAGTAAAAGATATTCAAAATAATCCACATATCAAATCACCTTTTACCAAAGGAAACATATTGTTCAGAAAAGGGAAGACATATAATAGACAACACCTAATACTGGGAACAAACCAATAAGTTAGCCCAAATTATAGAAAACTGTTGAGTCCTAACTGCTCATTGAGCCCCTTGGGAACAAGGGTACCCAGACGAAAGATCCGAGTCACCAATTTGAGCAGCCTTACCACTCTATTTCCACCCCGGATAGATAGTGGGACCTGGTCGATCATTCTATACGTTAGTGTGATGAGAGGGTGATGGGCCAGGCAAAAGTGACGAGCAACAGGCTGTTCACTGTTCTGATAATGACCTGTGGACTGCCATACGTTCTTTGAACATACGTTCCATTTTCCCAATGTATGACAGACCACAGGGACAAAGCAGCTGATAGATAACAAATTTAGAATTGCAAGTTAACCGCTGGCGTATATAGAACGTACGCCCTGAATGGGGATGTTGAAAAGTATCACCAGGCATCATGTATTGACAGGTAGTACACGTGCATCTAATGCACCCTTTCTTAGTGGTTAACACTTTTTATTGCTAGACGTACGTGTAATGTCAGATTTTACCAATATATCACGAAGATTCTTACCCCTGGTGTAACAAGACATCAGGCTTGCATCTCCTAATCCCAATTCTGGATCAGATTGTATAATTGGCCATAAATTTTTAGATATGTTATTAATACCAAAGCCGACGGGGTTAAATTGACATACCCATGGAATCATGGATGGTTGTTCTTTCTTAAGGTTATATCGCAGCAAAATGCGCGATCTACTTTTAATACTTTGTTTAGCTTGTTCAAGTAAATTTGAATGGTACCCTCTTTGTTTGAATTTGTCTATCATTTAATCCATTTGGCTCTCTGCCACAATTGGATTAGAAGTGATCCTTTTGATCCTCAATAATTGGGAATAGGGTAAACCCTGTTTTAGCAGTTTTGGATGGAAGCTATTATATTGTAATAGGTTATTTCTATCAGTAGGTTTAGAGTAGAGTGTTGTAGTTATTTCACCCTTGGATAGAGAAATCTCCACATCCAAAAATTGTATATGTTAGTTTAATTGGATGGGGGTATATATGTACCTATGGATATGAGTGTATATGTGCATATGGGGCATTACAGTGTGGCATAATGTATAAGGGGCATTACTGTGTGTGGCATAATGTATTATAAAGGGCCTTACTGCATGTGGCATAATGTGTTATAAAGGGCATTACTGAGTGTGCATAATGTGTTATAAAGGGCATTACTGCGTGTGCATGATGTGTTATAAAGGACAATGGCCCTCATGCAGAGGCGCTCGCAAGAAGCGAGCGCTCGTTCTGAATGAGGGCGGCCGCTTGTATTTTTAAGTGCGGTCTCCTGATCGCTAGTTAAGCTGTGGGCTACCACCCACAGCTTTAGCGACCGACCAGGTTGATGGGCTCATCGGGGCTTGCGACGAGACCCTAAGGTTGGGTCACAGCAACCGCAAGCCCAAGGGAGCTTCCTGCTCTGATCGAGCAGGAAGCTCCCCACTGACATCACTGCTGATGTCAGTGCAGCTGCCCACAAAACGGCAGGCGTTCCTTAAGGAATGCCTCCGTTTGTGAAACCACACCCCCGCCATGCCTACAAAACGGGTTCGAGCTGTCGATCAACATCGATAGACTGCCCTTTTGTAGCGAGCTCCGGAGTGAGAGAATTTCTCTCTCGCTCAGGGGCTTGCGCACGCGCAGTGCGGCCGCTGGGCGTGTGCAGGGCCTAAACATTGACCCAGTTGTGAGCGCTCAGCGCTTGCGACCGGGCCTGAATGAGGGTCAATGTGTTATAAAGAGCATTACTGTGTAAGGCATACTGTGTAAGGTGCATTATTGCACACGGCAATTATTCATAGTGAAGTGCTGGGCATGCCCTAAAGTGTGATGAATTCGGGGTCTTCCACAAGGACACATCCCCTTCCTGATCGGTCATGCCCCCTTTCTGGAAGCAAAGGAACGCCACCTATAGACACCATCTTTTTTTTTTCTTTTTTTTTAGGGGGTGCGCAACTAGGAACTTTCGCCCTGAGCTCCACAATGTCTACTACCGGTCCTGATGCCAAAGTACCCAAGTAAGGTATACTAGACGTAGACCACTGCAATCCTCCAAATTGTCTCTAGGTCTAAACGGCCTGTTGCCCATGGCTAATGCCGTACATTTGGTAAAGCTTATTGTGAACCCAGAAGTATAGTCAAATTGTTTACATTTTTCAAATAAGGGGGTCAAACTAATTTCCGGGTTTGATATAAAAAGCAGAAGATAGTCTGCAAAAGTAAAAGTTTCAATTCGTATTCTCCAAGAGAGCGCCACGCAAAAATGACCATTCTGAAGGGTACAGGTGAGCTGGTCAAGTGCAAGGTTAAATAAAAGAGGTGAAAGAGGACACCCATCTCGTACCTCTTCTTGCCGTCTGTTTAAGGTTACTCAACTAAGAACCTTCCTGTATCACCATCAGGAAAGAAAAACTGCAGTAGTGCAGATAGTGAGAGAGCACTTTGAACGGCCTTGGCTCATAAACCTTCTCATAGTGGCTGTTATGGAGTCTTCCGGGTGAATGGGGACCTGTAATCAGTGGTAGGATCTGCAAAACATTGCTTACATGGGGTGAATCTGTTCTCACTGAACCAATCGAAAACAGAAATAGGTTGGTCCAGGAAATGGCTTTGAAAATGTCTTAGGGCTCTATTTATTAACATTATTTTTACCATAATAAAGTGAAAAAGGGTGTTTTCACACCCTTTTCATATTATTTTAGTATCACCTAAAGTTACAAAATTTACAAAATTAAAACAGTGTGTGTCCAGAAGAGACCTAACACAGTAAATTACACAAAAAACAGACATCAAAATGACCACACGTCAAAAAACTTGTGTGGACAGCGGCGAAACTATAAATTTTGCTGCCCCCTGCCAAAAAAGCTTCTGGCGCTCCCCCATGGCATTTTGGGAATTTATACAGGGCCGTTTCTAGACAATTTGGCTCCCAGTGCAAACGGTTATTTTACATTATTTGTCATTTTTCCTCCTTATAATAATGACCCTTACACATTATGCCACACACTGTAATGCCCATTACACATTATTCCACACACCATAATGCTAATTACACATTATTCCACACACCATAATTCTCATTATTCTAATTACTTTTAAATTACCTGCTTATTGCCAGACGTTTCATGCTCATTGCCAGGGGATTCATGCTCGTTGCCAGGGGTCTCATGCTCGTTGTCAGGGGTTTCACGGGAGAAGATGCAACTTTCTGCATCTTCTCCTGGCGGCGCCAGCATTCCCGGCACTTCCGGGTAACGCTATGCACTTAAGTGGAGAAGCATCAATAAAGCATTATGCTCTCACTGCCATTTTGTACCATAGGGACAATATTCTTGGAATAATGCATAGTTGTAGGCTTGCGCTAAGCATGGCACCTAGCACTGAGGGCTAAAAATTCTACCGTTGTGTTCATTAGACCATGCAATATTCCTTTTCTTTGCATGCTTTCTGGCAAACTATAAACAAGATTTCATGTGAAGTTTTTGTTTAACTTTTAGTTATCTGCCTGTAAAACCATTGTTGTCCCTTGGACAACTTCTGCTCTCTTAACAGTCTTAAGCTGCATACACACACAAAGATTTTCTGTCCAACCATCCAACTAGTTGATTGGTTGGAATGAAAATCTGGTAACGTATGGGAGTAACTGATGATCAGCAATTTGCTCCTAAATGCCAGAAAACAGATGAAAATGGTCGGTCAGACAAGTTTGTTAAATGTTTGATCTAAACAATTTGTTCAAACAAATGTAATTTGTCCATTTTCCGGCGTTTGGGAGCAAATTGCTGATTGTCATTTGCTTTCAGACCTTACCAGATTTTCATTCCAACCAATCAACTAGTTGGATGGTTGGACAGAAAATCTCTACGTGTGTATGCAGCTTAACAAGTGCAAAGGGTTACCACCTTTTAATTTTTCAGATTCCCTGACAGGGTGTGACACCAGGGGGCATGGCCAAAACTGCAGTAGGATTACATCCATTTTATTTGTAAGATGTAAGGCCCCCCTCATTTATATGCCTGGTCAGGACCAATCATGCACCTTCATATGCTTCAGAGCCACCTCATGGCCCTTTATGTGCCAGAGCCTCCTTTTTTTCCTATAGAGGCCTCAGAGACCCCTCATGTCTGTTTAAATGCCAACCCAGGAACCCTCATGCTCCTTTATATATCTCACAGCCAGCTTATGAATGAATTCTTCAACACTACCCATTTGGGATGAGCAAGCCTCCAGAGCCTAGACAGGTCTGCCATTTTCTGAATGTACAGAGAAATCTGTAGGGATAGTAGCCCTACAAGTGTCTTTATTATATGGACATTCAGTTTTAGAGGTTAGAGAGTTTGTTACATGGTTTTTGTGATAGTTTTGTATCTTATGTGAGTTATCTGGTTATCTTCATCTAATAAACTTATGGTTGCTTGTGCCTGTTTGTATTTCTTATCTAACCTTTGATCTGTCTGTACTATAGTAATCACCTCCGTCAAATTATCTATGGATAGCAGAATCTCAATCTTAAACTTTCACAGTTGATAACTGTTATTATTCAGCTTAGACATTGCTAGATTAAGTTTTGAAATGCCATGTTCTTTTTCTTTGCATATTGAAATATGGTGTTAAATCATTCACATATATTATACAGATATCACTGAAAGATTGTTTGTATTCTTTTCTTGGGGTATGCCTGTACGCATCAGGGGCAAACAAAGGATTCGTAGAGTGTGATTTCCTTCTATGTTTGTAGATAGTAAATATATACACTGTATACATATCTCTTATATATAAAATTAATTGGTCTGTTTGTTTGTTTATCTGTCCGGTGATGCATTGGGACAACTCTGCACTGATTGGGATGAAACCAACAAAAGGTGGTTCAGTTGGATCCTGGCCAGGTTTTAGGGAGGTTAGGGTCCCGGTCCGACGTCCCGTTGGTGTATGCTGGTCAGAACTTTGACCCAGGTAGCCTTCCACTCCATGGATTTGGCCGAAAACTTCCCAGAGTAGTAACATTGGATCCTAGATACATACTACATACTAGGGAGATGAGGTTCCAGTCAGACCTCCCGTTGGTGTACGCTGGGCAGAGCTTTGACCTGGGGGCGGTTTCCCTTTTAATCAATGTACCCATATATTTTTAGATTTATAGAGTTCTACTTTTTATATATCTGATTTTTAATATCTTCTGGATCCAAACATTAAAGACTCTTGCTCCTGATGGATTGAATGAAAGCTATGACATCATTCCTTTTTTGCAATGAGTTGGTGGTAGCATTGTTCCCCTGGCTGAGTGCTGTTGTTGGGCTATTTAGTCCCGGTACTCTGTCTATAGTGGCTCAGCGGGACCAGTAATGTTGTGCAATAAGTGCTGCCAGTGGTTTTCATATTACCCATATATTTTTAGATTTATAGAGTTCTACTTTTTATATATAAGATTTTTAATATATACTATTTTTATGTGTTTTTATGTTGATATATGAATCAAATATGAAATTGCTTGTTTTATGTGATTTTTAACTAGTAGGTATAATTATAATCAGATGATTCAACCAAAACTGGTGCTTGAAGAGATAATTAATCTTTTAGTAATTTGATATTTCTAATGTCTTAGACCAAGGGTGGCCGACCCGCGGCTCTTGAGCCGCATGCGTCTCTTTTCAGTTTCCAATGCGGCTTCCAGCTCGGCAGACCCCCACTAGTACTGATAATGCTGGTCTCTGAAGCGATAAGAGATTAAAGAAGTCTCTGATTGCTTCAGAGGCCAGCTTTCCCACTAATGCTGAGCGCGGATGATGTCATGACGTCACCCGCGATGTGAGGAGCCTGCGCGGCTTTTGGATCCAGTTAGATCCAGCAGGCAGCGGAAGCAGTGATGGCTGGACTCGGAAGCCCTGCCAGCATGGAGTGGTGCCAGCATGAAGACAGGTACGTTTCTTCATAGAGGTGTGGGCAGGGAGGGGGAGCTAGTACTGGGGGCACTACCTTAGGGGGCACAATTACAGGGAGCATTGCAGAAGGGGCACAACTACTGGGGGACATTGCATAATGGGCACAGCTACAGGGAGCATTGCATAAGGGCCACAACGACTGGGGGGTATTGCTTAATGGGCACAACTATGGGGAATTGCAGAAAGGGGAAAACTACAGGGGGCATTTCTTAATGGGCATACCTACTGGGCAATGCAAATGGGGCACAACTACTGAGGGCATTGCATAATGGGCACAGATACAGGGGGCATTGTATAAGGGCACAAATACTGGGGGCACTGCATAATGGGCTCAGCTACAGGGGGCATTGCTTAAGGGCCAAAACTACTGGGGGCACTGCACAATGGGCACAGCTACAGGGGGCATTGCATAAGGGCCACAACTATAGGGGGCATTACTTACTGGGCACAACTATAGGGGGCATTGCTTAATGGGCACAACTACAGGGGGCATTGCAGAAGGGGCACAACTACTGAGCATTGCATAATAGGCACAGCTACAGGGGTCATTGCATTAAGGCCACAACTACTGGGGGCATTGCATAAGGGCCACAACTTCTGGGGCATTGCATAATGGGCACAGCTACAGGGGGCATTGCTTAATGGGCACAACTACAGGGGCACTGCATATGGGACACAACTACATGGGGCACAGCATAATGGGCACTGACTCTCAATCTATTTTATGTGGTTCTGGATTTCAATACTAAGGATTCTGTCTTTTTAACCTCTATATACCCCTGCCTATACCTTCTAATATCCTGCCTATAAACCTCTAAGGATGACGCCAATTTGCGTACGCAGTCATACTGTAAATAAAGACTCTAGACCTAGAACCTTTGGTTCCAAAGCACAAAGTATTATTCAAGTAAAAGTACAGCAGTTACATGCTATGATCCTCATATAATCTTAGCGCAAAGAGATTATACAGACCCAAGTACAATTATACATACGCAGCGCTCTCTGGTCCAGATGTTAGGCATCAGCAAGAAACCCCTCGTCAATCAGCATTCAGCATTCACCTTGACAAAGGCTAGACAAAGCCGAAACGTGTTGGTGTACTGACACCACTACTAGCAGCAGAAGAGACCCAGCACTGCACTGCAGGATCAAGCATTTAACCCCGGACGGAGGACCAGGACAGCGCACTGACACGCTGACAAACGAATACTTAAGCCACGGCCCGACCAAGCTGCAGGTGCATAATCAGCACACTGACAGCCAAGCATCATAGCGGGATCGCGGACCACGCGGAAAACGGAGCAGGTCTCACCACAATAACCATCTGAAGGAACACGCCGCATCAGGAGAGCAAATGTCTCAGGAAGCCGAGAGAGGGAAGCTTCACTCACGGACTTCAGTGGCTGAACTCCAGCGGTGACCATCCTGATCCGTGATGCCAAAAGAGAGACTGGAGTCTCTGCAGCCCAGGAAGGGTAAGTCACCCACGGGGCTGTTAACGGCCGGACCCCAGCGGCTTTATTAACTTTCCAATAAGCTATTTTTCCACTGCTTCAGCAACGACCATCCCGGGTCCCCATACAGGACAATTCTTTGGACCAAGTGTATTGGACACCATCGGGACATCATACAGATCCATCCCCCCCCCAATACCCCCAGTACCCACACATAGCACTATTGTACCTGTCTATCACATATTCCCACACATTCCCCCATCCCAATGTCAGTCTGTGTTGTATACGTACCGTGATGTTATATGTGGACGTCCTAGAATTGCTCAGTGCCAGCAGGAGATTTTATAGTATCAAATATATATATTCTGCAACAATTAGCAATTAAATTATTCTGATATATGTATTCAATCAATACTTGTTAACAGTTCATTTATATTCTGTATATAGCTTAGAATTGTCACTCTACTTTACTTACCTGCTAATAGACACTGTAGGTGTCTGATAACAGCTTATATCAACCTTTGATGGTGGGAGCATATATTGATAATTAAACGTTTTTAAAGAAACAAAAGATTAATATCTATTTATTTATTTAGACTAATATATCACATACAGGTTGATCACTGAGGTATCAATATCAAAATTAAAGATTCAGCATGAAGACTAGGAACCCAGGGTCAGAGCACACATATTTATACCCCCAGGAATAAACAACACAATAGAGAAGTTTGTTGCTAATACCATTGGTCCTAAAGGAGAGGGCATATGTTACAAGGCATTTAACAGGTTGGTTCAAATAGAAACAATCCAGCCTCTAACAACTAGTGGTCTCTGGTTTCCCGCCTCATGCAAATCCTAACAGTTGTTCATATAATGTACATTTTGTTTCTTGAAGTCTCTGCGGTCCATAAGTTGAGAATGCATGTTGCGATCTCTCCATCGATATTACCGGAATACTGTTGAGAGAGTACGCATCAGTACAATACCAAACATGGCTTACTTATCACGTATAAAACCTTAGTTACGAAATAACCTTTATTTCCTAGCAATGATAATAAATGTGCATACTCGAATCTTATACCTTAAAGCTTATGGAACCTTGTATGTGAATATGTAATGTGTGAGTATGTGGGGTTTGATGTAAAGATGCTAGTTAACTTGAGGCAGATGCGTGTGCATGGAGCTAATATTCAGTGTTTTCATACAGGGTCCTATGCATTCGCTAATATGCGACTAGTTAACAGTGCAATTATGCGTATTAATGTGTGTATGAGAACACCTAGCAGTGTGGAATGCTGAGCATTATAGTTCCATGACTTGCTCATGCCCCAGCAGCCCCCACCCTTTTCAGGCTCCAAAATACTGGTCTTTGTTCTTCCAGGGCCTGTGTAGATGCAAATTAGCACAGCTACAAGACCCAAACCTCAGATAACACTCTTGGCTTTGAAGGTATTTTATTGTAGGAAGCCTGCTAATGTAAGGTGCTACAAACAACCCTCTTGCTGTATTCGAGCAGGGCCACCTGGAGTGAGAGCAGACATTATGTCCATGAAGCTTGTCTTCACAGGCTAGTTGTCACATGGCCATTTGCTCTGTTTAGCTAATGCAATCCAATTTTGACATACTGTACAGCCATTTCTGAAATATATCCTTTAGGGGAATTATAATAATACACACACTTTATCCAGAGCACCCAAACTACGTAAAGTCATGAAATGGGCGTTTGATGAATCGCTGTAACTTATGGCGATGGTCACAGATGCAATCGCATGATGCTAATAGTAATATCGCCACATGTACTAAAGTGTGAGATTATCTAAAATGGCACTTAGGCGGCCAGTCGCAAAAATGGCATCTTGCGATCTCATTTCCAAGATGGCGTCTTGTGGCCAGTCGCAAGATGGCGTCGCTGTGATCCAATTTTAATCTGACCTTGTCTCACCCAATTATCCAGCTTCGACAATACGTATTTTATTTGGATGTGTATTTTAAATGTATTTTATGTGGATCTGGCTTGTTTCTGTGTATTTTATGTGAACGTGGCTATTTCAATGTTTTCTATATTGCTCTGGATTTTTCTTTCACTTCAACAGTGGAAAAATGATATTGGGAACTTTATGTAAATTGTGTATTTTCAATGTAGTGGGCTTAGCCACCAGCGTGACTAAAAACGTGGATGTGAGACAAGGTCATGCTCCTGCAAATGTCATACCATAGGCGTGCGCACAAAAATTGGACGTGGCCTTGTGACAGCTAGGCCACGCCCCAATTTTGCCTTCAGCGCGCACATGCGATTGGTTCTTCAACTTGACCACAGATATTTTCTGGCTCTTTGCCTCTGATTGGTTGGCCACCCCTGTCTTAAGGCCCCCATACATCAGCAATCGATTGTGTATAAAAATCTGCAATGTATGGGCTTCACAGATCGCAGATTGCAACCAAAAAGTGTTTGGAATTGTTATATCAGATTGTCCAACATGTTGGATTTCACAGATCGATTTGGGCTGTAAATTGCTAGTGTATGGACATGATCAGCAGATTTGCAGACCGTTACTAGTAAAATGATGGGCCTTTCAAGATTGGCAGATCTGTGTTTGCTGCAATCGATCTGCAAATCACTTAAAAATGATCTGTAATGTATGGGTGCAGATTGCTAGATTGGGAAATCCTAAATTCGAGCAATAAATCTTCAAATTGTTCAATTGTGGTTTTCTGATTGCTGATGTATGGGGGCCTTTAGACAATAAGGTTGAGTGGTGGTAATTCATTAATTGAAGCAGGTATTACATTTTAATTGTTATTGTGGAGGGTTATGATGGGCTACGAGAAAATGGTGACTGATCAATGATATAATTCTTCCTATTTGTGAAATGATGCACTTTTTAGTATTTTTATTATGTATAGAGAGTTGTGTTTGATATTTTTGTATTATGATATTGACACTGGGACATTGCTGCAGTTATATGTCAATTTATTCTCCAACCTGTATATGCGATTTTGAATAACGAGGGATATAAGCTGAACTAATCGGAGATAGGCCACATCCTCTGATGGAGGCCGTGTTAACGAAACCTTTTGGGCGTGGTTTAGAGAACGTTGGACGTGTTGATGTCACGAGCCAGGTTCCACCAAGCGGGAGACCAGGATTGTATTTTATCTCGATATATGTGAGCATTATTGCAGAAAGTTAGTGTTTTATACTTTATTCACAAGGTGCGCTCTCCATTTCTTTTTCTATATATATATATGTATATATAATGAAGATGAAGTATCTACACTCTTCTCATCCTCCTACTCTACTACCTCTCATCTTGATCCTCTACCCTCACAAATCAGTAAAGCTCTGTCTCCTGTGCTCTTCCCAACGTTAACTTTAATCTGTAATCTCTCTCTCTCTCTACTGGTATGTTTCCATCACTGCTCAAGCACAAGGTGATTACTCCCATTCTGAAAAAAATAAAATTCTGACCCTAACACTCTCAAATTACTGTCCCATCTCCCAGCTGCCATGCTCCTCCAAGCTACTTGAGAGACTTATCTACACCCACCTCACACAACTTATTGGACCTACATCAGTCAGGCTTTCGTTCCCAACACTCCTGACAGCTTTGACTAAGGTAGTTAATAATCTGGTCACTGCCAAGGCTAAATGCCATTATTCATTTCTTATTCTTCTAGATATCTCTGCTGCTTTTGACACTGTTGACCATTCTCTTCTAATACAAACACTACAATCCTTACGTCTTAAGGACACAGCCCTTTCTTAGTTCTCATCCTACCTATCTAATTGCTCTTTCACTGTTCGTTTTTCTGATTCTGCCTCCTCTTCACTACTTCTATCAGTTGGAGTACCGCAAGGCTCAGTCTTAGCTCCTCTGCTTTTCTTAATCTATACCACCTCTCTTGGAAAATTAGTCAGCTCTTTTGGATTTCAGTACCAATGGTATGGGAATGATACTCAAATCTACCTACCTTCCCCAGATTTGTCACAGTCTGTGTCACTGAATGTCCTTCTGCCATTACATCTTGGATGTCATTTCGCCACCTCAATCTTAACATTTCCAAAACAGAATTAATTATATTTCCACCAGACAATACTAGTTACCAACCTGATCTCTCTATCACTGTTGATAACTCGACCATCCACCCTACCCCACAAGCTTGCTATCTAGGTATCATCCTTTAATGTGAACTGTCCTCTGTTCCCCAAATTTAATCTGTCTCAAATTCATGTCACATACATCTAAAAAACATCCATATTTCGAACATATCTTACACAAGACACTACAAAAACTCAAATCCATGCACTCATTTCCCTCATTGACTATTGCAATAGTCTCCTTACTGCTGGTCTTTCCAAAAACAGGCTCTCACCACTACAATCCATTATGAATGCAGCTGCGAGGCTGATTTTCCTCGGCAAACATTCATCGTCTGCTGCCCCGCTCTGTCAGTCCCTCCATTGGTTGCAGGTTTTCGATTGTATTCAATACAAAATACATTTACTTACACATAAGACTATAAACCAAACTTCACCAATATACATCTCTTCACTCATCTAAAAATATCTCCCAACCCGACATCTCCGCTCAGCACAAGATCTGCATCTCTCATCCACACATATTACATTAATGGTTACAGAACTTTTTTTGCGCTGCATCCACTCTGTGGAATGCTCTCCCACGCACAATAAGACTTTCCTCTAGCCTTATTGTGCTAGACCTTCCAGCGTTCCCTGTAAACTCACCTCTTTAGACGAGCTTATCAGATTCCAGAACATTCCACATAACCTTCATAGCTTCCATATCCATTTACATCCCCTCTCACAGTTCACACATAACCTCACACATTGTCTTTCTTTCACATACTCATGACATTTGGCCAACATTTCTGTGTGACTGGATCATGCAGCCCACCAGGAAACTCTCCATTCTGGCTGGACCAAAATGCAATATATAGCAGCTATTCTTGTGTATCAATGCCTATTTCCCTATAGGTTATAAGCTTGCGAGCAGGGCCCTCTTACCTCTATGAGGGGAATTCAATATGAAACGTAAACTTCGCTGTCGAAGTTTACATTTCATATCGGAGCTTTTACCTGCGTTAAAGTATCGGGCGCACACCCGCTTATCCCCGTATTCAATATGAAACTAACGAAAACGGGAGCCTGCGAAGTGGGATTTGCGTAAAGTTACGAAATTTTCCTTAAAAAAATTGTAAGACCCCCCTAAAGTTGTAAAAACATGGGGGATCACTATGGGTACCCCCGTTTTAGCCTGTAATTGAAAGTCGGGGATTTAAATAGCCGCAGCAGGTGTTTTTTCCCGACATTGAAGAAGTGATGCATAAGAGCACTTAGGTTATTTTTTTCGTTTTTTTAAGTGGTCCCATCAAATTTGGGGTACTAGCATATTTTGATGTCCCTAAAGTAAGTTTTTAAAAATTCTGCAATTGTGCACCTGCCGCTATAAATCTTTTCTAGAAAACACCTGCCGCATACTTGCAGAATAGCCCTGAACCTATTTCCCTATTGTTATACAATTTTTTCCCGGTTTTTTTTTTTCACCCTAATTTTTAAATAAATTTTTTGGGGTGTCCCTATTTTTTTAAAAAACTTTTTTTGACACAGTTCTTTTTTTTAAATGTCATTCCCAGGGGTGCAGGCTATTTTTTTTAAGCCTGCACCCCTAAACCCCAATTCTGCACTTTTTTTCGACACCTATTCAATGGTGAAAAGTTATCCCCGTTTTTTATCAAAGACTTTTCGAACCTGCGAAAAGTCTTTGAAACTGAATACGGTGTAAAACTAAAATCTGCGATAATGACGTCATAGATGCGATATTAACGCAAAAACGATGTTTTCGCTCCCATATTGAGAGCCCCTATAAGTCTGTCTGTTATTACCCAGTTTTGTTCTATTAATGTTTCCAATTGTGAAACTCAATGGAATATGTTGTGCTATATAAGAAACTGTTAATAAATATATAAATAGTGGAGAGTAATATGAGTGCCTAAATGTGTCTAAAGTAAAAAAAAAACATTGTGGGGTGTATATATACATACACACGTGCTTGTGAAAATAATTACAACTCATCTGGTAATGTAATCTTCGGTCAAATGACCTTCATTAGATTCATGGTATATGAAATGAAACATAATAATTGCAACACAGTGTGTACAATTTTCAAGACTGCATACTTAGCATTGGCGGATCCAGAGGAGGGATGGGGGTGGGGGGCGATTGAGGCAATCGCCCGACCTAGCAGACAGAGCAGGACAGCACTCCCCGTCCCCAAAGCAACTAGCAGCCAGTCATGTCACACTGTTGCAGGTTAGTATCAGGGGGTAGAGATCCGGGCACTAGAGCATGAGATAGATCAGTAGCAGGTGTCTTCTGGCTGTGTCTGTGTGAAAGACACACAACTCCCATCAGCCCTGCTCCCGCTTCCCACACCCTCCCTCCTCCATCATTACTGACTACCTGTCAGAATTTCCCTGCCGAGAGCTCCCTGATGCTTAGTGCAGAGACTTACAGAGTCACAGGTCCGTCCCTCCTCCTCCCAGCTCACTTCATTGGCTGGCAAGGCAAGGTGTTAATTAAATTAATTGGAGAGGGGAAGAGTCCAGACTGGAGAGAGGAGGAGTCGGCGCTAAACAGTAAACTGGCCCCCCCTAAAAGAAAAGACTAGATCCGCCACTGATATTTAGCACATGTTTTGCGTATAACCTTTTTAGGAACATATTAGTTCCATGAATAATCCACAATCACGGATAACAAAAGTAAACAAATTTATTACAGCAGCGACATAAATGGCTAAAAAACACACATGTAAGGTGTAAAACATAAAAGAGCTTATCTGTCCATCCTTCAATGGTCAGCCTTCATCAAGGGGATGAAATATTTTATTTTTTATATATATATATATATATATATATATATATATATATTATATATACACACACATACATACACTCATATTTATATAGCACATACATATACACTTACTTTTGGAGCCAGAGATGCTTCAGGAGTTCATTGATGGGTGTGGGGCTGGGCAATTTACATAATGAGGCCCCACCGCCATGGCATGACTAAATTTGCGCATCTATGGGGAGTGGATGGGACCAAAATTATGCGATTCTCATAGAATCCGTTCAAATTGGCTCTGCCCCCTCCCCACAGACCAGCATATCGCGGAATAATGCCACAAGGAGATGGGGCTACAATTACGGTAAAAGAAAATAAATAACTGTTCTCCCGGGAGGGGGAGCGGGGGTTGTTCTGGGTACTCAGAACCCCTCCCTGACACCACAGTCCTTAACATGTTGCAAAATATGCATCAATCACAAAGGGAAGATTTGAGAAAACTTCATAATACCAGATAAAGGTTTCTATATTTCTTCATTTTCTTTTATGTTTATGACAGTGCTCAGACCATGTCATAGCCATACGTATTAAAGAAAAAATGTTACTATTTTTATATTGGAGCTTTTATATAACTTTTCTCAGACTTTATTTGAATTTTGTTGATTTTATGAAGCAGCTCTGATTTGGAAACGCACTTACCATATATGAGACCTCTCAGAGAATTGTGTATTTAATTTGAAATCAAATGAAACATACAGTACTAATTGTACACAAGTGAAATCCAGTAACTTTCCAATTGAACTGACTGCAACCAATATTTTTTTTTATTATTACTTATGTAATAATGTTTTGTCTGATTGTATTTGTGTGCAAAAAAAAAAGCTTTGCTATGAAAAATAATTATAAAAATAAAATTGTAAAGTATTTTCTGTTGCTTGGTGGAAAGAATTCCTAAATAAATTCATTTGGGTCTTTGACATTAAAATATGAAAAATGGGGGTGAATAATTTTTTATAGCCACTGTACCTGCACGTTTCTTTTATTTATAATACATTTATTTTATAGAAATATCCAAATGTGAAAGATAGTTTCAGTAAAGTTGCAGATCACTTGCTACAATTCAATGTGTTATTATTCATTTGCATCCTGGTTTATGTCTGCTTCCTGGATTCCGTTTCCACCCTAAATTAAAACTTCCTGGGTTTCCCACAGGTTAGCATTGCATTGTCCAGACAAAATAACTTGATAGGTGGAACAATGGGTCTGACACAACAAATTTAATATTGTACTTCTACTAGTGGCAGGACACGGGTCAGACCAGGATGTATATTTGAATAATTTTTCTGCTCTTCTATAGCATAGGAATAATAATTTCTCATGGGCCTTTACGAATGTTATTTTAAGTTCTTCTAGAAATGTTAATTCAGTTTGGTTGCTTAATCCTTCTGCTGTTTTGTTGTATCTCAAATGAACCAGCTATTCTTTAACTATTTTATTAATATACTGTATATCAGCAGGGTCCTCATTCCTGAGAATACACCAGTTTATCTCAGTTACATGGTCGGGCCAGCTGCCTTGAAGTTGCATACTTGCTCTACATTTTGTGGATATATCACTAGAAGAACGTCTTTAGTGCATTTCACAATTTATACCCCTTTTCCACCAAAAATCCTGTGTCTGACCCTGGATTTGGAACACTGTTCCAAGCCGGGTCAGACCCAGGATTTAGCCCAATCCCATTGCGGTGTCAACCTGGGAATATCCCAGGTCGACGCCGTTCACATTGCACCCGGGTGCAGTGTCGATGCTTGGGGAAGCTGTCATCACCAAGCACCGGAAACTCCAGCTCTCCCTTGAACACCGGAGCGGAGTGGGCCGGTGACCAGGGCAGGGGGCTGCCATTAGGGAGGCTGCCTGTGACAGCGGTCACCAGGCAGGGAGAGATTACAGCCTCCCCTTATGAAGCAGGGATGGGGTAAAAACCGGAACAGTCCAGACCATACGGGAACGCTGTAATCTCTCCCTTCCCGATGACAGCTGTCACACAGACAGCCTCTCGAATGACAACCAATCACCATGCGGGAAATGGGTCCCCCGTAAAACCCTGCTCGAGACCCAGGAAGAGATGCAGGGATTTTTTCCTAGGACCATTCTCCACTGAGCCGCTACCCGGGTTGACACGGCAATAACCCGGGTATTTTGGCTAGAGAAAAGGGTGTATTAGTGTGTTTGAAAAGGGTTCCACTGTTCCTCTAACAACCAAAAACCGGGAGTGAATAGTGGGATGGAGTTGGGTGGTGTTGGCGAGTGGCAGAACCAATCGCTAATCACAATGAAGAGATTGCGGCATGCAATTGGTCCTCTTGCTCACACACCCACTTTAATATATAGTAGACACCTTCCTGCACTCTGAATCATCCACCAGTGTATGTAGATTTCCTGGAATTCTGATTGGTGACTAGTGTCATCCACCAATCAGCTCGCTAGCAGCTGTCTACTGGGTATAACATTATATCTAGTAATTGGGCCAGGACTACAGCTGACTGCAGTAAAGCTGGTAGAGGATACCCCCAAGTGTTTGGACTGTGTTTATACTAGGGGTGTGCACCGGCCACTTTTCGTGTTTTGTGTTTTGGTTTTGGATCTGGATCCTTCTTCGCGTTTTGGATCTGGATTGGTTTTGCCAAAACCACCCTTCCATGTTTTGGGTTCTGGGTTTTGTGTTTTGGATCTGTATTTTTTTTTTAAAAAGCATAAAAACAGCTAAAATCACAGAATTTGTGGATTTTTCTGCTCGTATGGTATTATTAACCTCAATAACCTTAATTTCCACTCATTTCCAGTCTATTCTGAACACCTCACACCTCACAAAAGTGTTTTTACGTCCAAAAGGTTGCACCGAGGTAGCTGGATGACTATGCTAAGAGATACGAGTGGGCGGCACAAACACGTGGCCCATCTAGGAGTGACACTGCAGTGGCAGACAGGATGGCAGTTTGAAAAACTAGGCCCCAATCAGTACATAATGCAAAGAAAAAAAAGAGGTGCAAGATGGAATTGTCCTTGGGCCCTCCCACCCACCCTTATGTTGTATAAACAGGACATGCACACTTTAACAAACCAATAATTTCAGCGCCAGGGTCTGGCACACGACTGTGGCTCAAATGATTGGTTCGTTTGGGCCCCCACAAAACAAACTGGCTCTACGGAGGCAAGATGTTGTCCTCATCCACCAATTCCTCGCCCTTTTCAGTGTTGTGTACATCCTCATCCTCACAGAGTATTAACTCGTCCCCACTGGAATCCACCACCACAGGTCCCTCTGTACGTTCTGGAGGCTGGTCTCGCTGTAAGAGTTGATAATTCATTTTTATGAACATCATCTTCTCCACATTTTGTGGAAAACAACCTCCTACGCCTTTCGCTGACAAGGTTCTTGGCTGCACTAAACAGTCTTTCGGAGTACACACTGGAGGGGGGGCAACTCAGGTAAAATAGAGCCAGTTTGTACAGGGGCCTCCAAATTGCCTCTTTTTCCTACCAGTACAGGTACGGACTGTCTGACATGCCTACTTGGATGCTGTCACCGATGTAATCCTCCACCATTCTGTCAATGGTGACAGTATCATATGCAGTGACAGTAGACATGTCAGAAATTGTTGCCAGGTCCTTCAGTCCGGACCAGATGTCCAAACTTGGTCCTGCCTGCCCTGCATCACTGCCAGCGGGTTGCTTAGGATACCTAAGTTTCTTCCTGGCAGCCCCAGTTGCGGGAGAAAATGGAGAAGGAGCTGTTGACGTGTCACGTTCCGCTTCAGCTGACAGTGTTTTCACCAGCAGGTCTTTGCACCTCTGCAGGCTTGTGTCGGCCGGAAAGAGAGATACCACATAGGCTTTAAACCTAGGATCGAGCACGGTGGCCAAAATGTAGTGGTCTGATTTGAACAGATTGACCACCCTGGAATCCTGGCAAAGCGAATGAAGGGCTTCATCCACAAGTCCCACATGCCGAGCGGAATCGCTCCGTCTTAGCTCCTCCTTCACTTTCTCCAGCTGCTTCTGCAAAAGCCTGATGAGGGGAATGACCTGACTCAAGCTGGCAGTGTCTGAACTGACTTCACGTGTGGCAAGTTCGAAGGGCTGGAGAACCTTGCACAACACGGAAATCATTCTCCACTGTGCTTGAGTCAGGTGCATATCCCCTCCTTTGCCTATGTCATAGGTGGATGTATAGGCTTGAATGGCCTTTTGCTGCTCCTCCATCCTCTGAAGCATATAGAGGGTTGAGTTCCACCGCGTCACAACCTCTTGCTTCAGGTGATGGCAGGGCAGGTTCAAGAGTGTTTGCTGGCGCTCCAGTCTTTGGCACGCAGTCACTGAATGGCGAAAGTGGCCAGAAATTTTTTGGGCCACCCAAAGCGTCTCCTGCACGCCCCTGTCGCTTTTCAGAAAATTCTGCACCACCAAGTTTATTGTGTGAGCAAACCATGGGATGTGCTGGAATTTGTCCAGATGTAATGCCAGCACAATATTGGTGGCATTGTCAGATATCACAAATCCCCAGGAGAGTCTAAGTGGGGTAAGCCACTGGGCAAAGATTTCCCTCAGTTTCTCTAAGAGGTTGTCGGCAGTGTGCCTCTTACCGAAACCGGTGATACACAGCGTAGCCTGCCTTGGAACGAGCTGGCGTTTCTGAGATGCTGCTACTGGTGACGCTGCTGTTGCTGCGTAAGGTGATACATCTACCCAGTGGGCTGTCACAGTCATATAGTTCTTAGTCTGCCCTGTTCCACTTGTCCATGGTTAAGTGGACATTGGGTACAACCGCATTTTTCAGGACACTGAGGACACTTTTTCTGACGTTTCTGTACAGTCTCGGTATCGCCTGCCTAGTGAAGTGGAATCTAGACGGGATTTGGTATCGGGGACACACTACCTCCATCAATTGTCTAAATCCCACTGCACTAATGGCGGATACCGGACGCACGTCTAACACCAACATAGCAGTCAAGGCCTGAGTTATACGTTTTGCTTCAGGATGACTGCTGTCGTACTTCATCCTCCTCGCTAAGGACTGCTGGAGGGTCAATTGTTTAGTAAAAGTAGTGGTGTTCCTACTTCCTCTCTGGGATGATGAACGACTCCCAGCAGCAGCAGCAACAGCAGCAGCGGCAGCAGGAGGCGTAGCAATGCAGGATCCTCTGGAGGAATCCCGGATAGGAGAGTCAGTCATGCCAGTGACATGGCCTGCAGGAGGACTACTTACGATCCTGACTAAGGAGGAAATTGACGAGGAGGGAGTTGACGGTGTGGTTTGCAGGCGCTTGGATACAACAGGACAACGGGATTAAGGTGTCCTTGGACTGCTTACGGTCTTAGCCAAAGTTTCTCAACTTGACAGTAACTTTTTATGAACGCGCTGCAGGTGCCGTATAAGGGAGGATGTTCCTAGATGGTTAACGTCCCTACCCCTACTTTTTTCACCTTTGCATATGGTACATATGGCAAGACAGTTGTTGTCCGGATTTGGATAGAAATATTGCCAGACCAAAGGTCTGGGAAGGTCAGGCACCGCAACCGCCACCACACTTGGACTCTCCTTGGGGATTTGTGATATCTTCTTAGAATGCACAGTTCTTCGCTGTGCTTTTGCCAGCTTAACTCGTTTGATTTTTTTAGCGGGAGGAGGGCTTCCATCGTCATGTGAAGCTGAACCACTAGTCATGAACATAGGGAAAGACCTCAGCCGTTCCTTGCCACTCCGTGTCGTAAATGGCATATTGGTAAGTTAACGTTTCTCTTCAGATGATTTAAATGTTTTTTTCAAGGTCATTTTCCTGAACTTTGTCATTTGGGATTGTATGTGCCCTCTACTGTGACATTGGGCATCGGCCTTGGCAGACGACGTTGATGGCATGTTATCGTCTATGTCATGACTAGTGGCAGCAGCTTCAGCACTAGGAGGAAGTGGTTCTTGATCTTTCCCTATTTTATTTTTATCGGAGAAAGTTTGGTCCTCCATTCATGTTATATTGATATATATGTGCGGCTAAGGCGCACACAAACACAGAAAATAATTTTTTATTTTTGTTGGAGACTAGTGCACTTTGTGGGTTACACCACCCTTTAAGAAATGAGCCAGCCGGCTCTTTACTTATGGGACACAGGCGCACGCTTGGCTCTGCTCCTTTGTTGATGCACGTGCAGCTACAGCCCACACAATTCACAAAGACAGAAAAAAAAAGAAGAATTTTTTTATTATTTGTGGAGCGCACTTTGGGGGTTACACCACTGTCAAAGCTGGATAATTGGCTGAGACAAGATCAGTTTAAAATTGAAGCGTGCGTGATGTCATCTTGCGAATGGCAGCTAGACTCCATTTTAGAAACAAGAATCTGCAAGACGCCATTTTGCGACCAGCGTCACTTTAAGTTACAACTCACGAGCTAAGAACAGATGGCAATGTTTTTGATAATCTAAATAGAATAGACAATGCACCAGAAACTGTGAGTGTTTTACATACAAATTGGGAATCCCTGTTGGCAATTGTAATATAATCCAGGCATTGATCTACACAATTGGATTTGTCTGAAAACTAAACAGGTTTTAGTTTCACACCCAAACAGAATGGTTTAGCTTCACAGCTGGAGGTCACATTTGCATTGCAGTCTGAAACTGTGAGTGAGGAATGATGTGTGTGTGTGTATGCATGTGTATATATATATATATATATATATATATATGTTAAGTCCATCATAGTTGGAATCTCATGCATAAACACCGCACATTACGCACAATTGAGCTGCTAACATGACACCCAGTAGCGAATGCACAATTATTAGCATCACGCGATTGCATCTTTCACCATTTTACATACACACATTATGCTTAAGACCCCGAATGAAAATACAGTTTAGTAGCTAAATGCGCACGCATCTGTCCCCAGTTAACTAGCGTCTTCATATCAAACCCCGAATACTCACACATTACATATTCACTTACAAGGTTCCATTAGCTTTAAGATATAAGATTTAAGTTTGTTCGGTTAATATAAATGCTGTGAAATAAAGATATTTGGTAACTAAGGTTTTATACATGCTAAGAAAGCCGTGTTTGGTTTTATACTGATGTGTACTCTTTCTCTTTCTCCTGTTAAACACTTTGTAACAGATGGTTCCCCCATGGGAACCAATAGCATAAGCAAGAAACTTCTCTATTGTCCTGTCTATTCTGGGGGAGTATAAACATGTGTGCTCAAACACTGGGTCTTTAGTCTTCTTGCTGAATGCTGATAGACGGAGGTATTCTTTCTGAATGCCGGGATCTGGTCCAGAGCGCATGCGTATGTATACTGTACTTGGGGTCTGTATAATTCCTTTGCGTCTAATTGTGTATGGATCAATAGCGTGTAACTGACTGTACTTTTTACTTGAATAATACTTTGTGCTTCGGAACCACACGTTCCAAGTCTGGAGTCTTTTATTTACTGTATGACTGCGTACGCAAATTGGCGTCATCCTTAGAGGTTTATAGGTGGGATATTAGAAGGTATAGGCAGGGGTATATAGAGGTTCAATTTTAATATCGTCACCACCCTTTAACAGACAGACGCACGCTCGGAGCTACTGCTTTGAGGATGCACGTACAGTGCAGACAACTCACAATCACAGAAGAAAATGTTTTATTTTTGTTGGAGTGCACTTTGGGTGTTACACCACCCTTTAACAGACAGACGCACGCTTGGCGCTGCTCCTTTGTTGATGCACGTGCAGCCACAGTGCACACAATTCACAAACACAGAAAATATTTTTTTATTTTGTTTGGAGTGCACTATGGGGGTTACAGCACCCTTTAACGGTCAAGCCAGCCGGCCCTTTACTTATGACACAGGCGCAGGCTTGGCACTACTTTGCACTTGGGGGGAGCACCCCTGATGGACAGAGCACCCCCTGGACAACACTACAGCACCCCTTTAGGACTGGGACACTGCACAGGACTTTGGAGTGGACACAGCCCCTATGGACAACAGCAGCACAGCACAACACAGCCAGCCCCTATAGACTTTGGAGGAGTGGACACAGCCCCGATGGACAACAGCAGCACTACACTACACTACACTACACTACACTACACAGCCCAGCCCTAACTCCCACCCTCCCTCTTCACTGTCCACAGCCGAGTGAGAAAATGGCGCCGAAGCAGGTACCTTATATAGAATCCAAAACCCGCGAGACCCGGAAGGCGGGATGATGACGTTTTGCCTCGATTTCAGATCCGAGTCAGGCGGGAAAAGTCGAGCCTGACTCGGATCGGCCTCGGATCGGGGGGGGTTCGGATTTCTGAAATCCGAACCCGCTCACCCCTACTTTATACACAAACAGAACAGAACATCAGAGGAGCAGCCTCTGCCTATATCACAGCTGTGAACCCAAAATTGTACCATTATGGGAGACAGACACCTCTCTGCCCAGTCTGCCATTGCTGCCCATATGTAGTAAAGAGAGAGCATTAGAGGAAATTTCTGGTTTAGTGAGTGCATGCAGATTCTTTTGTAGCCCCCAAAATGATTTGATTCTTACATACTAAAATACCACTGATCTTGGCCATTACTTTCACTTACAGGCCTTGTGTACCATCATGACATTTATATGCACACAAACTAATTTAATAAAAATGTATGTCACAAAAATAAATAGACCTGATGACTTAAAAGAAAATGAAATGCCAGCAGCAGAGGATCTAAAAAATGGAACATTTCTAATTAAAAATTATGGGCTCTATTTATTAACATTATTTTTAATGTTAATAAAGTGAAAAGGGTGTTTTCACACGCTTTTCACATTATTTTATTATCACCTAAAGTTACTACAGGACAATTGGAGTAGAATTTGTAAAATTCTACTCCAAGCCCTAATTATCATTTATTTTTAGTAAGCACATCGCATTTCCCATCATTGTAATGGGAAATGTGATCTGGCCAAAGTTACCAAAAATAAATTGTGAAAAAATACCGGGCTTAGTATCGGGGGGCGGGGCTTTAGCGACGGTCGGTGCATGCGTCGGCACTTGTCACAGTATTTTTTGCAAAAATACTGTTCTAAGGCTGCGGAGGGGATTCGCAGGGACAGAGCTTTATCGCAAACTCTGTCCCTGCAAAGGATTTTTAGTAAATCCCTGTGATATTGCCTTGGTAATATCACACTACAATCTACATTACAAATGCGGATTGTAGTAAATAGAGCCATAAGAGTGGTAGTATGCAGCAGGGCTGGATTAAGGACTGTGGGGGACCCTAGGCTGAAACGCTGTGGAGGCCCTCTGGCAAGGCTGGCATCAGAAAATGTGGCCCCAATACAAAAGAAACAAGTAGGGCCCCCTCCACTACGGTCTCCCCCCTCCCACACATACAGAGCAACCAACCCCATGGACACAGAGGTGAAGCGTGCAGTCCTGACCTGCAGAGCAAGTGCATGCACTGAAGCGCCTTCCAAGTACTGATATACTCCTTAAACCTTTCCACATGGTGGAGAATGCAGGTGAACACTCTAAGCAAGGGGTGGGCAATAAGCGTCCTGCAAGCTGTTATTGAACCACAAATCCCAGCATGCCTTGCAACAGGTTTAGCATGGCCAAATAGCAAACCTGCGGCAGAGCATGCTGGGATGTATAGTTCTACAACAGCTAGGGGCCGCTTATTGCCCACTCCTACTTTAAAGCTGGGTACACACTGGCCGATCAATTGATCGGCCAATATATCATGCCCCCATCGGCCAGTGTGTACAGACGATATGTCTGTGAACGATGTCGTTCACAGACATAGCGCATTGGCTGTGCTGCACAGCCAATGAACAGATATGTCGGCAGACATATCTGTCCATTGGCAAGTGTGTACGGGCGATCAGCCGATCGCCCGTACACAGGCGTGCAGAGAGGGGGGTGTCGCGAGCGGGTACTACTTACCCGAGTCCGGCACAGCTCCCCCATCCACAGCAGCCCAGTACACGCTGCTTTGTGCTGGGCTGCACTGGGAGACTGTCCGAGGCTGCTAAAGCAGCAGCCCGAGCAGTCTCCTATGCGAAATGGGGGGAGCGATCATGCTGATCACGCCCCCCCTTTGGCTGTGTGCCGGGATGAGGGGCACACAGCGCCCCCCTCCCCAGCGCCGCAAATGTTTTTTGTTTTTTTTTAAGGGGACATGGCCACGCCTTCCACGATTAGGCCACGCCCCCTACATGCCCTCCCGGTCGCTGGGTCCCGCTGCAGCACAAATGATGGTCGTTCAGTGTGTATGAACGACCATCATCTGCAGATATATCTTTCAGGTGTGTACCCACCTTAAGCACTAAGAACAATGATGGTCAAAACAATTATGATAAACTCTACAATTAACATAGATAAGTGAGGTTCTAAGTACGTTTGGGCAAAAAAAACATGCCCATTCACTACGTCAAGGTGAATGCCATCAGATAGGTCTCCAACATCTCTGATACGGACACATTATATCAATTTATCTAGGACTTGTATATAATCGCGCCCATTCTAATATGTAGATAATGCAAGGACCGGTACTGAACACATTTATCTAAGGGCAGATGGGAGTGCTGCTAGCACACAAATACAGAGGAGAGGTAAAAGGTGTGTGTGTGGGGGGGGGGGGGTCTGTACTGCACACCTTAATTTTAAAAACAATAAGAGTAGCTAACATGCTGAGATGTGGCGGTGAAAAAGGAAGATGCAGACGCACACTCCAAGCACTAAGAATACGGAGAGTCAAAACAATTATAAAACTCTTCAATTAGCATGGAGTATAAATGAGAATCTTAGCACATTTGGCTAAAAATGCTTACCCACCTACCATGTTATGGTGAACCACATCAGATGGGTCCCTCGCACCCCTAATAGGGACACATTCTATTAATTCAGAACTTACCTACAATTGTCCCCATACTGCTCCTTTAAGGCGCAGTAATCAGTATGAATTATATTTGTTTAGATGTCACACTGGAAGTGTGATTAATATTTTAAAGTTATGTAAAACTGTAGAACACACAAATGTGTATATAGTGCCACTGCCAGCAAGCTACACCGGGGCTGATTCAGAGTCACACACAAAGCAGTATTTGGGGGCAGTCACATTTTGCACTAATGTGCCACCAGAAACCTGTGCCGCACATTGATTTTACCGTTATCATTAGTATTAGCACCAGCCCCATGCTATGTGCAAGAGAAATGTCAGTAATACCCCTTTCCACCTAAATTCCGGGTCTGACCCGGAGTTGGAACAAAGTTCCTATCCGGATCAGACCGGAATTTTTCCGGCGCCGACTCAGGATATTCCCGAGTCAGCGCCGCTCACACTGTAGTCGGGTCTGCATAGACCCGGCTTTTGCGGAGTGAAAGTGGTCGCTTGGAGATTACGTCATCTCTGAGCGCCACTGAAGCCGGACCAATCGGCCGGCTAGCAGCGCACTCCAGGTCATCATGACCCGGAGTGCGCTGTTCTCACAGCAGGGATTAGCGGGCTACGCCTGTGTTAAACCCTGCTAGTTACCTGGCTTGGATTGCCGGGTCACTCGACCTGGCGATCCAACCCTCACCCCTTTTACACCATGGAGCTGCCCGGGTTAACCCTTCAAAAACCCGGGTTTTAGCTCCGGTGTAAAAGGGGTATAACAGGCTTCCCTTCCCCGTACACATGACTCTGCATCGCACGGAGCTTAGACACACTCCCATGACACTTTTACAAGTCAGCATGATTCCGTGCGATCACTTTACCATTGGTTAGTTCTCGCCCGAAAAATGATTTCTGGGTGATTTTCTACAGTATTTGGTGAACTACTCTTCAGAAAGTTTATTTACATATTGTTGCTGGATATGGGGATACCTACATATGTCAGCAGAGAAAATCTTGTCATGCAGTATGCAAACAGGGGGATGTAGTTGACATTAAAGCTGTCAGAATGCTATCACTCTGAATGCCAGTGTCAGAATCCCTGCACCAGCATCCCGACTGCCGGCATCCTGGTGGAAGTATCGGGGTTAGGCACTAGGGGGAGGGGTGAAGTGTATGTTTAAGCGGCAGCATTTTGGGGCTGGTAGGTTTAGGGGTAGGTGCTGGTATCCTAACCCTCTCGGAACACCGGTGTCGGGATTATGACCCAGTATCCCGTACCCAACCAGTGAACAGGTACTATATGTCAACAGAGTACATGCAGACATGTCAACACTGCCACAATGCGGACATGTTTGATGAGACTTGTTGATGTGGGTGGGGAGTGTGTGAAGGTTATCCCATCTGGCTATGACAGAAAGGTGACAGAACACAGGGCCTGATTCAGACCCGCTCGTAAGCGGCCGCTCGTTCGCTCTGAGCGATGTTCGCACAACTGCGCATGCGCATGGGTTGTAATGTGCACGCGCAAACCAGTCATTGCGGTCGGAAATCGTGCGCTCGCAAAACAGCGAGGGGCTGCTAATTTGATTGACAGAATGTACAGTTTGTGGGTGGTAACGGGAAGGTGCTTAAAAACGGAGGTGTGGAGATCCGAACGCAGGCGTGCCTAACGGTAAAAAGGGCGTTTAATGGGAGTGCATAATTAGTAAAGGAGCGTCATCGACCACGTCACTTGGTGGTCTTTTAGCCTGAACTGCTCGCAATGATAGCGGTAAGAAAAAGCTACCACAAGCACACAAAGCTACCACATAGCAAGCGCATGTTTCGTTCGCTCGCTCGTTCAAACAGAGGCGTCAACAAACCGCAAAGAGCGAGCGCTCAATTTAAATAGCCGGCCCCTTTTTTGGGACGACCGTCCGTAAATATCGTCCGACTCTGAATCAGGCCCACAGTGCATTGCAGCTTGCTGTGTATGGGGCTATGTAGTGCCCATGCAGTGGTCTTATAAATCACATTTTATATTACATCATGTGGATTGTCGGGTGCCTGTGCATTATTTACCTGGGGAAGTGATAGCACCAGGATGCACTATGGGAAGAGGGCAAGCCGACAGAGACAGTGTGATTGTCTGGGCAATGTTCTACCTGGGAAAACCTTGAGTACTGCCATTCATGTGGATGTTACTTTGACACATGCCACCTACCTTAACATTGATGCAGACTAAGTACAGCCTTTCATGGCAATGGTATTCCTTGATGGCAGTGGCCTCTTTCAGCATGATAATGTGTCCTGCCACACTGCAAACACTGACAAAGACTTTAATGGGTTGACTTGGCCTCCAATTACCACAGATATGAAACCGATCGAGCATCTGTGGGATGTGCTGGAAAATCAAGGCCCCCACCTTGCAATTTACAGGACTTAAAGGATCTGCTGCTAATGTCTTGGTGCCGGATACCACAAGACACCTCTAGAGGTCTTGTGGAGTCCATGCCTCGATAGGTCAGAGTTGTTTTGGTGGCACAAGGAGGACTTACACAATATTAGGTAGGCGTTTTTAAAGTTATGACTGATGGGTGTGTGTAATATATATATATATATACACACACACACACACACACACACACACACACACACACACACATACACACGTTGCTTACAGCTAGCTGCTGCCCGTGGCTTCGCAAACCATAACATTTCTTTTGAAAACTTTTTTATCTGAGGTGTTTCAGTTGTATTGCTTTGCATAGGGACCCTGTCGTGGGAATGGTCCATGTGATCAGCTGCGCTATACAGATTGGTGGCAGCAGTGTCTTCACCCACCATTCACACCAATGTCACAGTGTGTAGCCAGCCCTGGCTACACTGCACATGCCCTAAGTCAGACACAATTCACAATTTTACCCTCAAGTTATTCCAACGGGTCAATGTTTTGTGGCTGTCTGTGGAAATAGATTGACTCACCTGTGCATGATAAAAAAAAATCCACAGAACATGATGTGTTAGTGGTAGAGAGTCCCTGATATAATAGATATTTCTATTTTTAAAAGGAGGTGTGACCCAATCTAATGCTTAAGCAGGGATCTGCAAATGATCCCGATGCAGATAAGCGCTGTAGGATGTGCGGATAGTGTGTAAAAGTTGTTCGGCTATCTGTAGTACACATGAAAGAAAGTAACGATTAGTGTGTCAGGGGACAGTGTCTGCAGAAAAACGCAGGGTAAAAGGTGTAATTTCAAGACAAGGGGGCATGGAAGGGGAGGCGACTTGGAAGGACAAAAGGCTGATGCATGGATCCAGCATCCTCTTTTACAAGAAATCTTTCCGTAAGCAGGATCATGTGGGACAGGATAAGTATCTGGGGCTTTGTTTGGGCAGATTGTTTAAATATCCCCTGTGGGCTTACACTGTTTTCTCTAGGGATTTAATCCACACCTCTGCGCATCTGCATTCTAAGCTGCCCTACGGCGGGCTAGTTCCTAAAGAGGCTCTAGCTGTGGTGGGAAACGCAATTGCAAACTAAATCATAATAAAGTTACAATGATAATCATGTGGTGTGAGGATGATATGTCCTCCGGGGGGCCGCATAGTGATTTTGCAAGTGATTTGGCTCGTCTGCCTAACGACGGGCAGCGGGCACCTATGTTGATGTGACACCTATGCCGATGCAGGCAGCAGTTCTGCAGTGATTGTCACGGCCCCCATTGATATTGAAGATCGTGAAGGCTCCTCCCCAAACGAAGCGGTGCATGAGTCTAGATACGGACCTTACACTGCATAGCAAGGGAGGAGTTTTGGCTGACTTCACGATCAGTGGGATTGGAAGAACCCAATCCGTGGGTAGGATTACCCACTTGGTTGACCAAATTTTGTGTAGTATAGTTCGCAATTGCTTATCCTAGGCGACCAACTTTATGGAAGTGATAAATAAAATTTGGACCAGCTATGGTGTGTAGCGTCTTTATTTTATTGGGTATTAAGAAGTAATGATGAAGAAATCTATAGGTGGCTAACAAATTATGCAAACACACGGAAGCCATCATGCTTAAGCGGCTTATGAAAATAACATTGGCAATAAAACCCACAGTGCAAAGTAAAAAAAAAAAAAAAAAAACAGTCTTTGGCAATGATGACAAAATAGCATCTGCATTGTGCCAGAGTGCTTTTGAACACTCTGGGGCTGATTCTGAGTCTCATGCTGCTGTAACCGCATCTGCTGTAGATGTGTCTGACTTTCTGCTAATGCTAGCATAAGTCCTGTACAACCGTACATCTGAGTGTGCAAGGACTGGAACACCCAATTTGAGCGTCTGCAGTCCCAACAATCGGAAACACCATCAGGACTTGAAACGGCCCCCATGCTAGGTGCAGAATCTCCATCAGAGTATGGCCTCCAGTGTATATGATTAAGTGTCTGAGTTTGCAACCACTCCTGCAATATGTCCCAGACAGAACATATTCATTGTGCCTCTGTTTATCCACTTCCCAGTAACATCCAATACATTAGAGTCAGTGCGGCTCAATCAGTCCTGTGACTCTACACACAAACACCATGCAACTTTTTAGGGATCTTGACGCATGCACAGTCACAAAAGAAATCGCCATCTTACGTGAACATTGGCATTGCGTGTGACTCAGAATCTATCACTTCTTTCCATGGCACTGTGTACACGTAAAGCTGGGTACACATTACCCGATATGTAGTCTGATCTGACAGATCGGGCCAACGTATCATCGACATCAGCAAGTGTGTACGCACTAATGACCAAGCGCGCTCCCGTGTGGTCCTCAGTCGCATCGTTAGATTGACCGTACATGCAGCTCAATCTGACAATCTGGTTGAGGACGACCCCATGCAGTGGTATGCGATTGGTGCTGAAATACAGAAGTGTCCACATACATCTAGCCTCATTGCGCATTAAACAACCCTTTTAGTTGTGCCATGCCGTGGCGTAACTTGGTAGCGCATAGCATCTTTTCGTACAACTTTTTACCTTCCAATGCCACTTTTTCACACTTCTGCTGATTAGAATGATATGAGACATGCCTATATTCTGTGTGGAACTGCGGGTGTATCTGCATACGAAACACTACATTAGTGTGTCACAGCCGCTGTAACGTAGCGTTTCGCATGCAGATACAGTCGCAGTTGCACACAGAATATAGGCATGCCGCTGATAAAACAGGAATATGTGGTAGTACATATTCATTCAGCAAATCACAAATATATGCATGCTTATGTTACCTTTTCTGTACTGCAATTTAAGGCATATGGAAAATTGAGATATTATTTTAATCAGCAGAAGCTGTGCGAATAAGACGCATTGGAAGGTAAAAAGTAGCACGAAAAGTAGCTCTGCGCTACCGAATCACAGAGCACTCACACTTTATGCGTAACGTGACTTGTAGCACAGAGGTAGATGGACACGTATGTGGACACGTCTGTATCGGGCAGTCAGGCACCGGATCATGTAATGTGTACCGGCTGCCCAAGATGTCAGCCCGTCGGTGGTGTGGTCGTCCATCGCTTCCCTGGGTACACACATCTTTAAGCTTGACGCTGCAGATCTCTTGTGTTGCCATATAAAAAAGGCAAATAATAAATTACTTGAGCACATAAAATAAGTCTGTGTTAAACTTGTGGCACAATCCAGCACCCACCAAACTAAAACGTATTTACAGGTCATGCCATATGCTGCACTGCAATTCTTTTTTACTTAACTGGTCAGAATTTTTTTATTTTTTATTTAATAAAGTTTAGAAATTATTTTTAAAAATATATTTAAATATTGAATTGAACAAGAAATATGCCCTGTGCCCCTAGGATTTAAAATCCCTCCATCCCCTGTATTTTTTTATTGGGGTGTTACACCCCCTTTCCCCCACCTCCAGTGCAAATAGAACCCTCCGCCCTCCCCTGTGAGAATTACCCCACAACTACTTGAGGCACTGACCTCTCCCCTAACATGCTGAGCGCAGAGATCAGCCAAATAGTGCTCAGGGTGGGGGGTACTAAGGTCCCCTCCTCGCAATTTGGTCCCCGGGGCATGCACAGCAATCTGGAGCATAGTTCCGTGTAGGGGATGTCGGCGGTCACATAACGCCTCATCACTGCTTGGGGGGCCAGAGAGTCTAGGGACGCAGAAGGCAGGTGCAGTTGCATGGGATGAGACCTTGGCAGCTGAAGCACAGCTAGTTGTGATCGCATCCCATGTGACCATGCCAGTTAAGTGGTTAAAGGCAAATAAGGCACACAGTAATTAAAGGGATAGATGCTCGATCACACCAAAACTGAAATATTGCTGTATCTAACTCTATACAGTATGTGTAGGGGAAGCATCATTCAAAGCTAGAAAACAAAACACAATGATTAAAGTAAAGGCAGCCCCCTATGTCTTCTATCATGAATTATGTATTACCAACTTAACAAAAGTCAGATGACAACTGTCAAATAGGAGGGGGGGGGGGGGCATACAAGCTGAATGGTGGCTTTAAATTTGCAAATACAGCGGTTGCATCATCATCTCTATTAATACAGAAGCATTTGCATGAGCCATTCAATATTATTTATATTTTTTTTACTTTTGTAAATGAGAATTTTCCAAGACAGGAAATGTATGTGATGCTATCTAATAGCACATAGGAGGGGTTGGGTACGGAATCAATGTGCTCAGGATCCCGGTGGTCAGAATCCCAACAACGGCATCCCATCAGAAATAGGATACCGACACCTGTCGGGCAGGATCCTAACCCTCCCCCTTCCTACCCGCTGCCTAAACCTAACCCTTCCCAGCACCCTATCCCACCCACTTTAGTGTCTAACCCTAGCCATCCTTTATACCCAGTACTTACTGTCGAGATGCCTGCACCAGGATTCTGACAGGTGTCGGGATTCCAATGCCAGCATTCTAAGCACCGGGATCCCAACCGCATCCCCATAGGAGGATACTTATCGAGTCCTCTGAATGGCACCTTTAAACCCTATTACATTTATTCATATGTATTAAAACAAACGTCCAGGCAAACTGAGATTGCAAAATATTAAAATGGGGTAGATAATAAGATATACTGTAATACACAAAGGAAAAAAATATATAAAAATAAAATAAGAACCTTAAATTTAACTGTAAGGCAGCTGGGGGGCACTAATTGATTGGATTCCTAAATTCTATAACACAAGTAATGTCTGCCTTTAATGGATGTATCAAATGAGTTATTACCTTTAGAGATTTGTATTTGATAAGGCTAAACATGATTTTTCCAAATGGTAGCAATAGAATCTACTACTGAAAAATAATAAGAGTCATGGTATAACATACCTTGGAACTTTTTTTTTTTTTTTCGAAGTCCATAGGGTCCACAGGAATTACCATGGGGGGTATGAAGTTGGAGCGATCCAATGCACCAAACAGCACAAGCTCTGTAGCGCCCAGCATGCACTGGTCCTCCTTCCTATATACCCCCGCCCTCAGCCACAGGCATTCAGTTCGTAACCAAGTCTAACGGCAAGAGACGGAGATAGGAGAAGGAAGTACAATGTACACAAGAACACGACATACGAAGAGGGAATCTGTGATCCAAAAAGGCTAAAGAACAGATCCCAACTGAGGCCAGGTGCGTCAGGTTGGGCACCCTGTGGACCCTATGGCCCTCAAAGAAAAATAGTTAACCAAGGTATGTTATACCATAACTCTTATTTTCTTCTTTAGGGTCCACAGCAATTACCATGGGGACGTCCTAAAGCAGTTCCCTTATGGGTGGGGACGATCCTACGCAGAGAGGAGAATCCTCCGCCCAAAGAAGCATCCTGGGAGGCAAAGGTGTCAAATGCATAGAATTTGATAAAGGTCTGGACGGAAGACCAAGTGGCTGCCTTGCACAGCTGTTCAGCAGAGTTGCCATGTCTAATCGACCATGATGGTCCCACAGACCTAGTGGAATGTGCGGTCACCTTGTTAGGGACAGGGAGACCAGCTTTTGTATAGACCTGAGATCCACGTAAGTACGAAGGGCTCGAACCACATCCAGGGAAGCTTCACCTGTAGACAAGTCTGGAGACTGAAAGGCCGGGACTACAATTTCCTCATTTATATGATAACGGGAAACAACCTTTGGAAGGTAGCCTGCCTTGGTATGGAGAACAGCTGTATTCTGATGAAAAATCAAAAATGGAGAACATGACATGACAGTGCAGCCAAGTCAGAAGCCCTGCAAGCTGAAGAAATAGCAAGGAAATAAAGTGTCTTCGATTGCAGTGCCCTGCGAAACAAAGATAAATCCCACGGTGCCACTTGTGGGAGAAATGGACGTTGCAACTGAAGAACCCCCTAAAAGAATGTTGTAACATCTGGCAACGGGGCAATCTTGCGCTGGAACCAAACTGTCAAAGCAAAAACCTGGATTTTCAAGGTAGCCAGGCGAAGACCTAAGTCTAATCCAGCCTGACGAAAAGCCAGTACTCTTGATACCTTGAAAATCTTAGGGTCATATTGTCTGTGAGAACACCATAAAAAAAATGAATGCCAAATTCTGTGATCGATGCGGGCGGAAGCAGGCTTCCTTGCCCTCAGCATCGTCTGGATCACAGAGGCAGAAAAACCTTTGGCTTTTAAGACGGTAGACTCAAGAGCCATGTCGTCAAAGCCGAGGTAAATCCTGATATAGGCAGGGACCCTGCATTAGCAGGTCTGGTCATAGAGGAAGTGGAAATGGAAGGTCTATGGATAGACAAGTCAGATCGGAGAACCAATGCCTCCTGGGCCAGACAGGTACTATTAGTATCATCCTGCCGCCTTCCTGCCTGAACTTTCTGACAACTCTGGGAAGGAGAGAGATTGGAGGAAACCGGTATGTCAATCTGAAGTTCCACCTCACTGCCAGAGCGTCCACAAAAGCGGCTGAGGGGTCCCTTGTTCTGGACCTATACCTGGGGGACCTTGTGGTTGTGACGTGATGTCATGAGGTTTACCTCCAGTAATCCCCACCTGTCCACCAGAAGTTGAAACCCGTCCGGATGAAGATCCCATTCTCCGGCGTGTATGTCCTGGCGACTTAGGAGGTCCGCTTCCCAGTTGAGTACACCTGGGATGAATATTGCCGAGGTAGCTGGAAGATGGCATTCTGCCCCATAGCAGAATCTTTGCCACTTTCTTCATGGCTGTCGGACTTCGTGTGTCTCCCTGGTGGTTGATGTTGTCGCATTGTTGGACTGAACGTGGACAGGCCTGCCCTGTAGGAGGTCCTGCGCCAGTATGAGTGCTCTGTGCACTGCACGAAGCTCCAATATATTTATTGACAGGTGACTTTCCTGGACCGTCCACCTTCCCTCAAAAAGGTGTGATGACCTGTTACTGCTCCCCATCCTCGAAGCATTGCATCCGTGGTGAGGAATATACACTCCAGCATCCATAACGGACGACCCTCGTTTAAATTAGTCATCTCCAGTCACCAAGTGAGGGAGAACCAAACCTCTGGCGAGATGGAAATCATCTGAGACCTTAGTCGATAATACTGACCAACCCAATGAGCCAGGATCCAATGCTGTAGGGACCTGGAGGGGAACTGGGCATAAGCCACCAAGTCGAATGTGGCTACTATGGAGCCAAGCACCTGCATCGCCAAGTGAACTGACACTGTTTGCTTGCTGAGTAGACTGCACACAAGATTGTAGGGTCACAATCTTGTCTTCGGGGAGAAAAATCCTCTGTCCGAGGGAGTCCAGCAGCACCCCCAATTGTAGCATCTGCTAAGTTGGAGAAAGAAAAGACTTCTTCCAATTGATTACCCAGCCGTGCTCTTGTAAGCAGACAATGGACATCCTCTCATGACATTGTGCCAATATCAGGAGGTCGTCTAGATATGGCAGTATCCTGACTCCTAGTCGCCTGGGATGAGCAGTCATGACTGCCATGATCTTGGTAAAGTCCTGAGGTGCTGTAGCTAGACCGAAGGGTAGAGCCTGAAATTGGTAATGTTGTTGATCTACCTCCAATCTGAAAAATCTTTGGTGGGATCCTGCAAGCAGGACATGCAGAAATGCATCTTGTATGTCCAAGGAGACCATGAAGTCTCCAGGCTCCATCGCCAGCATAATTGACCGTAGGGTTTCCATACGGAATTAGGCACCTTGATGAATTTTAGATTCAGAATAGGGCGGTGTGACTCATTGAGTTTTTGAATCAAACACAAATTTGAATAACCCCTTCCCTGTTGCATCATAGGAACGGGGACTATAACTCCTGATTTCAAGAGGGCCCCAATAGACTCCCGGTAGGCTGAAGCTCTGACCGGGTCTGCAGGAAGGGTTGTACCAACAAATCTCTGAGGAGGCTGCCTCAGGAACGTGATGGCATAACCATGAGAGACCAGCTCTTGCACCCAGGCATCTGTGGTCATCTGATGCCAGGCCTCGGCGAACTGTAGAAGTCGACCTCCATCCCTGACAAGGGGGAGGCCCGTCCCATCAGACAGTAGGCTTACCGTCTAGCTTGGAAGCAGGATGCTTGGTTGACCAAGATTTCTTGGCCTGCAGTTTCCTGTAAGAATGACTGTCTGGAGGAAGACTGTTTCTTGCTCCACTCTGTGGGCGAAAGGACCGAGATGACGACTGCCTAACTTAGAGGTAGCGATGGCAATTCAGCAGACTTCAGTGTTGCCAAGGAAGTCATTATGTGATCCAGCTCTGGTCCAAACAGTACCTTCCCCGCAAAAGGCGAGGATTCAAGAGTCTTCTTGGACCTTGCATCCGCCTTCCAGGTATTTAGCCAAAGTGATCTACAGGCTGCAACTGAATTTTCCCTAGAAGCCAACATACCTGCGTCAATAACTGCTTTCCCCATATACACAGCTGCTTCTCGCATCTGACCGAGAAGAGATAGTTGTTCTCTGGTTGCATCAGGCATAGTGTGTTCCAGAGATTTTGTCCATTCCTCCATAGCCTTGGCTACAGCCATAGCTGGCCTGGTAATAGCTCCAGATAATGAAAACATTGTTAGTAAATAATTATCCAGTTTTCTAATTTGTAACCTCTTTCAAAGAGGATGCTGCCGGAATGGGTAACGTAGCGCTCCTGATCAATCATGTGACATGAGCATCTACCGTTGGGAGAACTTCCCATTTGCTACACTCACCAAGTGCAAATGGGTATCGAGAGGTTATATTCCTTGTAGCATGAAAATGGTTACTAGGAGTTCCCCATGCATCAGACATGAGATTAGTCAGTTGCTTAGACTGAGGGAAATAATCCTTAGCCACTTTTTGATGTCTAAAGACCGGAGTCTTATATGTCAGTGAAACCTCCTCTTCCTCTATACGGAGGACAGCTCTCACCAGAGAAAGGGGACATCCACAAGGGACTGATGGTCTTCTTCCACTGACTAAGACCCAAAACTGAGTATCAGAGTCTGCTGAGGAGGCAGAGTCAAACTCTAGAGCCAACGACTGATGAGAACATCTTATGCCCCTGCTTCTGCAGCCTTGTCTACTAAGTATGACAAAACCTGATGCAATATGGCCACCCAGGGTGGCTCTAGTGCTGGTGGTGTACCTGATAGCCCAGGTGTCTCTTTACAACAGTTACTACACAATCTTGTATAAACATCCTGCTCCGACAAGCCTGCTGCACAGGACTTACAGGTCTTCAACACTGGCGGTACATCCTTCTCACCTCTACCTTTAGACATGACAAATGTGTAAATGGTATAAAAGGTGAACAATGTTATGTGACTTTTTATCAATGAAACCCCCCTCACACCTCTCGGAGGGATGATAGTTGTACACACAGTGATAGTTGTAACTGGCAGTTTAAATAAACAGGCAGTATACACACAGCAGCTAGCATACAGTCACATACAAATGCATAAATACGCACAATTGCTATTGCAAATGGACTATAAACTAACCAGCCCCGAGGGGGTTGTGGGAGGATGTAGAGTGCTATATACCAGACCCAGGGAAGAGGTATACAGAGAGACAGACCAACCTCTGAGACCAACAGCTACAGCAGTACTGCACACAAACGCTAACTGCGAGCGTCTCCTTACACGAGGTGGTCAGATATAGTGAACCAGATGCGGGAATCCGTACCCGGAAGTTCGCGCCTGGCGGGAAGGAGTGGTCGAGGGAGCACCCATCTCCCCATGCCTGCGATTTTGACGGCCAGGTACGCTGACCTCGCAGTAGCAAGACGTTGACTAGTGCTTCTTACCACCCGTCCCCGGTGACAGGCGATATGGCCCGGCCACCTTAGTGAGGACACGTTACAAGAGGCCTTCACCTGCAACCGCCTCCAATGCATCTCTACACCGAAGGCCAGGACTGCTGCGCACTATTCCCCAAGAGGAATCGCTTAACTGACATCTCCGTGATCCGACTGCAGTCCAGACCTCAGTTAAAGCAGCTAGCTAAGGCATGCCGAGAACCTCAGGGCGTATATCAGTACTGGTGTTTCGGCGTCGGTGGTGGTAGGAGTCGCGGTACTGTGTCATCATGCGCGCCAGGTACTGCTAAACTCTAAGCTTCAAACAAATGAAGGTAAATCATAAAATAAAAAAGCCTGGGACTACTAGGTAGTCCTGCTGTTATAACAGGTGCGACTGGTCTTGCCGGGCACCACACAAAAAAACTGAATGCCTGTGGCTGAGGGCGGGGTATATAGGGAGGAGGACCAGTGTATGCTGGGAGCCACAGAGCTTGTGCTGTTTGGTGCATTGGATCGCTCCAACTTCCTAGCCCCCCCTCCCAATGGTAATTTCTGTGGACCCTATGACCCTGAAGCAGAAATATCTATATATGATTAAGTAAAATTGTCAACATTTACCATGTAGACATTCATAATGTAAACATCACAATGTCAACATTTTTTTAAGTCAACATTGCACATGTCAGCATATGCCGAAAACATATTACATTGTAAGAAATGTGCTAAAGGTTTCATTTAGAAGGGTCTGTGTTTAGAAGGGCCTGTGTTTAGAAGTGTCTGTGTTTTGACATTTTCTTGCAGTGGTGTAAAAAAGAGCCATGGAACCCAAAGTAAGACCACAGTACTAGTGCAACACCATTGGAAGGAGAATGGCCAGCATGTAGATTGCCTGGAGAGCCTGCATGGGTAAATTGAGCTGGAGGATATTTGTGTGATGGACTATCTGTAGTATCCTACATCTGGTATCCATAACAAATATGTCAAGCTGCTATGCATCAGAGTACTTACATGTATGAGTTGATGACAAACATCCATCAGAACTCTGGAGTGACAAATTAGTAGTCCATGTGCCAGGACAGTGAATAACAGCTACTGAGCATACACAAGATGGTGGCCTTATCCTCTGCAATAATGTAAAGCACTTTTTGTCATATTGGGAGAAATTAACTACATAAATAATTATTACTTAGTTGAGTGCTATAGATATATAGAAATAAAATCAATATGTCAACAGATGCAGCGAATGATGAGCCATCAACTTCAGCCTACAAAAGATTTAGGTGGAAAATGCTCAATGAAAATAGTATTATTTAGTATGGTCTATTATCCACATACATAGCACATCACAACTGCCTTTCCATTTTCTATTCATCAAGTAAAAATTAAACATTTACAGACAATGCCTATTAGCAAAATACCAGACCTCACAGATAGCAGTGTAGAGTTCCAGCAATACCATGTAGCAAAACAAAATGTTGGTACACTTTTCTAATATTTAGTCCTTACCAGTAGACTGTATTACGCCTGTTACTTGTGAACCAAGCCTGCCCCCCTCCCTCGCAGAGGTTTCTACCTCCTGCTGCAGTGTCTTCTGAAGGATGGTTCTGATCTTCACTAGTGCTGCTAGCTGTGGAAAAGAATTGTGTGCATAGCATCACTGATTCCCATTGATGGTTCCATCGGTGCTCTGCACAGCCACGGTCTGTCTTTTGACAGCCGGCATCCCATCTGCCGGTCTCCCATACACAACCCCTTGGAGCAGTAGTGTGACCTGTGTAGTGCAGTACTTTGATCCCTTCTCCACCGTTCACCTCATCAGAGTAAGAGCAGCTGACAGGGGCAGTTTGAGAGAGCAGCATGAAGCAGGACAAGCCTCCTGACTATCCTTCAGTCCTGGAAGCAAAGCAATGATTGAACACTCTAGGCCTCCCACATCCCAGCATTAGAGCAATAGCACCCACATGTCATAAATAGACCTTTTTTTACACACAAGTAACTATCATTAAATTATTATTCCCCACATTAAGTACTAATAATGTTAATTACTCGACACTTACTTGATCTGCAGACTGCGGTGGGAGACTCCTCTGTCTGCTTCCTGCAGAGTTACTGGAGTGGGGGGAAGCTGGCCCATATAGAGAGGAGGAAATGGAAGATGTAAAACAGAATTAAAAGGAGAAGTAGCAACAGAAAAGAAAATGTAGAGGACAGCTAGCTTGATAATTAGTGAGGAGGAGCAGAACAGGCTCCAGACTGGCATCCTGCCCTAGGCTGGCAGACCGGGAACTAAGCCAAATCAGGGCAAGTTGCTGTAAGCAGGACATTTAATATGGAGGCTGATCCCTGAGGAAGCCAGCAGGAAAAATAAAAAAATGCCAATAAGCTTAGGCCAGCCATACCAGGACTCTGGGCCACTCTCATCATGCCAGCAGAACTATATGTATAGGGTGGACCTGTAGTTCAATGGGCATGTGTAGGTCTGCCAGGACTCACAGAGCTGTGTGCACCACACACCCTGCAACCATAATACAAAAGATCAAACTAATATTTGTATTCGTCAATTCCCCCCAAAAATTAGGAGAGACTAAGGGGCTGATTTGGAGTTGCACACAGCTCCGTATGTGGTCTCATTAGCTAAATTTAGGAAACTGGCCATGTGCCATAGCAAACAGACACATCTCTGAGTGATTCTGAGCCAGACAGATCTCTGCCTTTTCTCCCCATACATAAAATAGGTGTTTAAAACTGGACATTTGTATGGAAGACACAATGGGGCAGATGTATGAAGCTCTGGAAAGTGATAAAGTGCAGAGTGATAAACGACCAATCAGTTCCCAACTGTCATTTTTCAAACACAGCCTGTAACATGACAGTTGGGAGCTGATTGGTTGGTTGTTTATCACTCTGCACTTTATCACTTTCCAGAGCTTCATACATCTGCCCCAATGTCATGGGAGTGTTGTGGGCGTTTAACCAGAGTTCTGAGACATACGTCTCTCTTGTAACTACAGACTCCAGCCAGAGGTTGGGGCTTGTGTCGGCACACAAAAATGGTGCACAATGAATGCCTCAAAGCAAAAGGAAGCTGCACATAGAAATTCTGGAGAAGAGGAAAATGCTGCATGCTATTTAACACTTTCAATGTCAGAAGAATCTCAATGTCTTTTTCTAAAGTCTGATCTTTAATGGAATTCATAACTTGGCAAGTGAGCAGCAATAGCAGATCTGTGATGGCAAAATACGTTGTGGGAATAAATAAATTTAAAATACTTTTCAGCATTTCATGTGAACAGGAAATGACAACAGTTTGACAGACTATTTCAGGTATCATACAGTATCCATTCAAGAGAATGGGATTTCCACAAAGTACTGTTTCAGCTACAGGTCAAGAAGACGGCAACAAGTGAGAACCACAAGGCAGATGGGTACTACTCGCATAACAAGAACGTTGGTCCTCTAACAGTGGGGTGTGGTATGGTGTGTCGATATTTAGAATGTCAACAGGCAGAATGTCAGCACGTCATTAGCTCGATAATCCATATGTAAACATGTATTAAGGTTGACTTGGCTAAAATGTCAACATCTAACATGTCAACAACAAACGGGTTAACGTTTTAACCATGTCTACCTAAATAGTTTGGTCATTTTGTGGTCTCTATCAGCATAATATTGCAGGGTCTCCTGGAGCTGTGTGGATCATGTCAGTGTTCCACTGTGGTGCTCTTACACAGTGACAAGATGGCGTCTCGCATGCGCTGAAGACTAAAAGGGCAGCTATATTGGTACAGGAAAGAAGCTTCCCTAAGAGAACATCATGGAGACAGCGCAGTTGTGCACTCCATATTTTAAGACTTTTGTGGCACCTTGGAATCACAATTTTGTCCAGGCTGGTTTAGCATTTATTTCTGTTGCCACTTTAAATCCAATGGTCAAAGCAGTTTATCATCGGCGGCTTTAAAAAACCATATACAGTAAATCTTCCCCCTGGACTCTCTAGTTTAAAAAACTACATGTTTTATGGTGCAAGGAACAATTTTCAAATATTTATACTAGAAAAGTATTACTGCAAATGCAATAAATGCAAATGCATTACTGCATTATTACTAAAAGTCATTTCCATTTGTTAGTGAAATGAGGAGATTTATTTCCATCTCTTTGCCCAGACCCACCCAATGAAAAAATTATTGCATTCTGTTGACTTTGCCAGGACAATTTCCATTTACCTCTTGAAACAGAGAAAAAGGATTCAGATTTTTGTCCTCGACTCGTCAAGAACATGCTCCATCCAAATATTCTCTTGCAAGATGAATACAAGTAATAATCGCTCATGCGGGGATGAGATGTGATGTCCCTGAAATTCCGAGAGCACATTCTGCAAGGGAACTGGTGACCTCATGAGAACCCAGAGTTCATGTCTCATTGGACAATCAAAGCAGCAGCTCATGTTATGTTGAAGTGACTTGTGCACATCCCAATGGAGTCTGAGGAGGAAATAAGCCAATTATATTTACTGTTACTTTGATCGCTTTGAAAAGCTCCACTGCAGTTCATATAGTCCCACCCATGTTATCTGCTTATATTTTTCCATGACTGGTTGGGAAGTTAATGGAAGAAACCTAAGTAGGGAGGAGTGGCATTATTCCCGTCTCTACCCAACAAACCATGGCAGCCCTAATGAATGAGTAAACTCCTTGGAGTTCTGTGGTAGAATGTTGTGTTTCAAGGCATTAGTCAGCTGTGAGTCTGATCCTAACTCTAAATTTTCACCAACCAACTTCCCATTTTATAGAATTACAGAGTTATACTTAGTCACTCAGTTATATTTGAAGGGGGATCTACAGGTAAAAATAAAAACCACATGAAATGTTCTCTGTGCAACTGAATTCTTTAATCAAGATGAAAAATACAAAGAATATTCTTGTTTCAGTTTCTTTAAGAATGACGCCAACAAACCAATGAGAATAACATACAGTACAGATGCTACATTGCATGGAGTGACTGACTGAAGCTGTCAGTCTAAATAAATTCACCTTGGTAAAGTCTCAGCTGCTAACCATGCGGATCAACAAACAAACTTGATGATGCATGAATACTAGTAATTACTTCATTTTCATAAAAAAATGTTTTACCCGCCTATAAATACAAAAATACCATCTAAAGAAAAGGATTCATACGTGCAGAAACATTTGTACAGAGATCTTTCTTGTTAAACCTCAGCTATCACGAAAAACACATTAAACCTCCTCTTTTTATTTTTGGTCTACAGCAGAGGTAGACGACCAGTGGCTTGTCAGCACTTCTGGAACTAAAACACCCAGCATGACCGGACAGTGCGAATGCATACTAGTGAATAGTAGGCATACTGAGTATTGCAGTTTCACAAAGGTCTGAAAGTACGAGGATGCTCAGAGTTGGTTTACATGGTCAGCTTGATATAGATATTATGCAACTAGGCATAATGTAATAGTTATTTGTAAAAGTACATTCTGTACTCTATGACCTGGAGAATGTAGGATTTAAATATCTTGAAATAAAATGTTACACAAAACACATAGCTAAACGTCATTTTTCCAAACAAGAAATTCTAGTCTTTATAAAGACATTTTTTCCATAAAATCACAACAGGTAAATTAACTTATTAATAAATTAAGCTGTGCATCACAAATACATTATCAAGGTGAAATACAGGCACTTGACAGTATAATGTGCAAGGCAAATACCCTTTACTGATAACAGCATAAGGCAGTCTAAGTTACAGCCAGTGTATACATTCACTATGGAATTACTGGGTTTTTTTGTTGGTAAAACCAAACTTTCATTTCATTTTTCAGAGCGTAACGTAGGCACAATCAAGGGTCACCCTAACATTTCGCAGATGGATGTCATTTTTGTTTTTGGAAAGAAGAGTGATCTATTTTTTATTTAAAAAAAAAAAAAACTACGAGTGCAAATTTATTCTTGAAGGTCTCATTTAAATATAAAAGTACATAGGTATACAATACGTAAGATATTTTGGTATAAAATGACTTGGAATTCATGAAACCTGCTACTCTTAGAGAAAAGATATTGCATATTGTGAAACTGCTAAGATTGTCATTCTAACTCTTCCCAATTCTCTGTGAGGTTGCCTTTGCTTCGCCGTCTAATGCTAACCAGTTTGCCGGCTGATTTAATACTCCACCTAGAACTGTTTCCTGAACTTGTCAGGTTTGTATATTTAGAGGTTCCTTTGGTTTCATCCTCCCAGCCTGGCCAGGAATGGTTGTCATCATCTAGTGGGCCTTCTGTAAAGGATGGGTGCTCTTCTACCATAATTTGCGGGGGCTCCCAGCCCTCAATCTCATCTGCTTTCTTTGGTTGAACATTCTGTTTTATTGCCAAACTGTCCCAAAAACCAGTTTTTTTCTCAGTCTTCACTTCCTCTTTGGTCTTTCCAGAAGGTCTGCAGATAATGGGAATATACAAAGTGGTTACAAAAAGGCTTGAGACTATGTAAACAATTATACTCTTGATGACAGTCAGGAGTGGGTGCACACAGTGTCTTTCAAATGTAATGGTGGTGTCAGGCACTTTCTGCATGCAGTGCATAATTGTCACAGGAACCAAGTGTTTATCATCTCTTTACACTTAAACAATATCTGAAATACATAGAATGAGCCGTACAGTGACAGAAACTCATCTTACACCACTGCAAACCCCCAGCAATTCAGACAACCAATTAAAACAGTTCACTGGGCATATGAGCCCTCAGAGAACAGTGATTCTCACCAACATCTGACTGGGATACATAAGTTGTTCTTCAGGAATAGAGTAAAATGTGGTTAGCGCATTCCTGCAACCTAGCTATGTAGTTAAGGACTTTGTCCAAATGTGTTCCATAAGGCGATTGGTCATTTTTGCCAGAACTGTATGTATGAGCAGCCTTACAGTCAGAAAGTTTGATGTGCTTCGAAAAAAAGCTTCTCAAATCACATGCTTAATGTAAATACATTATATATATATATATATATATATATATGTATATGTATATATGTATATATATCCCCAAGACATTCTTTTTTTTTTTTTTTCATCATTAAATTTTTATTGAATATAGTACAAAATTTTTATGGGGTACAGAAAGAGAAAAAAAGAAAAAAAAAAAGGGGGGGGGAACATACATAAAATAAAAGGATGTGGCAGTACACTTGAAGACATCAAACAAACAAACAAAAAAAAAAAAAAAAAAAAAAGGAACCAATAAAGGAACCATAGCTGCCTGAACATGTACTTAGATGTGCTAGTCCCGCTCTGGAGTCTCATTTAGATTAAAAGGAGAGGCACCCTGAGGAACCGGAGAGGGTAGGGATAGGGGTGGCGGTCCTCCATTTGTGACATACAGATACCAAGGATACCATTTTACAGTAGGGGATGAAATAGTCACAGAGTGAGGAGCCTCCCTCGTCTCCATTTCAAAATGGGATTGTGTTTTAGTTATGACTTTGGCAAATGGGGGAGGGGAAGGGGATTTCCAACTCTGAGCGATAGTAGCTTTAGCAGAAATCAGAATATGGCCAAGAACATATCGGTCAGATTTGGGTACAGAGATTGGGTACCAGTGGAGAAGGGCGAGGGAAGGATCTGGGATTAAGGTGAGACCCAGGACATCTTTAATAAGATTGAACACTTCCTCCCAAAAGGGGCGTATTACAGGGCAATCCCAGAAGACATGAAAAATAGATCCTTCAGAATGACAGAGACGCCAACAGAACTTTGAGACTGTAGGCCAAATTTTATGCAATCTAGAGGGTGTCAAATATAATCTATTTAAAAGTTTTACATACATCTCAATATGGTTAGTGCATTTAGATATAGAGAAGGTAGAGAAATAGATAGTCTCCCATTGGGAGAAGGTAAAGGTACGTTGAAGATCTGCCTCCCACCGGAGCTGAGCAGGGGACTTAACCGTCGGGGCTATGGGGGAGAGTACGGAATACCAAAAAGATATTGCACCCCTAGAGGAGGGGTTATTAAATTTACTCAGAATTAGATGTGGTGGAGTCTGGAATACGGTAGGGCCGGTGTTCATCAGAGCATACCAATGTGTGAGTTGGAGATAGTAAAACCAGGCTGATGATCCCAATGGGTACTTAATGCACAAATCTGTGTATGATATTAAAGAGGACGGGGAAAGAAAGTCTGCGAAAGACACCATGCCCAAGGACATCCAGTAGGACAAATTGAGATTAGGCAAGATCCTGCTCAGCGCCCGAAGGGAAACATTTCTGGTAGGTAAGGCAAAATCGAAATGGGCCAAGAGACTGTTATCCCAAACTTTTAAAGTGTCCAATATTGTTTTAGGGAATAAAGGGGGTTGTGGTCGCAATCTATAAGGTATCCATAAAAGGTCAGGGAGGGGAAAGTGCCGCAGGAGTGCATGCTCCAGATCAACCCAGGGTTTGACTGCAGGAGGGAGAGACCAGTCACATATTTGAGAAAGAAGGGCCGCTTCATGATATCTAGTCAGGTCAGGGAGATTAAGGCCTCCCTGAGGTTTAGGACGAACCATGCGACTATAGGCCATTTTATGAGTTTTGCCTTTCCAGATATATGAAACCATCAAGCGGCGCATCTGTTGCAGTAGCCTCCCTGGGACATCATATGGAATAGCACGGAATAGGTACATCAGTTTTGGTAAGAGCATCATTTTGAACGCCGCTATACGGCCCAACCAGGAGATCTCGTGGCTCATCCAGGCAGTGGCTAGAGAGGACAATTGCAGCAAAAGGGGAGCATAATTTTCAGTAAAGACACCATCAATAGAGGAAGGTATATTAATTCCCAAATAGGATAGGGAAGACTTTTTCCAAATAAAAGGATAATGACTCTTTAATGATCGTAAATAAGAAGGTGAAATATTAATAGGTAAAGCTTCAGTTTTTGTAACATTCAATTTATAATAGGATGCTGCGCTGTAAGTATCTAAAATGCCTTGGAGCGATGGCAGCGAAATCTCCGGGTCGGTGACAAACAACAAAACGTCATCTGCAAACAGACATAACTTATGGGAGGTATCATAAACAGAGAGCCCTGGGAACTCAGATGATTGTCGAATCTTTTGCGCAAGAGGTTCTATGGCCAACACGTATATTAGTGGAGAGAGTGGGCACCCCTGTCTTGTGCCGTTAGAGATTGAGAAGTGTGAGGAGAGAAATCCATTACTAAAGACACGAGCAGAGGGATCAGAGTAAAGGGCATTAATGGATCGGAGAATATCGCCCCGAAATCCATACCGATGTAAAACCTGACGCATATAGTCCCAGTGAAGCCGATCAAACGCCTTCTCAGCGTCAAGGGATAAAAGAAGGCATTGTCCCTTATTGAACGATACCCATTCCACTAAATCCAAAACCCTTCGGGTGTTATCAGGAGCCTGGCGCCCATGGACAAACCCAACTTGATCAGGATGTATCAGACGGGGGAGCAGTGGGTTTAAACGATTGGCGATTAATTTAGCAAAAATTTTCACATCCGTATTAAGGAGCGCGATGGGTCTATAATTTTTACACTCAGAGGGGTCTTTACCAGGCTTCGGGATGGTGACTATTTGAGCTTCTACCATTTCGGGTGGGAAGGATCCAATATCGGAAGCTTCCGTAAATAAATTTAGCAAAATTGGGGAGAGGGCTTCAGTAAATACAGAGTAAAAGGAGTTTGAAAAGCCATCAGGACCAGGGGCTTTGCCCCTGGGTAGTTTCTGAATGACTTCCTGAATTTCCTTCAAGGACCAAGGGGCGTTCAGAGACTCCAGGTCGTCCGCATCCAGGGAGGGAAAAGATAGGTTATCTAAGAAAGAGGATATAACAGTAGCTGAAGGTTGGGGGATTGAGGGATCCTCACGTAGATTATATAATTTTGCATAATAATCCGAAAATAAATTGGCAATGTCAAGAGGATTAAGGCATTTCGCTCCCGAGGGGGTTAATAAACATTTAATTCTATTGCGAGCTTGCTGGCCCCTCAGCTTCCGGGCTAGTAGGCGGGAGGCTTTATTACCGGCCGTATAGAACTTGTGTCGTAAACGTGAAAAAGCCGCCTGCATACGTGAGATAAAGAGCTTTTGGAGTTGCGTTCGCACTTCTTGGAGTTGTTTGCGCAATGCTCTAGTGGGATGATTTTGATTTTGGGACTCTAAGGACCGAAGGGACGTTTCCAGATTATTCTGTAATTCACGAGAGCGAGCCTTAAATTGAGCTCCTTTTTGAATGGAAGTACCACGGAGTACTGCTTTTAAGGCACACCAATGTGTGAAAACAGAAGTATCGGTAGGGGAATTAGTTTGAATATATAATTTAAGAGAATCTGTTAGGGCCTGCCGAGTCTCTGAGTCTTTTAATTGATACTCAGGAAGGCGCCAGGGACGCTTAGAGGAAATGTGTTTGCCTATACTCCAAATCCACAGGACAGGCGCGTGGTCAGACCAAGCAATAGGGAGGATTTTAACCTTTTTAGTAGATTGTAGAGTTCGTTTATCCAGAAGGACTAAATCGATTCTGGAGTAACTATTGTGGACCGAAGAGTAAAAGGTATAATCCCTCTCATCAGGTAGATAAGTACGCCAAGCGTCATACAAATCATATTCCGCCAATAATTTCTTAAAGGCCAGCGATGGGCCCGTTACACGAGGGGAAGAGGAATGTCCCTGCGGCGAGGACCTGTCTAGTTTAGGATCGAGGACTAAATTAAAGTCACCCAGCAAAATGAGAGCACCTTGTCTAACTTTAGATATTTCCTCAAAGGTGTCTCGTAAAAAGGGAACCTGTCGGGAATTGGGGGCATATAAAGATACTAAAGTAATTAAAGTCTCCTCAACTTTCCCAATGAGAATAAGAAACCTGCCATTCCCATCTTCCACTTTCCTATGTAATTCAAATGGAGTGTTAACATGGAACAGTATAGCAACTCCATTACGTTTGAGAGGGCTTTTAGCAGTATAACATACAGGGTATCTATGATCCTTAAATACGGGGGGGGCTGAGGATGAGAAGTGTGTCTCCTGGAGAGCTACAATATTAGCCTTATGATGATGAAAAGTAGAAAGAGCCAAGCGTCTCTTTTGTGGGGAATTAAGCCCCTTGACATTTAGCGAAAGAACCTTAACCATTGGGACATTGAAAACAGTGCATAATGTAAGCTCCTCCAAGTATACATGTCAGACAGCAGCAAAACAAAAAGGAAAAGTTACAGATGTACATAAAAAAAAAAAAGAAGAAGGAGAAAAATAAAAAACTAAGGTAAAAAAGAAAAATAGAGAACCCAAAAGGCCCGGTATATCGGGCCACAGTAGTTGCCGTGAGAAAACAATACGGCAACATGGTTAACATGTGGGGCGGGTCGTGACAATACCCATCCCTGAGACCTATTATGAGACATAATATAAACATATAATGATATAACATATTTACCTACCCCTCTCCATCCTAACAACAGGGAGATAGTCCCAATACATATTATGATGGAAAAGAGGATAGGAGGAGGGGAAAGGGATTATTGTAGTCAAACAGTAAACCACTTATTGTAAACAAAACAATACACAGAAGTTGTAAATAAACAACAGACCTTTACACCAGTAAGTTCTTATGAAACGACATAACATGAAACGACTGCAAAAGAAATCCAAATCTGTATCTATGAAAGAAACAGAGTTCTGACGTTGGGAAAAAAGAAAAATGGAAGGGATTTCAGAAAAGGCAGCAAAAATCGGCTTCATCCCACTCGAGACCACTCCGATTGGATAGGGAGAGCTTGTGAAGGTGTAGGGATCGAGACCGGAATCTCCCATTCTGCTAGTAATTTAACGCCAGCTTCCGGGGAAGAGATTACAAATGTCGAGCCATCTTTTCGTACTAGGAGCTTCACCGGGAACCCCCATCTATACTGGATGTCGTTATTCCGAAGCGCCTTCGTAAGAGGTTGGAATGTCCTCCGTGTATTTATAGTATGAATCGAGAGATCAGGAAACAACTGTAGGTTATTAAGGACTTCCACATCTGTCGAATCACGTGCCGCCCTGAGTATCTCTTCTTTGATGTGAAAGAAGTGAAGTCGCAGGAGAACGTCTCTGGGAGAACCTGCTGGAGCTGAGCGGGGCTTAGGTAGGCGATGAATGCGGTCGATCAATAAGTCCCGAACTTCTACAGATGGCAATAGCTTCTGAAAGATATTTAAAGCAAAGGACTGAAGTTCTGAATTTGATACCGATTCCGGGACGCCTCTAATTTTAACGTTGTTCCTCCGGGATCTATCTTCTAAATCTGCCAATTTGTTTTTGACCGCCGTCAACTCCGTAAGGACCGAATTGTGAGAGGTTAGAAGGTCATTATGCGAGGAGACTAGTTCTTGCATCTTAGTCTCCAAGTTATTCGTGCGGTCTCCAATACCTGTCACTTCAGTAGTGAGTTGCTTAATAGACACTTGAAAGTCAGAGGTAAGGTCCGTGCGGAATGCCTGAAGCATTTGGTGAAGAGTGCGGACAGTAAGCGGAGCATCAGCAGAAATATCAAGGTTGACGTCAGGGACAGGAGAAGGAACAGCCTTAGTTGTCAGCGGAGATTTCCCAGTAGAAGAAGAATCGGTGGTTCTCTGTGCTACAAATTTAATAGGAGGCGCGAGAGTAGACAACTTGCCTCTTTTGTTGGGCATACTGGCGTCTTCGTATAGCAAATATGGGAAGATAGATGGTTACTGTTACCAACAGTGTAGTATTAGGTAAATATGGGCTGTGGAGGTCTCATAGGGATGAGAAAGTAAATCACTGAAAAAACATGACAGCAATGTATGCTATTATCCTGGTATGAGGAAGATATAGAGGAATGCAATGTTCATCCAATAGGGGGATTGTAGTATTGGAATGGATAGGGCATACAGAAAGTTGATAAGTGCAGAACCAGCAAGAAGCAAGTATGTTATGGGCATGTAGTCCTGATCCAAAATGGCGCCCTCGGCCTCCTCAGAGGCGTCTAATGGAGTCTGGTCAGCAGCAGCCCTGGGAGAGGAGAGAACCGGCACAGCTGAGGAAAGCAAGGACCAGGGGACGCACTCACCGCGACCAGGAGCGCCGGGCAGCGCCCGTTACAGCAGCGCCACGCGGGACCCCGCCGGAGCTCCAGGCCACGATCCGCGGCACCCGGATGGTAAGTAGATCCACTCAGAGGGATAAGGTCGGCCGGCGGGGGACAGCGGCTAGTAGAAGGCGACCCGGCATCCACGGCAGCCGCAGGGCAGCTCCGTGTGGAGTTTCGTCAAGCCGCGCGGCACTCCACGATCCGCCGCGGGCAGATGACCCAAAATTTAGGCCGCGGCTTCTGGCGCGAGAAGGCCTCTGGTCTCCCGCCTCCGCACCAACGATTCCGGGAAGGCTAATTTCACTTCCCCTGCACCTAGCTCCACCACAGCCAGTATGTGGGGGAAAAAAAAAGTCCCTTTATATGCTGAGGAAGGGGTTTACAGGCTTCCTCGGACGGAGCTCCCGTACAGTGCTGCCACTCAGGTCTGCAGTCAGGCCACACCCCCCCCCCAAGACATTCTTGAAATATATAGGACGGTTAAAAACTATACGTCATAAAAAGTACATTTTGTTGCTGTTCTGTGAGAAAAATAAACACAAAGACCGGATTACCAAGATTTTCTACTTACTGTTAGTAAGAAAAAATAGAACAATTTAATAAGCAAGGAAACACCAATCTAATCTCGCTCTATATTTCTATTTATCTTTATCTATCTCTCTCTATGGGATGAAGGCAAAATAATGGCAAATGGTAGGGTGGGTATGGAGCGACAAGGACAGAGCCATGACAGGGGGGAGGGCGCCGGGAACGGACAGAATGGAGGTTGGGACAGGACAAAAGTGTAATTCAGCACTCAATCTGCTGATTTATGATGCTTTGTGTACTGTCCTGCAGCATATCTCCTATATCTTCGAGTGTAGCAATAATCCACAAAAAAAAGGACACCGCTCCTGGGGTAAATGTACTAAGAATCGAGTTTTGGTCGCAAATCTACTGAGAAGTGAGTTTAGCTGAAAGTGAGTTTTCCGATGGTGAAGCAGATCGAGATTTCTCCCCCTATTTGCGAGTTTAGGCGAGATTAATCACTCGAGATTGCAGTGTTTTCTCTCTGGCAAACTCACCCGGAACAAGCAGCCTGCACATATCAGTGGGATATGTGTAAGTGGCTTGTGTTTTGCACCTGTAAAAAAATTGTTTAAAAAAAAAAAAAAAGACGTGAGGTCCTCCGCCAAAAGCCTAACCAGCTCCAGACTTGTCAGCCTGTCCTGGTACCTACAATTATGAGGAACAAAACCAGTATGGTTCTGCCGTAAATTAGGTACCAGCACAAGGCTGCATGGCCAGTCCTGGTTTTAATTATAGGGGGGTAAAAAATGCGTAGGAGACCCCCTATAATTAAAATTAGCACCGGACCCAAAACGACTGGGGTGTAATGCCACAGCCAGGAGACCCTTTTACCGGGTCTCCAGAGCCAAAGCATTCTCACCCCAAGTCGCTCAGGCCAAGCCGGGGATCTCAGGGGAGGTGGGGACCCCCAAAAAAAGGGGTTCCCCCACTCCCGAAACCCCAGGCCTGGTCTGAAGTCCGGGCTCTTCCCCGCACCCCTGGGATATGGGTACGGGGGTAATAAAGTGTTAAATTTAAAGAAAACTATTGTATTTTACAGTGGAACTACAGGTGCCAGCATGGCTGCCCTTTGGCACTTGTGGAACTATAAGTGCCAGCAGGCGGCCAGCACCCGTGCCTACACTGTAAAATAAATAGTTAAATAATGACATAACACAAACACACACCTTTTTTTTTCTAATCTAGGAGCCAGGATGAAAGTGTAGGAGCCAGACCACCGTCCCCCACAAAAAAATTACAGGAGTGAGTAGACAGCTATGTGTGTTATGCAACTGTTATACACACTATACTACTCCACAAAATAGTCACAGTTGAATGGTTACAGTAAAATGGAGGCCCCCTCACTGCTCTGCGCAGCTCCCCTGCTCCACTCCACACCCTCCATTAATAAAGGACCACATTTCACATAAAATAATGGTGCCAGAAAGTACAACAAAACCCCCCTCCCCTCATGGTCATACCATAGACCCTACTACCGGAGAGCTCTATGCAGCCGGAGATAGGAGACAGACAGCCGGGACCAGTGGCGGATTTACCGCTAGGCAACACAAGCGGTTGCCTAGGGCCTGTCGAGTCCCAGGGGGCCCGCTGACAGGGATGTAAAATAGACAGCATTTTTTCTTGCCCTGGGCTTGTTATATACTTCCGGGCCCGACAGGCTGTCAGTGCATTGATTGGACAGCTGCCAGGTGCCGGTTCTCTAACTCACGCCGCTCTATGGGAGTGAATCCCCCGCTGAAGCAAGCTGTCATTGCTGCCTTCAGGAAGTTGGGGGGGGAAAGTGGTGTGGGCAGAGTTACCAGCAATGATGGGGAGTTGTGGGCGGGTGCAGTGATGAGTGATGCCCGCCCCCTGCATGGATACCTGTGCTGTGGATCTCTCATCAGCCCATCTCTGCCCTAACCCGGGCCCCGGCGTTGTGACTGCTGCCTGAGATAGAATAGTAATATTGCCCGTCACTGATGCGGTGCTCGGCAGCGGGTGCCGTGCTGCTCTGCCATCACTCTTGAGTCAGCACAGCTCATGGTACGTGACCTGTTCCTCTGCCGTCCCCGGTGCTCCCCATCCCCCACCAGAGCCAGTCCCCCTCTCCTGTTATTCATGTCAGTTATCCTCCCTGGTGCAGTGTGTAAAGCTGGCCACACACTAGACCAACTTACATCCAACCAGCCAACTTGTTGATTGGTTGGAATGAAAATCTGGTAACGTATGAGAGTAAATAATGATCAGCAATTTGCTCCTAAATGCCAGAAAACAGATGAAAATGGTAATTCAAACAAGTTTGTTAAATGTTTGATCTAAACTATTTGTTCAAACAACAGTTTTGGTCCATTTTCCAGTGTTTGGGAGCAATTGCTGATTGAATTCCTTACCAGATTTTCATTCCAACCAATCAACTAGTTGGCTGGTAGGACAGATAATCTTTAGATGTGTGGCCAGCTTAAGGCTGCTGTGATAGCAGTGCTGTCAGATGGGAGAGAGGGGAGCTGACTTCTTACAGTAGCTGTTTCTCTCTGGGGACTCACTTCCTAGCTGTCTCTCCCTAGGGGAGCCCTTCCTAGCTCTCTCCCCCTAGGGGAGCCCTTCCTAGCTGTCTCCCCCTGGGGGATCCCTTCCTAGCTGTCTCCCCCTGGGGGATCCCTTCCTAGCTGTCTCCCCCTGGGGGATCCTTTCCTAGCCGTCTCCCCCTGGGGGATCCCTTCCTAGCCGTCTCCCCCTGTGGGATCCCTTCCTAGCCGTCTCCCCCTGGGGGATCCCTTCCTAGCCGTCTCTCCCTGGGGGATCCCTTCCTAGCCGTCTCTCCCTGGGGGATCCCTTCCTAGCCGTCTCTCCCTGGGGGATCCCTTCCTAGCCGTCTCTCCCTGGGGGATCCCTTCCTAGCCGTCTCTCCCTGGGGGATCCCTTCCTAGCTGTCTCTCCCTGGGGGATCCCTTCCTAGCTGTCTCTCCCTGGGGGATCCCTTCCTAGCTGTCTCTCCCTGGGGGATCCCTTCCTAGCTGTCTCTCCCTGGGGGATCCCTTCCTAGCTGTCTCTCCCTGGGGGATCCCTTCCTAGCTGTCTCTCCCTGGGGGATCCCTTCCTAGCTGTCTCTCCCTGGGGGATCCCTTCCTAGCTGTCTCTCCCTGGGGGATCCCTTCCTAGCTATCTTAATATGGGGACTCTCTTCCAAGCTGTTTGTCTCTGTGAGGCTCTAGGGGCTCACTTCCTTGCTGTTTAAATCCACAAAACTCCCTTGCTTAACTCTCCTTCAAAGGTAGGGATGGACAGAGTGGTTTATCATCGGTGGGGGCACAAGTGTGGACACTTAACCTTGGAGGGATAATCAGAGATGGAGGGTGGGACTAAGAGATGGGTAAAGTGCATTAACATCGGAACTCAGCCATGAATGGCGGAGAAACACTGGAACTCCGCCATTGATTGCAAAACATTGACAATCAGAATCAAATCATCAGTATTTACTAAACAACACTGGTCAATGGGCGCGATTCACCAAGGAACGCAGAAATCGAGAAGCGGTCGCAGGCTACTTGCACACAGGAAGTGGCCCATATGCTGAATGAAGTCAGGTCAACCACTATTGTGCGTATGAGTCCGATGGTTCTCGATGTTACCGATGTTTTCGCTGTCTTGCTAACTTCTCAGGCTGAGTACAGGAAAGAGGGTTGCATTATATAGTGCTGGGCGTCTGCATCTCGTGCTACGGCGGCGGTGCGTATGCATTCATTAGCATATTTTTCACAGCGACCCGGAGTATGCGTGTGCAGACTTGTGATCCGTGCTGAATCGGGCCCAATATCCTTAGCTGCCTGTATCTGGGGGGCTCCCTTTCTACCTGCTTTCTCTGGGGGGACTGCCTCTCTAGCTGTTTATCTCTAGAGGGCTCCCTTCCTTGCTGCCTCTCTAAGGGGACTTCCTTCCTAGCTGTCTCTTTGGGTGAAAAACCCTGTTGGCAGTAAAATATGGCAGATTTGGCCAGTGAAGCTACCCCATATGAACAGCACCGGTATTATGGCGGTACTTATATCACCACAGTACCTGTTCTTTCAGCAGATTAACATCCTTTATGTCAAATTTTTTTTTTTTTTTTCTTGTAGGGACGGGTGAGGGGGAACCCAGACCAGTAACTTGCCTAGGACCCCATGAAGTGTAAATCCGGCTCTGGCCGGGACATACAGGAGGATCAGCGTAGACTGGGACAGACAGCAGGGATCAGAGCAGGCCAGGATGGAGAAGAGTCGTCAGTGCAGGCTGGGACGGACAGAGGCACAGCAGTCACCGCAGGTGACACTCAGCACATGCACTCCTGTGCATGATATGAACACCGCAATACTATAAGCACAAATCTCCGCCGGAGCTGATGAGGATCTGCTTCCTCCCTCACTGCAAAATCTAGTAGCAAGGCAGCAAAATCTGCTAGCCATGGCGACCTGGCCCCCAGGATTTGTCGAGCCCTGCCTTAGACAGTACAGCTTTATTACACACATATATCAATCACACATACTTACCTGTACAGCTGGTCTGCCCACTTCTCCAAGTAGATATCCGTGTGGAATGACCTGCAAAAAAGATTGTATACTCATCCTCGCACTGGTCTCCGTAGCATCCAGGGGGGTCTTTGCAAAAAAACAGAGTACCCGATCCATATACTTACCATTAGCGGTGTATGTGTGTGACCACATACAGCGCTAACTGGCTCCCGACTGAACAGTGAGAACAGTCAGAGGCCGCCAGCCAATCAGCGGCCGCTAACGGTAGAGTGGCCGCTGATTGGCTCCGGCTCCTGACAGTTCCCACGTGGACAAGTCAGTTGTCTGAGCCAATCAGCAGCCACTCTACAATTAGCGGCCGCTGATTGGCTGCTGGCTTCTGACTGTTCTTACTGTTCAGTCGGGAGCCAGTGAGCGCTTTATGTGGTCACACACATACAGCGCTAACGTAAGTGGATGGAGCGGGTGACAGTGACTTCCCTAGATGCTACGGAGACCAGCGCCAGGATGAAAGAGTATAGAATCTTTTTTGCAGGTTAAATTCCTTATGGATTCTACATGGGACAAGTGGACAGTTCACCTGGCAGCAGGTTAGTATGTGTGAATGGGTAGGTGTATGGAATAAAGTTTTATTAGGCACGGTGTGTGTGGTGTCTTTATTTATTTTACAGTGGGGGTACGGGTACCAGCCACCTGCTGGCACTTGTAGTTCCACAAGTGCCAAAGGGCAGGCATCCTGGCACCTGTAGTTCCACTGTAAAACACAATAATTTTCTTTCTATTCTTCACTTTTTTACCCCCGTACCCACAGCCCAGGGGTGCAGGGAAGAGCCCCGGGCTTCAGACAAAGCCTGAGGTTTCAGGAGAGGGGGGACCCCTTTGTTGGGCCCAAGTGACGTCAGGTGAGAATGCTTTGGCCCTGGAGACCCGGTAATAGGGTCTCCGGGCTGTGACATTACACCCCAGTCGTTTTGGGTCCGATGCTGGTTTTAATAGGGGGACCCCTATGCATTTTTTTTCCCCTATAATTAAAACCAGGACTGGCCCTGCAGCCTGGTGCTGGTACCTAAATTACGGTGGAACCCTACTCATTTTGTTCCACATAATTTTAGGAACCAGGACTGGCTGGCAAGTCCGGAGCTGGTTATGCTTTTGGGGGGGGACCCTATGTAATTTTTTTTTTATAAAAATACTTCATATTAGGTATACAGACAGAAACATACACAAATCACACTGATCTGTGTGTGTTTCTGCCAAACTCGCAGCTCAGGAGGTGAGTGTTTAAAACTTCAATTTTACAGTGAGTTTGCTAAAATCTCACACGAGATTGGAAACTCTATTCTTAGTAAATTTTCCGAGTTGCATCTTTTTCGTGTAAAGTACTTCCTATTTTGGCCGATGGTGACTTTTTTTTGTTTGAAAACTCACATGAGTTTTAACAGTGAAAAGAGAGAACACTTCGAAACTCACTCGAGTTTGTCTTTAGTAAATTTGCAAAATGAAAAAAATGCCTAAACTCACCCAAACTCTATTCTTAGTAAATTTACCCCCAGGAATTTAACAAAGTATATTTAATAAATCCGCACTACATATACCACCAAAGTTTCAGTGTTAGTACCTTCTTGACTGTCTTCAGGGTAATGCACAAAATTACATAATACAATGGTGTTTTTTCTTTGCAGGGTTTTTTTTCTAACCATGTTTAGAAAGCATTAAAACATTGTTAATCAAGGTTTCTAATACATGGCAAATTTTCATGAAAACATTAATGCAAATAAAATTGGTTTAAAAAAATTTAAAAATAAATAAAAGTGTACACCAAAAAAAAAAAAATCCAACCCTGCTTCTTTGTATTATAAAATAAAAACAACCAAAGAAAAACAAACATTGGCAGACCTGCTTGGGAGGACTAGTGACTTTGGTATCTTTTTCTGTCCCCACTAGCCCTGTGCAGTACAAGAGAAGCTTTGTGTTGTGCGAGTGCACCTGCCAGAATCCAGCATGTACCTGACACCATACATACATTAACATTTGAGAACCGTAAAACTAAATTGTATCTTCTTTTACCTGGTCTTTTAATTCTTACCCTTTAGATTTAGGAGATTTTGATCCTTTCAACAGTTGCTGTTCATCATCTTTGTTAAATATGGATGTCACGTCCTTCCAGCCTCGAAAGCTGGCGCCCTGAACCTGGAGAACAAATAAATACAAATGAGGTTATTCAATTGTACTAGACTACAGGTTCTCAAACTCGGTCCTCAGGACCCCAAACAGTGTATGTTTTCCAAGTCTCCTCACAGAATCAAATGTAATATAATTATCTCCACCTGTGGATCTTTTAAAATGTGTCAGTGAGTAATGACTGCACCTGTGAACCTGCTGCGTGACCTGGAAAACGTGAGCTCTGTACTAGACAAAGAAAAATACACAGGCGATATGTATCACTACAGAGAAAAGGTTAGAAGTATTTCATTTACACTTTAAATATGAATTCTGCATACAACTCATTTCCAGAATCAACAGTCAAACATTGAGCATTTTAGTCCACTCTTTGGAAATGTATCAGTCTGAACGTAGCACATTTTGCAGCCTTCTGGAGAAGATATCAAAATTATATCATAACAAATCTTGATTAATTTCAAAAGTTTAGTACAATTGTTTATACAGTCCGGACTGAAACTTGAACTCTATTTATATTGGAAATTACAGGTTTATTTGTTCTGTACTCCTCCTGCATGTACTTTCATTTACCCCAGGACAGTGGCAGGTGGGGAGTTTGACTGGGGTGGTGCACCTGTCAAATCGTAACGCAGGTGTCATAAAGCGAGCTCAGGGAGGACAGAAACCTCCCGTGGAGCAGAAGGGCTTCTACTCCACGGGAGGTTTCTGTCCTCCCTGAGCTCGCCCAGGAGTGAGCAGGCAATGGCGTGGCTTTAAAGTGTAGACAGATGAAAGAAAGGTTTATATTTAGATTTTACTTTTTTTATTATGCATTTCCTTTTAAGGAGTTAAGAGGACTATCATTTCCATTAAGAAGAAGCAGCTAAAGGTACAATATTTGGATGAGGAGCGCTTCTGCTCTGCCTGTCCACACTACGTCCAGGTAACTGATCCGGCAGTCTCTAGGACCTGCCAAACCACAGCCGCACATGCGCACCCTGCTGCTGCGTTTTTCCTCACTAGTGTTCCAGGTTAATGGATGCGCCCGCCAAAACTCCCATAACTAGAGCCTGCAGAGTACTGCCATAGAGGAGCATAGTGCCACTAACCACTGGGGTTAGTATCATCATACTGCCTGCTGCACTACAATGTCCTCGCGCTCCAGGCTGCTCTATACAGTTACTATACCTGTATATCCCGGTCTCTCTAGGCAACATCTTGTTTCTACCTAGTAAAATAAACCTAGGACCTGGTTAAGCTGTACCATATGTGAACTAACCGCCACCAGCATCAACATACTGTGTAACATGCTTAACACCATTATACACTCAGGCCAAGTGCATTGTTTGAGCAAATATAATTGCACCCGGTGTGCTGAACCCAGACACGTCTTCCACTGTGACATAATCCTAACAGGCTACACAGTCCAGCAGCCACAAGTTAATAGGTTGCGGATTCCAGCGCCCTACCCCAGCTGCGCAGTATTCTGCCAATAATAACACATTATTAAAGGAAAAACTAACATAGGTTATAATAATTTCCTGTGATGTTTCTTGCATCTATTACTTAATTGTATACAGAGACTATTTTAAGTGCCCTGACTTTCCTACTCTCTTTGCAGGTAAAGCTAGTTGGTTTGCACAATGCACAGACTGACGCTATAGTGTTCATGCCCCTTAGTCAAACTTATTTACTTTTTAATGCTGTCCACTGGAAAATCAGAAGGGACCAGATCAAGTTGGGAAAAGTGCGGGGGTATAGTACAATAAAAAACAATATCACCGAAATGCATACTGTGGTTATTGAAAGAATTAAGCTAGGGGGACCTTATGACAAGATTCACAGGAAAGGACGTCATCATAATTCCTCGCTCCTCCCACTTCACTGCAGAAGTAGGCGGGATCTGGGAGGTTTGTCCACTATACCAGGAATTCCACAGTTCCCCAGGTATTTTGACAGAGTGGGCAAGTATTCCCTTTACAAATAATAGTTTATCATTAGCATATGTAAAATCACACATCCATGGGAATGTTGACCATTCAAATATACTGATTGTGTGGTCCTTAAAATATGCATAATATAAATTGGAAATGACTTGTTAAGCTTTAAATAATAAAAACAAAAACACATGAAATGGAAAACCTGCTGTATAAAACACTAAAGATCTTCTCCAGCAGATACATTTGACAGAAGCATACCTTTGTGACTCATTAAGATTGCATGTGTGGGTCAGTTTGGCTGTCTTAGCTATGTTGCTCTCTTTGTTAAATGTGAGCCCAGGATACTTCCTTCCTTTACTTCCTGCAAGCAGCGGAAAGCCGACAATACAGGATAAATCTCGTGTGAGCTCACTCCTGTTGAGAAAACTTGTCTCTACATCTCTTGCCAACTGTTTGATTGTTGCATGCTGCGAAAAAACAGCACCCACAATGGTCTGGAAATAGGAAAGGGCAAGAAGTGATGGAAATGGCCAGAGCACTTTCCAGGAATTCACAGTATTACGGTACAGTCAGGCACAAGATTTAAAAATATAAAAAGCAGGACTGCAACATACACAGATCAATGTTCTCTTCAATAGAACTAATAAATGCAATATACAGAACAAACACAGTCACAAATAAAAACCACAGTAGTTGTCAAGAAGGGAGCAGATAATAAAGTAAAAGAGGAACAAAAAAATAGAAAGGTAAAAGATCTGTGCCATCTACAGACTGGCAGCTGCGATGCTAATGGAGGAGGCTGCAGTAGTTACAGAGTAGGGAATATCTATTAGTTTTACTTGGGTAATAAAGGCATGGATCCCAGCTATATTTTGAAGATGGAGGTAACATAATGGGTGGAATCAAGAAGGACGCCAAGGCAGCAATCTTGGGAGACTGAGGAAATGTTGGTGTTCTTGATGGCGAGGGAGAATAGAGGGAGGAGGTGAGTGTGGAAATAGAGGAGATGCTTGGTTTTGAATATATTGAGCTTTATGTGGAGATAGACACATAAGAGAGTAGAGAAGAGGAGGATAGGCAGATTTGAGATGGTACTGTAGGACGAATGAGTGAATTATTTCCCCAAAAAAACTTGTGCAGTGATAATAGCAAGGGGCCAAGAACAGAGATTTGTGGGGCCCTAACACAGGACATGTTTTAGATGGGAAGAATGTGCTAGAGAGAAACTGAAGGAGTAGTAGCATGTAGTATCATGTGATCTTATAAAACATATCTATTAATTAAAAACGTAATAAGTTCAGAGCAGAACCAGATATCTGTATTTTGATCTGGATTGGGCAGATTTAACGTGGTATATAGAAATATATGTGCCCAGATTCCAACTAACATTTAAACTTACTGCGAAGTTTCTGTTTGCTCAGGCTGATGTCCTGCATAATATATAGCAAAAATACCTTTCCTGCTGTGAGGACCTGGTATACAGAATACAACCACAGCTGGAGAGACACAGGATGTCTACCTCTGTAGTATAGCATTAGTGTCTGTGTAATACACTCAGCAGCTATGGATACACACAAAAATGGAACATGAACCATTTTTCAAAGTAATTTTGCTTTGTCAATTGTTGCACATGACTTTTCTGTAGAGAATACCTTGTTTTTGTTCTAATTGACGGCATTAGTGCGAGTAGAACATGCCATGTAATACTATGCAGTGAGAAAATGAAATCTATAGAAAACAGTGTCACCAACTGGTCAAATTATAATCAAGAATCAACTATTAACCAAAATCTCTACTATTGTATGAGAATAGAAAAAAACGGAGTCTATCTTTGTAGAGCTACAAGTATGCAAAGTACAGATGGAAAGTATAGAAAACAACTTGAAGGGAGTATTAGAGACACCATGGACCATATCCCTAAATTACACCCTCAATACTTATGTTAGTAGCATGTATTCCTCTGGGCCTACTATTTTATCCGTAACCTGCTCTCGCTTCAAACTATGAGTTAACACAGGCGACTGCAACAGCAAAGCTAGAAGTAAATTTACTGCTTTGAGCCAGTACCACTATGCAGAAGATTACGTAAAGGAAGCGTTACAAAAAATAACCTTATAGATCACCTTGGCATTGTATATAGTATTAAATACTACTACAAGCATTGTACAATGCCTGGGCTTGGGCCTACATGTTATTTGGCCCTGTCCAATACTGCATCAGATTTGAGTACAGATAAGTAGTTTTCTTCTTAACACAATAGGGTATCTCTTTATTTACATAATTTGAATACTGAGACAAACGTCTAATAAGAACCTAAATGAAACAAAATGTCTTCAAGAAACAATATCTTACATCAAAGCACTTACAATTGCAAAATCAAGACAAAAAAAGACCTGACCCTGCTATTGTTGATTAACATTTATTTATATAGTGCCAGCATATTACAACGCGCATTACAATTTACATCACTGAGTAATAACAGAGGAAAGAGGGCCCTACTTGCAAGCTTACAATCTATAGGAGAGTAAGTATTTGATACATGAGGATAAAGCTGGCCATACATCTACAAGCCAATTCCCAGTTCTGTCGATCCGCTATGAAATATTAGGACATCGAAGATCGATAATTAGGAAGCGGATTGAATGTGGGAAACAAAGGACAATTCAGAACCAGCGCACTTGTGGAGTAGGGTTGATTGTTGTGCTTTCAACATAGATGGAGATGTTCAGAAGGTTACTTCTGTTGACTGGTGGGATTATTATTAGCCATGTTTTTGATATATTAAAGTTTGAGGTAGCGACAGTACATCCAAGATGACCAGTCAGTGACACCTGCCATTTAAAAGATCTGGAGAGGATAAGTAAACGTGTATATCATTTGAATAGAGATGATACTGCAATCCAAATAAGATGATCAGCTTTCCAAGAGACAAGGCAAAGAGAAGAGCTTAGGACTGAGGGGCCTATTCATCAACACTAAAATAATGTTTTTAAGGACATTTTCCTTAATTACAGTCATTTTAGTATTCATAAACACACTTAGCACAGGAGATAACACTGATATCTCCTTGCTAAGTCCCCCTGCGTTAATTTCCACATTCCCCATACATTAGTATGTGGATATGGAAATTATGGTATTCATCAAATTCCGAAAATTATGTATTTTCGGAATTTGATGGTGTTACTATACGCCACTGTGAGGTGGCATATAGTAGGTGACACTTACCTGCTTCCAGCTGGGCAGGTCTCCCGGCGTTTCCCTCCGGCGCTCTGGTCTCTCCTCTCCGTCTGCTATGCTGTCACGTGTTCTCCCAGCAGAACACAAAGTTTAGAAAACCCCCCCCCACTTTTTATTTTTTTCTAAACAGTACTGTGTTTTGCTGGGAGAACATGAGACAGCATAGCAGACGGAGCCGGAGGCTGCTGCGCGGGCAGGTAAGTGCTGGACGGGGGGGGGTGAACAAAATTACCGCATCTGTAGGCAGTGCTGCGCATGCGCTGGCTTTACAGATGTAACAGCGCATGCGCAGCTCTGTTTCCAGCTGCGGTAAGTTGGAGCAGGCAGGGAAAAGTATCTATTTCCCGAAAAGCTGTCATTGTAAAAATGACAGCTTTTCGGAATAGAGAGTTATGGAGAGGAGGAATGATGAATTCCTCCGGTAATTAGGTAGAACTCCATGCGAGTTCTAAACCTAATTACCTCCAGTTTAGGTATGATGAATAGGCCCCTGAGCCTTATGGTACTCTAACTTGTAAAAGAAGCGGAGGTGAAAAAAAAAGAAAGGTGGTGGATCCAGAGAAGGGAATACTGAAAGCGCAATCTGGTAAGTAGGATGAGAACTAGGAGAGGAAAGTGTCCTGGACCTAATGAATGCAAAGTTTGTATGAGATGAGTGTGTCCAACACTGTCAAATGCAGCAGGGGGATCCCAAATAATTAGAAGTGAGCAATGGCCACTTGATTTAACAGTGATCAAATCATTGGCCACCTTGGAAATTGCAGTATCAGAGTGTTAGGAACAAAACGTGATTGAAGAGGACCAAGTAGATTGTGTGAGGAAAGAAAGCAGGTAAGGAGAGGGTAGGCAAGTCTCTCTAGAAGCGGAGGGGAAGTGAGATGGTATGGTAATCACTGCGTGCTTGAATAATGAGGTGAAACTACCAGAAGTTTACAGATTTTAGTTAAGGTTGCGATTAGCAAAGGGGAAAGGCGCTGACAGATTTGTGAGGGTATAGGATCAAGAGGAGAGGTAGTAAAGTAGGAGTATAAGAGAAGAGTAAATACTTCACATTCATTTATGGAATCAAATGAAGAGGGGGTATCAGATGGTCTAGGGATGGATTTGAGCAGGCATCTGATTTACCCACATCCCAACCATGACCTGTACACAACTATACCTCAGTTTCAAATAAATGCCATCTGGCACCACCAATCAGGACAGTACCTCACGGCTATTGCAATATGCTAGGCATGAAAATGTAACAAAAAATGTGTCTCCTCCAATGACCCCACTTCAAGCCACTGGCTTCATGTATGTCATTTCTTCCATCACACACAAGTTGATTTCTATTACATGAATGTGTCAAGATCAATATATATATCTATATATCTCTCTATCCCAATGCCTGCCAGAATTTAATGGTATAATTCTCTAACCAGGGATTTTCCGCCAGATAAAATAGCTCATATATATTGAGATCACCGCTTTTACATTATAAAATGTCTGAAAATTCACTGAGATCTGCAAAATGTAAGTGATAATGCTCCCTAATTATTTCAGTTTGGTTTTTTGGGGGGTTTGCAAAACAATTTGAGGGAAAAAAGTGGGAGGTGTGACAAATGCCCCATATTATAGGAAATTCAGGTGAGGAGATCCATAAATGACAAATGTGTGTAGCATAATATGGATGAAAGACTGAAGAAAGATGCAGTAAATAGGAAAATGTACTTCTTTAGAACACCCATTATTTGTAACCTGCAAATGTACAATGGTTCTCTTTTCTACAACATTAGACACTCCGCCATTGTTGTGCAGGCCTGTATCACATCCAAAATGTAATTTGACAACTATAATTGCCAAGCATTAGACGCTTGTCATTTGAAATAAAATCACTTTTATTTAATGTAACTAATATTATGATAGGTGTTCACCTAGGGCAGTGGTTTCCATTCTTAATTGGAGTGGGAGCTACTTCAGAAAAATGAGATGTCTTGAAGAGCCACATTATATTTTTCAAAACTAAAATAGCCAAATTTTTCATAGAAAAACAAATGATGCATGTATTAATATAGAGATAAATATCAGTGTATTAACAAAGGCATTGTTGTGGTTATTAGCCAGATTTTAGTTTTCAAAAATAAAATGTGGAGAGCAGTCAGCGGGGAGCAGGGGGCTGCGGGTTGTCGGGGAAGGGGATTGTGGCAGGGGTTTGTGCAGACGGGACAGTGGATGAATAAGATACTTACCTTACCTCCCTTCTGTTCTGGCTGCTCTTCCGTCTAGAGTTGTTGCTAGCCTCAGTCCAGTCCTCACATGTCGCTGCTCCTCTTTCAGCAGCCTTCATGATGTCATGCACGCTGGCTCACAACAAGTAAAAACCTTATTGAACGGGCCGGCCGCGGCAGCCTAGGTAAGTGGCAGAGTGGGAGGGCAGGATGGAGCGGAAGGGCTGGTTACTTCTATTGTGCAGCCGTGGGGGCAGGAGCGGACCTGTCACAACAAGGGTATAATAATAACCGGATTCGAGCCACCATCCTTATGGCTGCGAGCTATCGGTGGCTCGCAAGCAACGGGTTGGCGACTGCTCACCTAGGGTTTGGGAGTTAAGATCATTTAGCTTATTTTACACTTTACAAATAATGTGGCTTTGTTTTGGTTGTAGTGTTAGTATAGGGCGAAAGGGTCAAGGGTAAGTTAGGCTTTTAAATACATTATGTGAAGCCTTGCTGTAATGAAAATTACATGACCACGGGACAAGGGTGGATCTAGAATTTTTACCCCCCAGGACTGTAGCTATGGTTATTAAATGCATCAGTGGTTTCTTATGCATACAGTATATATACACACAGTATGTGTACAAAAAACAAACAAACATTATATATATATATATATATATATATATATATATATATATATATATACACACACACACACATATATATACATATACTGTATATGTCACGTCTGATCGCTGACTGGCTCTTGGCCGGGGTATGACATGCTGAGGACACTGGTGGAGGGTGACTTGAAGAACCCCCACCTAGCCCCAGGAGACAGGCTCCTAACAATCCGCACACAGAATTATTACCTGGTTGGGATGAAGACTATCTCTGCTGCCTGCCTCACCCGCAAAATCTGCCTGAGCATCGGGAACTTTGAGAACATCATCTTCCATGTCAGTGGAGAAGTGGCGCTAGCAACAGAAGGTCAATAATGAGTAAGAGTGAATATGGTGACGTCACTAGGAGATTCCTGATGGTAGTGGTTGCCTGGGTTGTTAGTCTACCTCAGACGTGTGCCTCAGGCTGACTGGAAGGGAATCAGTATGAATGACCCGACGCCGAAAGATCGGCAGGAGTGAAGCTCCCGACAGGGTATTAAGGCATGTAAAACTAAACCTACTTCCCTTCCAACCCTCCCTTAGGGGTACATAACCCTAACCTCCCCCCAAGTGCCTAAACCTAACCACCCCGTCCTCGCAGCCTAAACCTAAGTCTCCCGGGGGGGTGTCTAACCCTAACCTTCCCCCAGGAGTGCCAAACCCTAACCCCCCTTCCCCTAGCCTAACCCTCCTGGGGGGGGTGCCTAACCCCAAGTTCCTTCCCCGGGAGCCCCTAACCTAACCCTCCCCCCCCGTGGCTGTCCGCACCCGCCGCCCGCCTTACCTTCGTTCGGTATGACGGGTGTCGGGCTCCCGGCGTAAGTCTAATGATAGGCGTCGGGATTTCGATGCCTATCATTAGACCCCTGCCGGGATTTACCAGTCGGGAAGCCAGCGGCCGGCATTTTGACCGTCGGCTTCCTGACTGCATCCCTACTGGAAGTACCTGCAGCTCACTCCTCTGCACGGAGCTGCAGCATCAAAAGTACAATTCAGGGTGATCGCCCCACCTGGATCTACCACTGCAACAGGAATGCTTGCCTTTTCCCAAGTGGTAGACATGCGTCTAGTGCACAGGGGAAGGGGAGGGTTTCTGTACTAGAAGTCCAGAAAAATGTATAGAGTATATTTATTTCACCCTAAAATAGTTTACAACTCCTTAGTGTCTCCAGGTGTTTCAAATATTAGCATTAGAACTGTGGTACTGCAGTAGCTGTAATTCCCGTTAATATTGCCCTGCGTTTGTAAAGCTCGAAGGGTATTTGGCATATTTTCATATCAGCTGTGAAATACATGTCTTGCATACAGTGTAATTCTTTAAGAGCTGATCACTGAACGGTACTTTGACAGAAAATGAATAACTCTCTCTTAAAAAATGCACTATGAAGGGTATGCAGTTGGGAAGCCGGCGGACATAATCCCGTCTGCCGGCTTCCCCGACTGTCATATCCCGGCAAGGGTCTAAAGACAGGCGTCGATATGCCGATGCCTGTCATTAGACATACGCCGGGAGACCAACGCCCGTCATCCCGTTCCAAGGGACGCCGGGCGCCGAGAGCGGATAGCCGCCGCCTGGGTGGGGTTGGAGGGCTAGGTTTAGGGTTCCCGGGGGGACTTAGGCACCCCCCGGAGGTTAGGTTTAGGCTAGGGGGGTTAGGAACCCCCGTGGGGGGGGGGTTAGGCACCCACCCGGGGGACCTAGGTCTAGGCAGCGGGGAAGGGGGGTTAAGTCTAGGCACTTATAGGGGGGGGGATTAGGTTTAGTGGGTAGAATTAGGTTAGCTAATACTTACCTGAGGACAATCAGGATTTCCACTGCTGCCGGGATTCCAACCGCTGGACATGCGGCCAGCGGTAAATCATACCGTTTCCCTATGAAGGGATCTCACAAGTCAGAAAAATGACCAATAGGTCAATGATTGTTTTTCTTTTTTAGAGAAATCAAATCTTTAAAACGGGATGGGTATGGGATGACGGCGCTCGGTATCCCGGCTGTCAGAATCCCAACACCGGCATCCCGACAGAGTTAGGATACAGCCACCTGTTGTTTGGTATTCTATCCCTCTCCCTAGTCCTAACCCTTCCCGGTGCCTGAACCTAATCTCCCCCCCCCCCCCTCCCTAGTGCCTAAACCTAACCTCCTCCCCCCTTAGTGCCTAACCCTCACCTTAGTGCCTAAACCCTAACGCTAACCCTCCCCCTAATCCCGTTACTTACCTTTGGGAATCCGGCGGTTGGAAAGCTGGCACTGGGATTCTGACAGGTGTCGGGATTCGGGAGCCGACATTCTGACTGCTGTAATCCCCGTGGTCGGGAGAATGACATCATCTCCTTTAAACACCGTCTGAAAAGCCACCTCTATATTACAGCGAATCCTACTCCCAGCTGTACTGTGCCAATCTTTATTTGGGCCACACTCACTCCTCTTATCTCAGCTCTCTCTTTTCCCACTAGACTTGAAACTCTCACAACAGGGCCTTTTACACTGATTTTATAGCTGCTTTTATTTGATCTACCTTACGTCACGGTTTTAAAATTAATTGGGAAAAATCAACCAAACTCAATAACAGGACACTCCCAGGATATTCATTTTAATCCATGAAAATGAATAGAAGACTTTCAATGTAACACGTAAATATTAAGCCAATTAAAAGAACATTTCCCAAATTTAGTTTATGCTGCTCCTACCCGTGGTTGGGGCTGTGAGGTGCACATTACATACCCATTTAGAGGGTGCAATACTGATGTCCCTCAAACCATTGGTCCAAACAAGATGGCCCATCGCTTGTTAGTTTGTATTCACGACAATGTTTCTGTACAACTACAAGTGTCATAGACAGTACTCCTTTGCCAGTAGTGTTCTCATGCATTACAAATGTGAAGCGACGTGGGTATTTATCTGCCGCTTATATAAATAAACAGCATAAAAATAGTTGGATAAACGGGAAACCTGACAGAGAAATGCACTAAGTACTTATTATAGACACTAACACCCAAAGTGTTTACATTGGCTTAGTCATTAATGGCCACTTAAAATTTGGAAACGTTGCAAGAAGCAAAGACAATATACAAAGCTTCTTCCAAACAGAGCAGCTACGGATGCACATGTGGATGACGCTGATTAGTCTCCTTTAAAGTAGCTCAACTACAAAATACCAGAGATAAGTTACTTCCAGAAGCCTGTAAAAATAATTCACTCCAATTTATTTAAATATTAAGTCATGTTAAAAGAGGAAATAAATGCAAGCTGACGTGAAATTACAATCAACATGGAGCAAAGAATAGTTAAATAAAATTAACCCTATGGAATAACGTTTATTATTACCCATTTCAATTACACACTTTCCAGGCATGGCTGTTTTACTTCACAAGATCCATATCAGACATACACAGTTTTCAAACTAAATACATTTTCCTGGATATACAGAACTGATCAGATAATACCACCATCTAAAATCACACGGTCTTGGAAGGATGAAACTTATAGCCCTGAGCCTTGCAAATACCCTATATAAAGTTTAATTTAAAAATGGTCATTTAATACATACGCAACCGGCACCAATGCATTACAGCAAGGGCTAGGTAGAGTACAGTATGAAAGTACAACCATCTGGTAGATTTGAGTGTGGAGTTTTAAAACATCACATAACTGACCCCAAGGGTGACATATTAGCACAGTTTACTTCATTTAATTTTTGCTGAATTTCTCAATAAGAAACTTTTAGCCCAGGGGTGGCGGGAAAAAAATGCTGATACTCTAGGGTGCTGTGATTCAGCAAGTTGTTTTTTTTTTTTTACCGTTCTTGGATAAGCCAAGACTGCCCATGGGAACAATACCTGTGTGTAGAAACGTATCGCAGAATAGAGGTTAGGGGCAGGAGAATAACTTTTGTGTGCAGGGATGAAGATGTAACTGTTCAGGATACTCGGCAAGACGTGGAACCACTTTTAAAGGGATCTAGTCTGCATCCTGGCGTGCGGGATGCAGACAGTCTAAATATCGGCACCGAAATTCCAACAGCATCAGAATCCCGGCACCAGTATCCCGACCGCCGGGATACCGAAGGTAAGTAGCGGCAGTTAGGGGAAGGTTAAGGTTAGGCACTAGGGGGAGGGTTAGGGTTAGGCACCGGGGAAGGAGTGTTAGGTTTAGGGTGCATGGAGGGTGGGTTAGGTTTAGGCACCGGGGAAGGAGGGTTAGGGTAAGTGCTAGCATACTTACCTATGGGTGTCAGGATTCTCACCAGCGGCATCCCGACCGCAAGCAATTTATACCCAACCCCTTCTAACATATATTTGGTCTTGTCAGAGAGATTGGGAAATGACTGTACACAGGATAGAGAGGATGTAGCCAAAAGCTCGACAGTAGCAGTTTAGGTTATGCAAACATGTAAAATGTATGATAAACAAGATCTGAATATATTTTAAATCCAATGTGGGGAGCAGACTCTTGTAACAATGTCACATATTCCACTGTTTATTTTAACAGTTTGAGAAAAAAATCAAAACAAAATTATAAAAAATTGAGCAACAAGCTCATGATTTTCCTAAATCAAAGCATTAAGGGGCCTATCCATTAGCAGATAAATTGAACAATATATCGTTTCATTTATCTACTATGTATAGGCCCTGAACAATGACAGATGTGCACTCCCACGGCCCATAAATTTTATCTTTCGTCTCTCCAGCATGTTGGTGAATTATCGCATATCGCTGCCAGATATTAGAAATATCTGGCAGTTCATATGCGGTAAACGACGAAAGATATTAGCAGCAACTACAGAGCACTGGAGAGAAATAAATCCACTCCCTGAATGATGTCATGCGATATCGTTCATCGTTTGTGCTGAATGATATCTGTCATGTACATGACAAATTTTGGCAGTCACCGGAATTTTCAAGGGATATCTTTTCTTTCATCGCTCAAAAAAACATCTGCAGATGGATAGGCACCTTTACATGTTCCCTGTAGAACTACACTTTTTTATATTAAAATCTGAAGAAAGATTACTACTATGTAAACACTGATAATGGATAGCATTATTGGGGGATATACTCTGATTCTCTGATGTATTTATACATTGTATGGAACCGATAGAGAGTTTTTTCACAACTGTTTAAAATACATATAAAGCAGATGTCAGTTGTGAACAGTTCTTCTTTACAATGAAACAGAGCTTTGGTCTGCTATTTGCTAAGGTATGTCAAGAAATGGATCATCATCAAGCAGTAAGCGTGGGATGATAATGAATGTAAACATCTGCAGTGAGATTTGGTTTCAGCAGTTAGTGAATCTTCTCTAGATCATACCTTTTGCAGGCAAATACCAATAAGGACCTGCCATTATTCAGACATGACCGTGATCAGACTTCTCTATGCATTGATCCCCATTTATGCAGTACAATAATGTTGAGGCACAGTACTACTTTGGATGTTCAGTGGCACAAATGTGGTTTATGGAAGCGCAGGACGGCAGTGCACTAAGCTGCTGGATGGAGTTGGTTGTAGCAGGGAAAAACAGATTTTAGTTTGAGGGCGCATATTTACTGATTTTCAGTTTGGAGAACACAAAGCAAATTTGAAGTTCGCAAAGGGACTTTATTTTTGCAACAGCTCTGAGCTTGCAGAAATTAGGGGGTCTATTTAAGAAGCCCTGGAAAGTTTTTTCTTCTCTATTTATCAAAGGCTACAGCAGAGTATCGCCAGAAGCAGCCATCTCTGTTGATAGCTTACACATGGTTTTCAGGGGCAATTTGTTTTCCTTCTACCTGTTTATATTTCTAAAAGAATCGGGATCAGTATGATTTACAGCCGGCTGCATGGCTCAAATCCCGACAGCGGCAGCCCGGCAAGGGTGAAAATCCTGATCGTTAATTAAGGTAGGTATCGCTAACCTGATTCCCTCCCTCCCCCCCCCCCCAAATCCTCCATTAGGGTTGCCTAACCCTAACCGCCCTTCACCGCAGCCTAACCTTAAGTCTCCGGGGGGTGCCTAACCCTAACCTCCCCCTGGGGCTCCCTAACCCCCCCCCCTTCCCCCATCCCAACCCTAACCTTCCCGGGGGGGTGCCTATCCCTAAGTCCCCAATCTCTTTCAGTCATTAGACCGTCGGAATACCGACTGCATACCAAAGAATCTGCTACTGGAAGCCCAAGTCTGTACTTCCAGTGAAAACTCATATGTGACCCATGAATGCATAGAGAACCCGGACTGGCTGTTGAAGTGGTAGGTCTCTACTTATGGCTGCCAGCCATTGTAGCCAGGGAGCTGAGCATTGCTCAGATACCTTGGCAAAGTTTTTCCAATAAACTGATTCGATAAAGATCATCACTGCAACAGAAAATTGATGATAAATAGGTATCTAGGTCTCATCATGTACTTCCAATTGGATGTGTCTTTTGCCTTCCAGTTGCACCTTATGTGGTGTTAAATAAGGCTTTAAATCTGCAAAAATGTCATATATACTGTAAATACATATTTTTCTTCTAACTGTCCATATTGGCAAGCCTATGTGTAGTGTAGTCTGTCCTGTTCTCAGCTGCCAAGAGTGACACCGAGATTACCGTTTTAACATGTATTTACATTATTTAGAAAATGACTAAGGAGTTGATTCTGTGTGGCAGGCAATGTCGATGTTCACGTAAATTAGCATTTTTTTTGCGACTGTGCAAGCATCTAATTGGATGATTTGTCGTTTTGATGGAAATCGGAACATCAAATGGTGCATATCGTGCAGTGTGTATTCCTGATAACGCTCTCCTGCAGGTCACATGCGACATCGTGCGATTGGCCGTACTCCACAGCCAATCACATTATTGCGGGCGGGGCTGTGTAGTTTAAGGATGGAACGAGTGATCGTTCCGTACCGGCAATCTTGCATGGTCTGGGCAAAGGTAAATAGACGCGACCATCGGCAAGACTGCAGGTTGTCTAGTGTGTACCCGGACTAAGTATCTAAAAGGTTGCGCAGTTCATGCATCCCACGATGTCTGCTTACAGTCGTAGGACCAATTAAACCACACTGACTCTGGAATGTATTAGCTGTTCGCTAAACAGATGCACAAAGATATTCTATCTGATGAGCGTTTATGGGAGTGTCACAGGCGTTTTGCAGGAGTAGTTGCAGACTCAGGGCCTCATTTATCAACGAGTTTTCACAACGAGGGATAAAAATTGTTGCGTATGATAAATGGTGCTTCAACCAATCAGCTCCTAGCTGTCATTTTTCAAACAGATGACAGAGCCGACTGGCTGTAGCAACATTATCATATGCAACAAGTTTTATCCCTCGTTGTGAATGATAAAACTAGTTGATAAATGAGGCCCTCAGACGCATACATTGGAGGCTGTACTCTTACGGAGATACTGCACCTAACATGGTCTGAACTGGTGCAAGTCCCGATGGCGCTTCTGATGGCTGCTACTGCAGACGCACAAAGCGGGCGTCCCAGCCCATGTGTAGGTAAACACTTCTACACCAGGGGAAGTCTTATACCAGCATTAGCATAAACTCACAGATGCGACTACAGTAAATGACGCATACAGGGTCGCAGCAGTGTGCGACCTAGAAACAGCCCCAGAGTTTGTACTGTAATGCCCATGTATTTCCTCTGCAGTAGACTGCTCACAGCAGTGAAATGAACCATGATATATAACTTTATATACCGTTAAAATAAGAAAATGTTCTTTCTGTGATGATTGGTGAACACAAAGCTAGGGCTCATAATTTATAGCAACCCCAGACCAAAGCATTTTCAAAAGAAAAATAAAATAAACCATGGATACAATATTCCCATAAGGAACTTGATCTAGTAAGAATAAAATTAACACACTTAACACAATGTCAGGAAAGTTAAGGATATATAGACTACAAAGCATTAACTCATTAGGAGGACACAACCTTGACTGTTACTAGGGAACGTAGTATGTCTCCTCATTATATGACATTCATATTGGTTCTAAAATGAAAATGTTATCCGGACAGTGTGTTCCTCAATCTTTATTTCCAGATACTGAACGAAAATAAAGCAGAACAGCACAAACTGTTTACATGATGTTCCAGCATCTATGTTGGTATTTCACAAAGATAAAATTCCTTTCTACAAGTCATGTGTTCACCTCACCACCAGAAAAGAAGCTACTTGGAGCTGCACTTTCCTGTTATGTTTATGGTTGTGGACATGAAATAATAGTATACCTTTAAATGAGTAAAGAGTGAGGGGCTGCTGTAAAGGAGCTGGTTGCATTAAATGTAAATAACAGAAGCATACTGTATAACACATGCCCTACAAAAACTAAGCATTTTGTGCATAGTGGCTAAATCTGCCATAGGTGGTAATTACGATAATTATGTAGTGTGGGAGCAAATGATAAATCAGCATTTTCTCCAACACAGCATGAAATGGTTGTTCAAACTAATTAGTAAAATCAAACTGGTTTGATGTGAACCAGGGGCGTAGTTAGAACTTAGTGGGTCCCATAGTAACATTTTAAATGGGCCCCTTCCAAATGCTTCTAGAGAGACACCTCTCTCTTCAGTGGTTGTTCACTTTATGTCCCATATTTCCCCCATTTAATTTTATTACCATCCTTAATTTATATGGCGCCACAAGGGGTCCGCAGCGCCTTACAAAGTACATAAACACTATGAACATAAGAAAAAGTGAATACCACTTTCAGATATACGACCCGGGAATTACCCTTCTCAGCCCCGGGATTTTCTCCTCTGCAAAATCCCGGGTTTTGGTCAAGACCCCCTTTCACACTACACCTGAGACCCGGGAAATTTCCATGTCGACCCCTTTCAGGCATAAGCAGGGTTTTTTATTGTTTTACACAGTTTTGTTATAAGTGGATGCTTTCACAGGTACCTATTAGAATAAGGGAAACAGTACAGCGACTCCTGAGACACTACAGATAAGGTCTTGTTGCAGCACAGCTACAGTCCACCAAGTGGTGCATGACATACACGTTCCCACCGCAGGATTAAAGCCCACACACACTGTACGCAGCAGCCACCCAGGCACCCAACACACACACACACAGACACTATAGGCAGCACCCGCTGGTAGAGTGCACACACACGTATCATTGCATGTGCGGAGTCTATCTCCCTCTCCGGTTGCCGCTGATTAGGTCATTAGCAGGCAGTGCTAGCCGGCCAATCAGAAACTGCTAGGTGCAGCCTGGGAGTAAAATGTCGGGTTGCACCATTCAGACTTAAGTCCCGGGAAGACAACCCTGCTCAAGTCCTGGGAAATACCTTGGTCATTGGCACGGGTGGCAATCTGGGAACGTATTCCCAGGTTGGTGCCTTTTAGACATACGCGAGACCCAGGAATTTTGGCTGGGGCAGCCCAAAAAACAAGGAATCTCAGTATGTCTGAAAGGAGTATTGCAGTACAGAAAATGGTTTATAAACATTTCTGCATCAGCAGTCATAATACCCAAAAAACGCAGGGTGGCAGAGCCCAAGGCTTTTGTTCTGTAGGTATTGGGGAAAAGAAGATGGTATAAGTGAAGGAAGAAAAAGCACAAGAGGGAAGAGGGCCATGCTCGTGAGAGCTTACAGTCTAATGGGAAGGGGCAGACAGGCAAGGATGACACAGAGGGTAAAGACAGTGAACATGGAGCATGGAGGGTTAGGATGAAGGCTATAAAGAAGTGGGACTTGAGAGCCAGTTAAAAGTTTTTTGGAGAGGTGGAGAGTCTGATAGGGAGAGAGAGTTCCAGTGCTAGGGAGCAGCACCGGCAAAGACTTGGAGTCGGGAGCGGGAGAAGGTAATCAGTGGGGAGGAGAGGTGGCAATCATTTGTGGAGCGAAATGGACAGGAGTGTGAAGGGAGAAAATGTCAGATGTAAATGGGAGAGTATTGGGTGAAGGTTTTGTAAATGATTGTGAGAATTTGGTTATGAAGGGCAGCCAGTGTAGGGCTTGTAGGAGAGGGGAGGCAGGCATAGTACATTTGGAGAAGAAAATGTGCCAGGCAGCAGCATTAAGGACAGGTTGGAGTGGAGAGATGTGGGAGACAGGGAGGACAGAAAATGTTACAGAGGTCCAGTTATTATTTATTTTCCTTTTATTGTTAAAATAAAAAATACTATATAAGTAGGCAGATTCTTTGAATGGTTTGATGAAAATGTTTGTTAGATGTAGAACTTCACCAAGGACAGTTGGTTAGTCGGATGAAGGTTGGTCTAGTGTATGGCCAGCTTTAGATGCGTAATGTACTAGGTAATAAATAATCATCACCGTACAGCAAAGAAACACCACCAAGCATGTAAATAGTGCATAATTGCTGGTCTGCATGAGCCCTATTTGCGTAAGTACAACCTCACTGTACCTTGTCTAAGCAAGATCATCCCGTTTCCACCACCATTCTGCCTCCCCAGCCGTAATATATGCAAAATATGTACAGATTTGCCATTGCGCATATGCATGCTTTTATATCCGCAAGTTGCCTAGTGCAGTCTGATGCATTGCCATGAAAGACCATGAAACATCCCTTTTAATAGACTTGGTTTCCACATACCTGTTACAGATATACCGTTTCTAGTATCACAGTAATGTGATGTACATACTGAGGGCCTGATTCAACAATTATCGCTATTCTGTTGTTACGAAGTTGCTAATTTCAGCGGTGAAATGCAAATGTTTGCAATCGCATTACGATCACAACCTAACATAAGAACGCCCACTTTCCCTTACTGTCATCCGAATACTTGGGCAACATAGCGAAATAATCAGTAACATCGAGTAACATCACACCCATACGCACAGTTAAGGCAGGTCTGACCTCCCTCAGGAATTCCTAACTTCAGCACATGCTATGAGGCCTCAGGAGTGGATCATTTATGCACACCCCTGCAACGGCGTTGCAATGCACTGGCACGTCTGCATTCGCCGACCACTGCCCACAAATGGCACTTCAGGTCAATCACTCTGCTCTTGGTCTGCGTACCCTCTGCAATCGCAGTTCGGATTGCAAATGCTAGTTCGTGCATGCACAGTGCAAATTAATCTACCGATTGCGTGCGTATTAGCATCTGCGTTCCTTGCTGAATCAGGCACACAAATTCTCTTTTCTTTGAGCTACGTCTACATGGTATTTATTACAGAACGCAGTATCAATGCAGCAATGTTTTGAATACAAGTATTGCTACTACAAGTATTGCCACTTGCTTTTATAATGTACATTAAAGCATTGTATTCACAGCCCAAAATGATAAGCCTATAAAGGTTGTAGATTCATGCTAGGTAACTCAGACTTTAATTTAAGTTAAATATAGTCCATGGATGAAGCAAGAAATGTTAATTCAAAGGCATCTGCTGCAGTCAAGTAAGGTAATCATCTTATCATATAACCTGATCTTCTCAAGCAAGTTGATCTGACTAGATCTTTTGGTACAGCAAGAAATCTTTGAAACAAAACCTGAAGTCTGATATGAGATAAACCTATCTAGGAAGACGCTTTACCTAATCCTCTAATCCTTAGTCATGCAGTTCTCCCTAAAGCAAGTGAGAGGGTTTAAGAAGGTACTCTACATAGCAGGATGTGAATATAAATTTGACTCACTCACTTTATACTGATGTTCAGGCTAGCATGTTCTTGAATTGTCAGTGCACAAATACAGACATTTCAGCACGGTTCAGAAAGATCTCAGATAAATGATAGACTGCACACATGCATACAGCAGAATGGAAAACAAAAAATATTTTATGTTGCAGGGATAAAAATAACAAGAGGTGGGGGGTGCTGTTTTGTTATCCATTTCCCTGTATATGAAACAATACAAGTGGTCATATTTCTTTGAAAGTATGTCCCACATCACTAATCACTGAAGTACAGAAATAATTACTTATAATAAGTATAGCAGACTCATATACACACACACACACACACACACACACACACACACACACACACACACACACACACACAGAAGGGCAGAACTATGGGAGACTAGGGAGGCGCCTGCTGCCAGTTCCAGCCCTGACGGAGCACCTCCTCCATTGCCCACAATATATTCGCCCCACTTAGGGCTATAACTATGTCCCCAGAGTGTACCGTCACGGTTGCCCAATACGTGGTACCTCTACTCAACACCTGAGAAGCCACTATACACTAGTGGAGAGCTCCGTGTCAGACCATCAGCTGACGCCACTATATATCTATAGCTTGTCCATACTCATTGGTGTTGCTCTCCTCAGTAGCTTCTTTTGTCAGAGTGACACGTTCGGTTCCCCCCTCATCCACAACTTTCTGTCTCACTCCCCCAGCCATGCCCATATTCTGTGTGCAACTGCAGGTGTATATGCTTGCGAAATGCTATATTACAGTGTCAGCGGCTGTGACGGAAAGGGGGGGGGGGGTACCAAATTATAACTTGCCTCTGGAATGAATTTACGCCACTGCACACACAGCAGATAATCTGTGGATCGGGCCGATAATTGCATAATGTATGCCCAGGTTAAGATGACAAAATGGTGAGAATAAAACATTTGCTTTCACAAATGATTGGATTGCTTACATTTGGGACATTTGCATTCTAATATTTTGTATGTTTATTCTTTTTGGGTGCCAGACTTTATCTGTAAGTCTATACTTAGGAGGAAATGTCACATTCATGGCCTGATAATACATAAAATAGCAGTGATGTCATTCAATGTTATACCAGAATCAGAGATAAAAGAAATATGAATAGGTCACTTAAAATAAAACAACAAAAATAAGAAAAAGTGTCACCATCTGTGTTGGTCCACATTACTGATAGTCTTACTGCCACTTCATCTTGGATGTCATCTCGGGCACCTGAAACTTAATCTTTCAAAACAGAATGAATAATATTTCCACTGGCCAATAGTAGTTACCAACTTCATATCTTTATCACTGTTGAGAACACAACAGTCAACCCTACCCTTCAGGCTCGCTGCCTAGGTATCCACCATGTTGCGGATCAACTGCGTGGACATTGGACATATGCATGACCCAGAGGCCGGTGTGTACTGCTTTTTACACATATAAACTACACAAACACACATCTCTCTCTTACCTCAAAATATCTCCCAGCTCGATCACTCTATGCAAGATATGTATCTCTCATGCATAATCATTACCTGCTCCCATTCAAGGTTTATGGGCTGCACCCACTCAGTGGAATGCCCTCCCATGCACAACAAGGCTTTACTCTAGTCTCTAAACCTTCAAGAGTTCCATGAAAACTCACCTCTTCAGGCAAGCTCATCAAATTCCAGAACATTACCTCCCTTCTACACAGTCCTTACATAACTAAGTATTTTCACTTTCTTCACTCACATATCCTGCTGACCTCAGGCCAATATTTCTGTTTGACTGGAACATACAGCCCAGCCCACCAAGAACCGCTGCAATCTGGCTGAAGCAATATCTAACACTTATCCTTGTGCCTATAGAAGTGGTTCCCAAACTGTGCGCCGTGGCACCCTGGGGTGCCTTGGTTGTGACACTTGCAGTGGTGTCAAATTATTTATGGTCAATGTAATGTAAATATATATACAAACAGAAGCGCAAAGTTGTCCACCACCACATACCTGAACCTAAGGATGACAGGTGAGCACAATTTACATTACTTTACAGCTTTTCTGAATGTTTCAACAACAAACTTTTGGCTTAGGGGTGCCGTGAAAACAATTTTTATATTCTAGGGTGCAGTGGTTCAAAAAAAGTTTGGGAACCACTGCATTATAGCTTGTCAGCTAGGCCCACTTAACTCCTTTTCCATTCTGTAATTACCAAATACTGTGTTGCTACTGTTTTGTACCCAATTATAGTGCAACAGAAAATTCTGGCGCAATATACGCAAATGTCAATAATAGTAATAAATAGATCTTAGTTTTATTATATAGTACAGCGGCTTCCAAACTTCCTTAAATCAAGCGCCCTAGAGTACAGTATCTGCATTTTTTTTCACGGCACCTCTAGACCAAAAGTTTATTTTTGAGAAATTCAGTAAAAATTATTACATTGAGTAAACTGTGTTACTGGTCATCCTTAGGTGCAGTTATGTGATGGTGGTCAGGGTTGCGCTCTATTTGTTCACATATTTTTTTGATAGGCAAAACCAGTGCTCGTGGATGTCAATTACATGGACCATACTTGCCTACTTTCCAGAGACAGCCAGGAGTCTCCAGAAAATTGGGTGGCGTTCCCGGATGCTTAGAAAAGTGGGAAAGTTTCCCAGCGGCTGCATAATCCTGGACCTCCCCACCCCCGCACCCACACAGTGCGGGTGGAGATTATGCGATTTGCATTGAATCACATCATTGTGACCCTACCCCCTGCTTCACAATGCCAGTAATCTCAGCATTGTGCAGCAGGGGCAGGGCCACTAAGAACTGATCGCATGGTCACACCCCAAAAAACGCCCCTAATGCCAGGTAGTCACCGGCCACGCCCCCATATGCCCCATCGCCCCCCCCACCTTGTTGTGCTGGTCTGGCTGCCCCAGACTGTCAGCAAGTATGGCATGGACCATATATAAATTGATTTGGTCCTGGTACATCAGCCCGTGGCACCCCTGCAAGTGCCCCATAGCATCCAGTTTGGGAACCACTGATATAGTACATTTTGGTACACGATTTACAATGCATCCGGAAAGTATTCACAGCGCTTCACTTTTTCCACATTTTGTTATATTACAGCTTTATTCCAAAATGGAATATATTAATTTTTTGTCCTCAAAATTCTACACACACTACCCCATAATGACTTGTAAAAAGTTGAGATTTTTGTAAATTTAATTTAAAAAAAAAAAAAACTAAAGAAATCATATGTACATAAGTATTCACAGCCTTTGCCATGAAGCTCAAAATTGAGCTCAGGTGCATCCTGTTTCCACTGATCATCCTTGAGATGTTCCTACAGCTTAGAGTCCACCTGTGGTAAATTCAGTTGACTGGACATGACCTGTCTATATAAGGTCCCACACTTGACAGTGTATGTCAGATCACAAACCAAGCATGAAGTCCAAGGAATTGTCTGTAGACCTCAGAGACAGATTGTTTTGAGGCACAAATCTGGGGAAGGGTACAGCAAAATATCTGCTGCTTTGAAGGTACCAATGAGCACAGTGGCCTCCATCATCCGTAAATGGAAGAAGTTTGATACCACCAGGACTCTTCCTAGAGTTGGCCGGCCGTCTAAACTGAGCGATTGGGGAAGAAGGGCCCTAGTCAAGGAGGTGACCAAGAACTCGATTGTCACTCTGTCAGAGCTACAGCATTCCTCTGTGGAGAGAAGACAACCTTCCAGAAGTACAACCATCTCTGCAGCAATCCACCAATCAGGCCTGTATGGTAGAGTGGCCAGACAGAAGCCACTCCTTAGTAAAAAAGCAGATGGCAGCCCGCCTGAAGTTTGAAAAATTGCACCTGAAGGACTCTCAGACCATGAGAAACAAAATTCTCTGGCCTGATGAGACAAAGATTGAACACTTTGGCGTGAATGCCAGGCATTATGTTTGAAGGAAACCAGGCACCGCTCATCACCAGGCCAGTACCATCCCTACATTGAAGCATGATGGTGGCAGCATCATGCAATGTTTTTCAGCGGCAGGAACTGGGAGACTAGTCAGGATAGAGGGAAAGATGAATGCAGCAATGTACAGAGACATCCTGGATGAAAACCTGCTCCAGAGCACTCGACCTCAGACTGGGGCGACTGTTCATCTTTCAGAAGGACAACGACCCAAAGCACACAGCCAAGATATCAAAGGAGTAGCTTCAGGACAACTCTGTTAATGTCCTTGAGTGGCCCAGACTTGAATTCGATTGAACATCTCTGGAGAGATCTGAAAATGGCTGTGCACAGACGCTTCCCATCCAACCTGATGGAGCTTGAGAGGTACTGCAAAGAGGAATGGGCGAAACTGCTGAAAGATAGGTGTGCCAAGCTTGTGGCATCATATTTAAAAAGACTTGAGGCCAATTTTTGCTGCCAAAGGTGCATTAAAAGTATTGAGCAAAGGCTGTGAATATGTATGTACATGTGATTTCTTAGTTTTCTTTTTAATTAAATTTACAAAAATCTCAAAAAAAACTTTTTACACCTTGTCATTATGGGGTATTGTGTGTAGAATTTTGAGGACAAAAATTAATTTATTCCATTTTGAAATAAGACTAACATAACAAAATGTGGAAAAAGTGGAGTGTTATCAATACTTTCCGGATGCACTGTATGAATAGCAGGTAAATTAAGAGTATAATTTTTAAAGTCTTTAAAGAGTTAACGCATGTAATGGAGTTTTACTAATACAAATGAACATAATCCGACAAAGTTAGTTGTTCCTTCAAAGAGATTAGTCTAGTGCTTAGCACCTAATTGCACCACAAGCTAAAATCTTTACTTCTGGCACCACAAAAAATAGACCTGAAACATTCCAGCTTCAATAGATCAAACCCATCTACTTTTCACGTAGAAAAACAAAAGATTACACAATAAATTCCTATACAGTATTCTCCTGCCAGAAAAGTCAGCAGTGCAATGATTAATATAAAAATGTTTATAACTAAAGCCTGCATTTGATTTCTGAATTGGTGATTTTTTTGTGAAATGCTTTTTTTCCCTGTCACTAAGTCATGTGTTGGTCTATTTTTAGGTGGGAAAGTTGAAATTATTGCCCGATAATACACAAAATAGCACTACTATCTTTCAAGGTTACACCAGAATCAGCGATTAAGTCAAACGTCACTTAAAATCAACAATAAAAAATTAAAATTTATAACAAAATAGGTCTTTGCACTTTGGCCACCATTCCTTACAAATCTCCTGCCTTCTCTACAATAGTACTACATTGGGCCCCTCCCCTGGAATTTGATGTACTTATCAAAGTCTGTGTACTTCCCCACACAGCTGTGACCTCCACTGCTCAACTTCAGTTCCGCATGGCTCTCTGGAGCTTTAGAGATCCCAGCAGTTGCAGAGTCACCATTGCAGATGGTACTATGGGACCCAGTGGTGAGTGCTGCCTGGAATGTTGGCCCAACAGTCCCTGCTCTGGTTGTCTGAGCAAGCAAGGGGGCCCGGCACATATACAATGAAGTCCAAAGAAAGGCCAAATGGGGCTTCAATGCACATGTGCCTTCACCAGCATATACTCAGTGGTGCAGAGCAAAGGCCTCTGGTTTTCCCTGACAAATTTTGAAATGAAGCCTAGTGATTATTATTACCAGTTCTTTATGTAGTGCACACATATCCTGCAGCACTTTGCAGGGAATATTTGGCCATTCACATCAGTCCCTGCACCAGAGGAGTTTACAATCTGTAGTAAGGTTGCCCCCCCCCGTCCTGTATAAAACAGTATCGTCCCTGATTTGAAAGACACATGCTACATCCCAACAATTGTTCTAAGAAGTAGTGGCAAAGTAAAACCTGCGCCTGACCAGCAGCCTGTGACCATAAAGTAATAAGTGTCACTCACACTTCACCAACAAGTTCACACAATAAAAAAATAGTTTTATCAAATAGATCTTTAGGTGCTATACTAAAATTCATCCTTATAAACGCTACAGTTCAAATGGATGATGACCTAAAAAAAACTCAAATGAGAGAAAAAAATCCAATAGTGTAATAAAACTTCCAATTCCCACACTAAGTTATTTAGGACTCGTACCAGAAGGGTTGCTCTACTATAGATAAAGTAGACAAAAACGCATAGATTAAGCTCCAAATAATATAATTCTGTTTTAATTCAGATATAGACAATTCCATTAATATAGTATACGGGGAAACAAATGGACTCTCACCAGACTGTAAGTCCCCCCTGGGAGCCCTAAACATAACCCCACCACCTTCGTTCGGTATGCCGGGCGTCAGTCTTCCGGTGGACGGTTAATGACAGGCGTCGAGTTTTCGACGCATGTCATTAGCACCACGCCGGGAGTAGAAAGTCTGGAAGCCGGCATTAAGACCGTCGGCTTCCAAACTACATCACCCACCACACACTGACAGCGCTGCTCACTTTTCCTGTTAAATAACATCTAGTTTTTTAATGTTTATGGGTGGCTATGTGATCTTATATACTTTCAAATTGCACTTGTTTCCTTACTTGATAGGTATCACACCTTTTGTTAATTTACAAATCATTTTCTTAATAATTCAGTGAACACTAAAATTATAGCGGATTATGAAACAAGTCAACTACCAATATATATCTGTGGCACTTTTGTAATGTTAAGAAGCAATTTTACTATATTTCAAGTGCTACTTTATAGACATTTGTTCAGGATTCATTGTAAAAATCTTTTTTTTATTTGTTCTTCAACCTTTTTTTTTCACAAGATTACTTTTTGATACTTCACATTAAATATGTTGCACCAGTCCTAATTTAACATTGTGTGGCATATATGGGCAAGTGGCATCTCTAAAGCATATATAGGGATATAAGGGGCCTCTGATGGCATATAAAGGGTCATGACCAATAGTAACCCTATTTTGGCCACTCCCATGACTACACCTCCTGATCACGCCCCTGGCCTGTTTTTTAAATGGAAAAAGGTGGTAACCCAAAATCTATAGTCCCTATCTCATGTACATACGTTCACATATACACAGGGCTATTTTTCAGCCGGAACGCTGTTCCTGAAGCTCGTTTGATAAATGACATCAGGAACGGCTTTCTGGAGCTGCCTGTCAGCAGGTAGCAATGGAATGCAGGCTGCAGCGGTATGGATTTGCAGCTTGCGGACCAGCAGTCATTGAGACTGGACACAGCGTCGGCATTTTGAATTTAGTACTGGTCGCGAGCCAGCAGCCAACCCCCATACAGCTGCGGCCTGCCACCCAATGCTTTCCTGGTGTGCAATAAAGGTTTTTTTTTTTTTTAACTTGCAACGTAACATCATGCCGCGCGCACTGAAGAGGTACAGAGGACTAGGGACTAGAGCCGTGGAGCGATGGCGCGAAGAGGAGGATGAAGACCCAGGGTAAGGTAAGCCACTGTGGGCTGGCTGGAGGATGACACACTGGGGTTGGCTGGAGGGTGACATCTTATAATGGGATCGGTCAAATCCCGACAGGAGAAAACCAACAGAAGGTGATCCCGATGCCGGCTGGCAAGTACCCTAACCCTCCACTCTCCCCCCCAACACTCCCTTAGGGGTGCCTAACCCTAAAACTCCAGGGGTGGTGCCTAACCCTAAGTCCCACCCGGGGGTGCCTAAACCTAACCCCCCCTTCCCGCACCCTAAATCTAAACCTCCCGGGGGGGGGATCCAACCCCTAACCTACCCCCAGGGCTGCCAAACCCTCCTCCCTAGGGGTGCCTAACCATAATTTCACCCCTAAAACCCAACCCCGCTACACTCCCTAAACCTAACCTCCCCCCCGTAGCTAACGCAAAGGACGCACCGGGCTTACCTCGTTCGGGCTGGTGTCTTCCGGCATTCCGGCGTCGGGATTAAGATAGGCGTCAGTATTTTGACGCCTATTTTAAGACCCCGTCAGGCTTCTCCTGTCGGGATATAGACCGGCAGCATTTAGTCCGTCGGTCTATAGACTGCATCCAGTTATAATAACACCTACCCCCACAGGTGAATGTCAACCAGACTGATATAAACATAAAATCTGTGATAATTACAATCATATCACACCTCAAACATTACTCACTACTAATGGATGAGGAACTAATTAAGCATCATTGCATACAATTATATATACAGTCAGGTCCATAAATATTGGGACATTGACAGAATTTTCAGACTTTGGCCTCTATTCACCACCACAATGGCTTTGAAATGAAACAAACAAGATGTGAATTAACTGCAGACTTTCACTCCATGACACTACCACCACCATGCTTCACTGATGAGGTGGTATGTTTTGGATCATGAGCAGTTCCTTTCCTTCTCTTCCCATCACTCTGGTACAAGTTGATCTTTGTCTCATCTGTCCATAGGATGTTGTTCCAGAATTGTAATGGCTTTTTTAGATGTTGTTTGGCAAACTCTAATCTGGTCTTCCTGTTTTTGTGGCTCACCAATGGTTTGCATCTTGTGGTGAACCCTCTATATTCACTCTTGTGAAGTCTTCTCTTGATTGTTGACTTTGACACATATACATCTACCTCCTGGAGAGTGTTCTTGATTTGGCCAACTGTTGTGAAGGGGTTTTTCTTCACCAGGGAAATAATTATTTTGTCATCCACCACAGTTGTTTTCCGTGGTGTTCCGGGTCTTTTGGTGTTGCTTAGCTCTCCGATGCGTTCTTTCTTTTTAAGAATGTTCCAAACAGTTGATTTGGCCACACCTAATGTTTTTGCTATCTCTCTGATGGGTTTGTTTTGATTTTTCAGCCTAATGATGGCTTGCTTCGCTGATAGTGACAGCTCTTTGGATCTCATATTGAGAGTTGACAACAACTGATTCCAAATGCAAATGTTACACCTAGAATCAACTCCAGACCTTTTACCTGCTTAATTGATAATGAAATAACGAGGGAATAGCCCACACCTGTCCATGAAATAGCTTTTGAGTTGATAGTCCCATCACTTTTGGCCCATTAAAAAGTGGGAGGCACATATTGAAACTGTTGTAATTCCTACACCGTTCACCCCGATTTGGATGTAATTACCCTCAAATTAAATCTGAAAGTCTGCAGTTAAAGCACATCTTGTTTGTTTCATTTCAAAACCATTGTGGTGGTGAATAGAGGCCAAAATCTGAAAATTCTGTCAATGTCCCAATATTTATGGACCTGACTGTATATGTAAGCTGATCCCTGAACAATTGGAATTTTTGAATGGAACAAGAAATCTCTGTTGGCCATACCTGCATCAGTTATATCCAACCCATCCTCTATTACATCATTCCCTAAAAGAGCTCTAGCCCTGAGCCAGAATATTCCCCTTCAGCAATTAAATTAATGTAGAAACTCCCTAATCCAGCACTTCCACTGATGAAGAAAATCTTCTAATCAAGCACATGCCAGATCCCACTTGGCTACTTTAGAAGCTAAAGTAGCCAATGTGGGACCTGGCATGTGCTTGATTAGAACTACAGTTTCTTCATCAGTGGAAGTGCTGAAAGTTTAGCCTGTACAACCTTTTATACACTAGTTTCCTTTTAGGTCCTTCCTAACCATGCTAAAATCAATTTATTAATAAACAAATATTAATACAAAATAGCTCCTTTCCACTATATTCCAAAAGACTGCATATTGGTCATTTACCTGCTCGTAAAAGGACAAAACTGTTAGCGGTTGTAGAAATTAAATAACACAGAAAAAAATAAAACTGATGTACCTCTATCACTGTAAAGCAGTTTCTTAAACTCAGTCCTCAGGACCCCAAACAGTTCACATTTTCCAGGTCACCTAGCAGGAGCACAGGCGTACTCATTACTTACGGACACATTTTAAAAGATCCACAGGTGGATCTCCGTGAGGAGACCTGGAAAACATGCACTTTTTAAGGTCCTGAGGACAGTTTGAGAACCTGTGCTATAAAGAAGAGACAGGCAAGTAATGACGGAACTTTTAGTTTCGTCACTGTAAGGTGGCCTAACTGTGGTTTAGAAGATCACTCATGCCCTGTGGGCCCTCTGAGGAAAGGGACGATGAAAGATCTGTACAAACAGTAACCTTAACTTGCTAGAGGATAATGAAATATCTACCTGTTGTGCCAAATTGGCTGCAATTTCATTATAGTCCATTGTACACCAAATGACAAGTTAGCCTCAAGGTAATATTGCAAACAACACATATAAGCCAAGTGACCTAGAAATGTATGTGTCAGACATTATAAATGGCTCCTTAAAGACACAGTAGCTAACCCATTGTAATGAAAATCCCAACAGTGCAGGTTTCAGGATGACAAAACAAGCACAATTGAGGCACTGAGTAAATTGATCTTTAAGAACAGAGGACTCTCTATTCATTTGTATCAGCTCTAGGAGGGAAATATTGCACAGCTGATGCAGGGCAAACATCAATAAATACTGGGGGGGAGGGAAATCACCATTTGTCTCACTCCACATCCACTCAGTACAGAAAAAAAAGTGTAAAGAATCCTAAACGCACTACAAACAAGCAAAAGCCAGTGCTACTTTATTGATATGTAAAGAACAGCTAATAAAATGTAATGAACGGAACAATAGCTCAGTTACTTGAATGTAATCAATACTCAAAGAAGGTCCCAAGTAGAAATGTTTTATAAACTTATTCACAGGATGTATTATTTAACCCCCGACAGGCTCCATAAAATCTGGCCTTCTCTTCCTAACCAATGTTGGCACCAAAGCGGGCAAATTGGGGATATTTATCAGGTCTTCTGGGCATGTCCAAACTTGAATATATTGTGGCGTCAGGTATCTATGTTAATCTCCAAGGTGAATGGGATTACTATACATCATCCAGATCCCTTTTTAGCATTATTCCATGTCTATTATGTTAGGGGCATATTTTAATTGCCACCAAGGGTCAGATTCAATTAGCGGCAAAAAGCAGAGATAAGCGATAAACGCGAAGTTTTCACCTACTTACACAATGTGCGCTCCCGCTTTTCGCCCTATTCAATTGCAAAACAGGCGATAACGCATATGTGTGAATGCAGCGAATAGCGAAAAGCAAAGGACGCCCCGGACTTACCTCGTTCGGACTGGGGTCTTTCGGTGTTCCGGCGTCGGGATTAAGATAGGCGTCGTTATTTCAACACCTATCTTAAGACCCCGTCGGGATTCTCCTGTCGGGATATAGACCGGTGGCATTTAGTCCGTCGGTCTATAAAACTGCATCCCGAATAACACCTACCCCCACAGGTGAAGGTCAACCAGATTGATATGATTGTAATTATCACAGATTTTATATTTAGATCACACCTCAGACCATACTTGCCTACCCTCCCGATTTGGTCAGGAGCCTCCCGAAAATCGGGCGCCGCTCCTGACCTCCCGGGAAGGCAGGCAATCCTCCCGGCTGCCAACCACCCCTCGCAATTACCTTAGAAACCCCCGAAGCGGGGGGGTAGGTGACGCGATTCAGGCCGATTCACGTCATTTTGGCTCCGCCCCGCTTCACAATGCCTGTAATATCTGCATTGTGTAGTGGGGCCAAAATGACGTGACTGCCTGGCCCCACCCCCCCGCTCCACCCACAATTACATGTCTGGCCGGCCCTGCCTACTCGTGATGGCCGCGCCCTCTGTCATGCCAATCTGGCTGCTCCCTCCCAAAAGGGGCAGCCAGAAAGTCGGCAAGCCTGCCTCAGACATTACTCACTACTAATGGATGAGGAACTAATTAAGCATCATTGCATACAAATATATATGTATGCGGATCCCTGAACAACTGTAATTTTATGTTTTATTGCCTAATTAGTAATAAGGTGGGGTGTCAAAAGGGTCCTGAACCAAATCCCCACATTTTTAGGCAAAAATAGGGATTTTGCACTTCTTTTCTCCTGCCTTTGAGTGGAGAAACTTGTTTGCCTGTTTTTGCCTATGGAGTTTTCGCACAGGCGAAAACGTGCTGGAATTGAATAGGTCGATACTTTGGAATGTGGCAAAAACATCGCATCGGTGAATGTTTTTCGTCGATCGCAGCTTCTCACCTCTAATTGAAGGTGCAGATTTAATAAAGCTTGGAGAGATAAAATTGGAGATAAATAGCACCAACCAATCATCTCCTAACTGTCACTTATCAGGATGTGTTTAAAAAATGACAGTTAGGAGCTGATTGGTTGGTTGGTGCCATTTATCTCCAATTTTATCTCTTCCCAAGCTTTATTAAATCTCCCCCTAAGGGCCGTATTCAATTAGAAGTGAAAAGCAGAGATCCACGAAAAAGTATAGTGGATTGCATCTTTTCACCACAGATCCCCAATATTTCTGCATCTTTTTGGGGGCTCAGGCTGATAACCCCGATTCGGATACCACTTTTCGCCTGTTCTGACTTAGCGTGTCATCATTTTCGCGTACTTTGGAATTGAACAGGGTGAATAGCGGGGACGCGCAAGATAAGTTTCCGTGGCCAAAATACGCGATGTGGGCGAAAAGTCCGCCATGCAAAACTTTATCACGGGTGCAAAACTAATTGAATACGGCCCTAAGGATAAAATACAAGCTAATTGTGATTTTGAGATAGCGGGAGTCTTAATACTTCACCTCAGCCAATAATCCATTAATGATATGGTTCAGTTGGAGTGAATATCGAGCAGAGTCCTGACGCACTCAAAGCACTACTAGCCTTATTTTACATGATTCTCAATTATGGGAGTTTATGTATGTGTGTTTGATATATGTTTTGCACTATATTGTTTATTTGTAGATGATTGTATAGTATGTTTACAGTACTGTATTGATAAGTTTATTTAGATGAACCCTGGCACTAGGGCCAACTTTTTCCCTGTTCCTATCCTGTTTATATTATTTTATTGCTTATTTTATTGTATGTTTTGTCAAATATATTCTGTGACGGAAATCAATAAAATAAGAATCTAATATTGAAGAAAAACAAAAAAGACTGCTCAAAGAATGCAAGGTTCCTATGTCAGATGAGCTGCTGCACCTTGTAAGTTTACAGCATTCATAACCCTTAACAGTTACCAATAAATGCTGAATCTTCAATACAGTACAATGCTAAATGCAGGGATCTAATTGGGATAGACTGTCTGACATTAAGGGGAAATACTGTCTGCTCATATATGTTGGGCTTATGTTATATTTCTGTAACTGTTAAATACACTTTTCAGCTGATTAGTCTTAACATACAGCCTTATGTTTGCCAGCATTTATTGGTAGCAGTGTAAGATGCTATACTGCTTTCTTTGCAAATGTACTAAGATTTGAATCCTGCTGCTATGTTTACTAACGTACTTTGCAAATTTAAGTCTCTCTCATAATAACCTAGGTGTCACTTATAATAAAGATTGTCCTCTGTTTAGTTTCAGCTACATCATACAAACAGAGGACAATCTTTATTATAAGTGACACCTAGGTTTGTTAAGTTTTTACTACATGGTTCAAAGTAGAGATAAGCGGGCTCGGATTTACTCTGTTCTCAAAACGGCATTTTATTGGCTATCGGCTATCACGTGTCTTGGATAGCCAATAAAATAAATCAGAACTAATCCGAACTTGCGGTAATGTGGCGATAAGAACTGAGTAAATCCGAACTCGCTCATCTCTAGTTCAAAGTGTGCTTAAAAATGTACTTTCATATAGGAGTGCAACTCGAAGATGCAAAATACATCCCATTAAAAGTAAAGAGCACATCCTTAATTCATGATATAACTTGATTTTTCTGTTTTGTATAGGTCAATACTTCAAGAATTATTTGATATTTCCGGAATTCTGATGTGCTTTGGGGTACATCCAACGGTGGGGAGGAAGAGACTGTACACCTCTCACGGCAAAACAAAATCTTAAACTACCTTAAGTACACATTATACAATTATTGGGCCATTTGCGAAGAATCGGGTGATCGGCTTGATTTATTGCATAGTGTGTATGAACGATCGTTTCACCAATAAAACGGTAATAAAACATTCACAAGCGCATTCTTTCTATCATCTGATCTGATGGTCAAGAAAGAAATCTCGGCCTCAATTCCCGATATGGAGCAGTGTGTGAGCATTTTCGATAATCTGTCCATATTTCCTACGTTCTCCTGTCACTATGTCATCATACTTGTGGGTGGACATATGCAAAATCAGTGTGGTGTGGTGACAAATCTGTAGCTTCTATGGAAAAATTGCATAAGGTGTAGCACCGATATTGGGGCTTTTAATTTTCAGAAAAATCGTCCCGTTCCTTGTCCTGATTAAAAAAATCTTACAGTGTGTAGTTATCTTAAGCTTTGAAGACTAGAACTGAGAACCACTGGTCTACAACATACTCAGCAAGATGTCATATGTCCAGTACCATGCTTTATTAAGATGTTAAATGCTTACTACCATGAAGTCTGATGTGCAATGTCCATTACGATGTAAAGTGACCTGTATAATGTCCAGTACAATATAATGTGGCCAGCACCATGCCTGGCCAGATATGCAGTGCTAATTCTCTGAAGATCAAATGTCAGTGTCATGTTCTATGTCAGATGTTATTGCCCACTACTATGTCCAGCCACTCGTAAAGTGCCCAGTGCCATACAGCACCAGCTGGGAAATGGGTAGTGCCATGCCCCATCAGATGGGAAATGTCTGCTACCATGCTCTACAAATGTTTACTTACCTGAGCCTCCTGTTGTGTCCTGCTTCTCCCAGATGCAGCCATATCTGCCATGTCCAAACTCCTAGCAGTACACTGCTTCATTCAGTAGTATACACCACATAACAATGAGTATAATGGTGCTTATTGCTGACTACTGATTGACATGTTATGTACAATACTACCACAAGAACAGGGTTACGGTCAGTGAATCCAGATGGTGCTCGAAGGAAATATTACTTCTGACATTAATCATCATAGAAATGTCAAATTGTAGTGTAGAAGGTGATATTATATTAATATATATATATATATATATATATATTATATATATATATATATATATATATATATATATATATTTTTTTTTTTACGCCAGTAGTGAAACAGACTGTCTGACATGCCTATTTGGATATTATCCCTAAAATAGTCATCCACCATTCTCTGAATGGTGACCGTACCAGACAAAGTCATGGTAGACATGTCACTCATTGTAGGCAGTTCTTTCAGACTTAAACAGATGTCATTAGGTTTTGCTGACTGATCTGCATCACCAGCAGTGGGTCTCTTAAACTGGGTACACACTGACATATATATCTGTCTGGTGGGAAGGAAAATCTGGTAAAGTATGGGAGCAAATACAAATAGAAATTTGCTCCAAAACCATGGAAGACAGACCAGATTTTTCTTTCCACCAGACAGATTGGACAGATATATCTGTCAGTGTGTACCCAGCTTTAGGAAAATTTAGCTTTTTCCTGGCAGCCGCAAAAACTGAAGGAGGAGATGCTGCCATGTCACGTGCCGCTTGAGCGGCCAATTTTTTCACCAACAGCTCTTTGCATCTCTTCAGATTTATGTCCGTCGGAAAGAAAGACTCAAGGTATTACTTAAAACTAGGCTCAAGTATGGTCGCCAAAATATAGTGATTTTTAAAAAAATGTTGCACCACCAAATTAATTTTGTGAGCAAAACATGGGACATGTTCGAATTTGCCCAAATGTAATGCTCGCACAATATTGGTGGCATTGTCAGAAATCACAAATCCCGAGGAGAGTCCAAGCGGGGTAAGCCATTTTACAATGATTTCCCTGAATTCATCTTAGAGGTGCTCAGTGGTATGCCTTAGTGAAACCGGTTATACACAGAGTAGAATGCCTCTGAATGAGCTGGCATTTGTTAGATGCTACTGCTGCTGTTTGCACTGTTGGAGGCAATACACATACCTAGTGGGCTGTCAGAGTTATGTAAACTTTAGTTTGCCCTGTCCCATTAAGTCCACATAACTGTGGTTAAGTGGACAGTGAGCACAACGGCATTTCGGAGGACACCAACAAGGTTTTTTTTAATGCCCTTGTACAGACTGGTAATTGCTGTTCTAGGGAAGTGGAATCTAGAAGGGACATGGTAGTGGGGACACAGGACCTCAATTAATGGTCTAAAACCCACTGCATTATTGGCGGTTACTGGACGCACAACTAATACCAGCATAGTAGTTATGGCGTCAGTAATCTGCTGGGTGACTGCTGTCATACTTGTTCCCCCGTCCAAAAGGATTTTTTGAAAGACAATTGTTTTGTTAAACTACTAAAAGTAGTCTTCTTCCTGGTACCCTTCTGGAATGAAGATCCACTCACAGCAGCAACAGGCCTAGCACTCAAGGATCCTTTTGAGGAATCACAGAGAGGAGAGGAGGCAGTCATTCTTATGAAATTGGATGCAGGACTACTTCCAATCACGATGCAGGTGTTGGTGATGGAGATTGCAGGCGCTTGGAGCTATCAGAGAAGGGAGCAGCTATGTGACACTGGACTGTTTTTAGCCAAAGTTTCTGAATTTGAAAAACATTTTAATTTGATGAATGCGCTGCAAGTGATGTAACAGGGAGGAGGTTCCTAGATGGTTAAGGTCCTTACCTCTACTCACTGTTGCTTGGCAAAGGTTACAGATGGCTTTACAACTGTTGTCTGGATTTGGGTGGAATAATTCCACACATGAGAAGTGGATTATTTTGTCTTTTGCCCCGGCATGACAACAATGGGCTTTGCCTTTTTCCTACCATGGGCAACAACTGCTGCCTGACTTACACAATCATCATCCTCGGCATCAACATCCTCATCATCCTAGTTAGCGCCAACTACAGAAATATCCTCCTCATCTTCCTGGTGCAATTCCACAGCCTCGATTTCTACTTCAACATGTTGACTTGTGATACTCATTCCCACATTTGCAGAGGGCACACAAATGGTGGAAGGAGGATCCTCTTCAAGTACAGTACTAGAAAGGTCAGGCTCACACATGGCAACCGTGGACACACTTTGATTCTCCTCGGGGATCTGTGACTTTTCTGAGCATAAAGTTGGTTCATGTGCCTTAGCGATTTTAATATTTTTGAAACTTCTACAGGGAGAAGGGCTTACATTATCATAAGATGCAGAACCAGTCATAAATAAAAGGCCAAGGCCTTATCCTTTCCTTGCAACTTTGTGTAGTAAATAGCATATTTCCAATTTTTTTGTTTCTCTGCAGCTAACTTAGCTTTTTTTTTTCTTTTTAACACTGTAAAACATTGCTTGTTTCATTTTGACTTAAGCCCTTGGGCATCGGCTTTCGTAGATGACGTTGACGGCCTTGCATCGTCATCATGACTGCTGGCGGCAGCTGCAAGACTGGTATGTGGTTCCTGCTCTCCTCTCATTGGATCATCCTCCATATCAACAAACTTACACTGCGGTCTGACCGGCAGGGTCACCGAAGAATATATATTTTTTTACACTGGGGAAGAGCACCCCTGAATGAGGCAGCAGCCCCTTGTTGAACAACAAACAGCACCCCTTTTTGATGGTCAACAAAGCACCCCTGCCGAGTGCGGACAGACCACCTGCAGAGTCACTAATATGTGGACGATAAACTGCGGCAGTATTACCGTACAATAATAGCGCAGCTAAGTTGCTAAGGTGCACACACAAAAAAAACACCTTTTTAACAAAAAAACACACTGCGGAAAAAGGACCCCTAATTGACAGAGCACCCCCCTTCCCCCCTGGACAACACAGCACCCCTTTATGGACTGCAGCCCTAGCCCAGCACCCCTTTATGGACTGCAGCCCTAGCCTGATGGACAGGACAAAAACACAGCAGCAGCCAGAGTTAATTGACAGGACAAGTGACACAGCAGGTGCAGCACCTACTGAAGGAAGTCCCCCTTTATATACTGCAGCCTAAGCCCCTTTATAGACAACACAGCAGCAGCCTTCAGGCCAAGACCACGACTGGACACACACTGAGTGACTGACAGTGACCAACTACGTCTGCTAGCTTCTCTCTCTACAGCCGGAGTGAATATGGCGCTGATCGCGGGGACCTTTATATAATTAAAAACCCACAAGAATTCGACAGCGGGAGGATGACATTTTGCCTTGTTTTGAGATCAGAGTCAGGCGGGAAAACCCGAGCCTAGCTCGGCTCTGAAAGTTCGGGTGGGTCCGATTCTCAGATAACCGGACCCGCTCATCTCTAGTATAAAAGTAGCAGATTAAAGTAGCAAATTTTAAGAAAAATCACAAGGCGTGGCTAAGTCACAGAGTCAATGGCATGGCAAATTTGTCCATATGACTAGATTTTAGTAAAGGTGTATATTAGATATCTATCATGTGTAAGACCAAAAAAAAAAAAAACCTCAACTACGATTCAGCCCATAATCACTTTAAAACTGGTGTAACTATGGTCAATGGATACATTCGGATTGTGAATCATCCTCATAGAGCTAAACAATGATACAGTGCATTCGGCCACTGCACATTCAGACAGACCGTGCACTATATATTTTAGAAAAGTGTTGAAGGTAATGGCTGAATTGAAATGGGTGTGGCATAAGAGATAGACAGTAATTAGTTAGACAATGTCTAGATAGACACCAGATGTTAGTCAACAGATAGACAGGGAAAAAAGTTAGACACAAACAAAAGTCAGATACATTAAAGTTAGACATGTAAAAAGTTCAACAGGTACAAAAAGTTGACAGGGTCAAAAGTTCAACATGAAAATAGTCGACACAAAAATGGTCGACAATTTTTTATTTATTTATTATTTTTTTAGCCCTAATCTTCACCCTAACCCACCCTTTGGTGCCTAACCCTAACCCTCCCTCCTGGTGCCTAACCCTAACCATCTGGGTAAGTGCCTAACCCTGACCATAAAAAAAATAAAAAATTGGGTGAAGCATTGTTGAGTCGATCTTTTTCATGTCGAACTTTTGACCCTGTCGAACTTTTTACATGTCTAATATTCTGACTTTAACCAGGCTGTAAGTGTAAGGCCCCTGAGATAATTCCTCTGTGTATATCTGTATTGAACCAGTACTTACACCAAGGGACTTTGTCAGACAGTGTCAACTCCACTAGTAATACACGTATGAAGAATCCAGATGAAGGTTTATTTCAAGCTGATATTCTTTTAATTATGCATAGCATAGTAGGTGAAAAGATGATAATTTGCCAGAACTCAAGTGCAGCTTGACACACACACAGAGCTACAGACAAGAAGAAATGAAGGCTGATGACATCGGACCCTAGCTACAGAAAACCAGGAAGGACAAATTTAACAAGATGCAAAGCCTTGCAACAACAACATAATAGAAAATCAGTATATGAAACACATATCGTGGGACATTACATCTAACTTTATTGTGTCTGACTTTTGTCTGTCGAACTTTTATCCTTGTCTAACTATTAACTGTCTAACATCTGGTATCTATATAGACATTGTCTAACTAATTACTGTCTGTCTATAGTCCGGGACTCAATTGAAACTGGATTACTTCACTGCAAGTCCTGGGACACAAATCACAAACAGATCAGCATGTTCATATAGATGGCTACTTTATGGTTTTCATTTATCATGCACAAGCTGACCTGTGATTATGGATCTCCTCTTGTATAGATCAATTTAATCTGTTTTAGATCGTGTATTATTATTACACTGCCAGCAGCGCCGCTTCAATTAGTATTTGTTTCAGCCAATGCTCCAATTACTCGCCTTTATCATAATTAGTTTTGTTACTCCTCATTTAAAAATTTGCTTTGCTATTTATTGAATAAATAAAATAAATTTATTGAATATCAAAGGGGGATATAAAATAATCCTCTAATTGTTTCTTTGGGCACTTTCTATTTATTGGATAATGTTCTTCTTCTTAAAGATGTCAACAAATGTATTCTTGGTGCCTACACACAAAGCGATATGCTCACAATCCCACGATGTGTACGATTTCCCCCTGAACTCTCCCCGGGAGCTCCATGGCAGTCGTGGGCACAATTTGGTCTGAAAAAGCTGCCAATTTGACACATGATCTATCGTGCCTCCTAAACTATCCAGTGCATCGTGACTTGAGATTGTTAGATCTGCCCTACAGCACGACAGATCTGAAGATGCGATGTGTGACGATTGCATCGTGATCGTGAGTGGGGACTCACGATTTGGGCATATTTTACACGATCTGTCGTTCGATGCGTCGGAATTGGCCAGATAGGGTGAAATATCGCCATGTGTGTAGGCACCTTTAGTATCCAGTTATACTTTCCATAAGACAACATTATTTAAAATCAATACACTATATATCTAACTGAATATTATGGAACTGTAACAGTAGAATTAGGCTGGGTGATTGCCCTGCAGTATTTGCTTTCCAGCCATTCTTGTGCCAGCGCAGGGCAATCACATAGCCTAGCGATAAAGTTAATTCATTAAAGCAATTATTAAAACGACAGTGGGAAAAAAACCTCAAGCATAAATCTAGCACAGACTCTTTACGAAATTAGGCATTTCTTTAACAATTACTTGGTATAGTTGACTTTAACTTCCTTAAAGAGCCAGTACTACTCTCATACCAGCATCTTAGGAAATTTACTATGTTGCCTTTTAAGCAAACTTTGTTTACCAGGCTCTCTAAAACAAAATCTGGGTACACAAATACTATCTATTGTGCCACATCGGAACAGTATATTGTACACATCATATAGTGTGTATGCAAAAATACGACATTCATTGAATAGTCCCATCTGCTGTGCTGAACATCAGATGGGACGATTGGACGGACGACGCGATGTTGTTACATGCAGCATGTTACGATACATTGCGTTGCCGTACGCTGGATTGCGTAATGTGTATGGTGACACAATGTATTGTTACATCATATTGCTGTGTTGCACCATCGTATAGTGTGTACCCAGCATTACATGGATGGCCAAAACGGAGATCAGAGTGATAACCTGCCTCACAGAAAAATATACTATACATTGGGTTATCTGTTGCCCTAATACTTGCATTCAGTGTGTATCCGTGATGGTCAGTCCAGTAAAAGCCCAATTCAAACTGAACTGCATTTATTCCCACTCAATGAAGGTTCCTGACCAGTCTGGTATAAAACTACCAGATTAGTCATTGACGTCACAGAGCGTGGGCACTTTAAGGTCACTGGCATAATGAGCTAATCAGATAAGTTCATAAATGTAAATTACTTTCTTACATAAACATAATTAATCATGAGAAAAATAAGCATTTTGCTTGTCTACGTATTTTGAATATAAAATATGATATCTTCATTCAGATCAGGATCCAGTGTTTATGCATCATTTACTCCACAGTTCATTCCCCCCATCAGGAAAAATAAATGTAAATTACACAGGGCAAACAAACTACTAGCAGGGAGGTGAAGGTCGAGTTCATCTGATCTACTAGATTCACAAGTTTTAATTAGGTTTTAGAGCTATATTAGAAAATGACCAGTCATTAGAAATGTAATAAAGAATAAGGGTAGATTAGGTATATCCTGCGGGGAGGGAGGCTTGGGTTTAGTGGCAAAGTACTTAGTGGCAGATGTCGGTATCCGAACCCTGTCGGGATGCCGTAGTCGGGATTCTGAGCACCAAGATACCATACCCAACCTGTACCAAGAGGTAAATAAATTTGCACTCTTCATAAGTGAACACTTGCTTCCCCTGTATGGTTCCTGAAGATCAATACCAATGGTGGGGGATATTTTATGCACCTGTATAAGCCTATAAATTGAATTACCAAAGTGCACTTTGTAAGCCACAGTTTTAGAGACATATATGGGATCAGTAGCTGGGAGGGAGTGCTGGTACTTCTAGTGCCCTATTGATGAGTTTTGGGGTACATCCAGGTCAATTTAAAACACCTGAATTTTCAAGAGTTAGGACTACTCTTCGCAGAAACGCCTTGATGCACCTTGTGGCTATTCATATGTTTGCAAATGTGTATCTGAGTCTTCTGCATTTCATTTACAGATAGATTGCGGGCCAATCGCAGGGTGCTGTGGGGGAGGATTCTTTTGGCGTGTTTTTTTGTTTTCTAGATAAACCCCTCCTTACTATCATCTACTTTAAACTGATAAATTAATAGGGAAACTTGTATTTTATGTTGTGTGGCTGTGGGGGTTGGTAGTTGCACAGCAATGTGGCTGCAGAGGTGTCCTTTGCCGGGGGTATCCCCTTAGTGTTGTGGCTTTGAGGTTTGGTTGCTCAAGGGGTAGGTGCTCAGTAATATGGCCCCGGGGAGGAGGGATTTGCTGGGGGGGGTTGTACTTTTGGCACCATTTTTTATGTACAAATGTGGTCTGTTATTTTGTTATTTGAAGGCAAATTAAGAATTACACACTCAGAAATTGGATGTGTTTGATTGAAGCTTATAAATTCCTATACTGCTTAACCGTGTGCAAACACCACTCCCAAATGGATATCTTGAACTACAGCACCTGGTATTCCCTGGAGGTCACCCTACCAGGTACTGACCAGGCCAAATGCAGTTTAGCTTCCAAGATCAGACGGGATTGGGCAATCACGCATAGTATGGCTGTAGATATATTAGGGAAAATAGCACCATTATCAGATCGAAGCAGTACATATGTAATCTACATAATTTGAGGCTTTGGCTCCCCCCCGCACACTTGACTACCATTAACTTACACAATCAGGCGAAAATGGAAGCCCCATTTATATTTGTAGCTGTGGTCACACAGGATCTTGGTAGTTCTCGTAGATCCCTGGTGGGGGCAGACTGAACACTCATAGTAAATTACAAAGACTTGTGTCTACAAAGTAAAAAGAACTACATTCTTTAAAAACCTTTATTAATTGTACAACATCCTATGTTGTATATGTCCTACAGTGTGACTGTGGCATTGCAATATCTGGGTCGTACCACTTGCCCACTTAAACAACGCTTTCTACAGCATTAGCGCAATATTCTTGATAAGGTAGTATCTCAGTGTCTCACGCCGCTTTAGAGACTACCCTTAGCCATCACTTAACCTGTTCTCGCTTATCTTCGTTCGAGATGCCGGCTGTCGGGATGTCAACGCATCTTTAATCCCCAGTCAGGTTTTTGACGGCCAGCATCCTGGCTGTCGGTAAATTAACTACATCCCCTTTTAGAGGAGGTGATAGATTTAGGAGGAGATTATGTGTGCAGCACATAGGATTCATGTTAGGAGTACATTATACCCGGATGGTCTGAATGAAGTAGTAGCCCATGAGTTTCTATAAACCCCTTACCTAATCTCCCCTCTCCCTTTTTCCTTGCCTAACGTGTTGGATCAGATGTAATTCAGCTCCTTATGAGGCAGATATTATATTTTGGCATTTATGATGATACAGTCAGGTGCATAAATATTGGGACATTGACAGAATTTTCATATTTTGGCCTCTATTCACCACCACAATGGCTTTGAAATGAAACAAACAAGATGTGCTTTAACTGCAGACTTTCAGATTTAATTTGAGGGTAATTACATCCAAATCAGGTGAACGGTGTAGGAATTACAACGGTTTCCATATGTGCCTCCCACTTTTTAAGGGGCCAAAAGTAATGGGACAAACTAAACAATCCTAAATCTAACTTTCACTTTTTAATACTTTGTTGCAAATCCTTTGCAGGCAATTACAGCCTGAAGTCTGGAACGCATAGACATCACCAGACGCTGGGTTTCATCCCTGGTGATGCTCTGCCAGGCCTCTACTGCAAATGTCTTCAGTTCCTGCTTGTTCTTGGGGCATTTTCCCTTCAGTTTTGTCTTCATCAAGTGAAATGCATGCTCAATCGGATTCAGGCCAAGGGATTGACTTGGCCATTGCATAACATTCCACTTTTTAGCCTTAAAAAACTCTTTGGTTGCTTTTGCAGTATGCTTCGGGTCATTGTCCATCTGCACTGTGAAGCGCCGTCCAATGAGTTCTGAAGCATTTGACTGAATATGAGCATATAATATTGCCCGATACACTTCAGAATTCATTCTGCTGCTTTTGTCAGCAGTCACATCATCAATAAATACAAGGGAACCAGTTCCATTGGCAGCCATACATGCCCACGCCATGACACTACCACCACCATGCTTCACTGATGAGGTGGTATGTTTTGGATCATGAGCAGTTCCTTTCCTTCTCCACACTCTTCTCTTCCCGTCACTCTGGTACAAGTTGATCTTTGTCTCATCTGTCCATAGGATGTTGTTCCAGAACTGTAATGGCTTTTTTAGATGTTGTTTGGCAAACTCTAATCTGGTCTTCCTGTTTTTGAGGCTCACCAATGGTTTACATCTTGTGGTGAACCCTCTATATTCACTCTTGTGAAGTCTTCTTTTGATTGTTGACTTTGACACATATACATCTGCCTCCTGGAGAGTGTTCTTGATTCGGCCAACTGTTGTATGAGCATATAATATTGCCCGATACACTTCAGAATTCATTCTGCTGCTTTTGTCAGCAGTCACATCATCAATAAATACAAGGGAACCAGTTCCATTGGCAGCCATACATGCCCACGCCATGACACTACCACCAACAGGCTTCACTGATGAGGTGGTATGTTTTGAATCTTCTCTTGATTGTTGACTTTGACACATATACACCTACCTCCTGGAGAGTGTTCTTGATTTGGCCAACTGTTGCGAAGGGGTTTTTCTTCACGAGGGAAATAATTCTTCTGTCATCCACCACAGTTGTTTTCCGGGTCTTTTGGTGTTGCTGAGCTCTCCGGTGCGTTCTCTCTTTTTAAGAATTTTCCAAACAGTTGATTTGGCCACACCTAATGTTTTTGCTATCTCTCTGATGAGTTTGTTTTGATTATTCAGCCTAATGATGGCTTGCTTCACTGATAGTGACAGCTCTTTGGATCTCATATTGAGAGTCGACAGCAACTGATTCCAAATGCAAATGTCACACCTAGAATCAACTCCAGACCTTTTACCCGCTTAATTGATAATGAAATAACGAGGGAATAGCCCACACCTGTCCATGAAATAGCTTTTGAGTTGATCATCCCATTACTTTTGGCCCCTTAAAAAGTGAGAGGCACATATAGAAACCGTGTAATTCCTACACTGTTCACCTGATTTGGATGTAAGTACCCTCAAATTAAATCTGCAAGTCTAAACATCTTGTTTGTTTCATTTCAAAGCCACTGTGGTGGTGAATAGAGGCCAAAATATGAAAATTCTGTCAATGTCCCAATATTTATGCACCTGAGTGTATATAATTTTCTGGTAGTGGTAAAATATATATTAATTTAAAGGTCTTTTTTTTATATAATCTTTGTATGGATGAGATTATTGTATTTTTTATAGATTTTTTTTATTTATAATACTGCTGCATTGGTATCATTTTATGTTGTCTTTATAGAAAGTTTATTATATGATAAATGATAAGTCTCATTTAAATACTTGTGGTAGAGAAAACTGAGAATGCAGGTGATCACTAATTAAGCAATTAGCCCACAAGAGCATTGATTGGATCCTTAAATACCAAGATTTAGGAATTGTGGACTTAACTTACTGAAGAAACTTTCTATATAAAGAGAAACGCGTCAAGGAGAGGCGTATCCTGCATATCACCCGCTAACTGGGTACTAACCTTCCATTTTGAATATACCCAAAAAAACACTATGGGCATGTGCTGCGCTCCTATCTTAACAGCAGAAACTTCCAGCACGCAGCCGCCGAAAGCAAGGGAGAAAGTCCCAGCACACAGCTGCCGGCAACTACAGGAGAAGTTCACAGCTCCACACAACTGGCAATGCTGCAAAACCATCACTGGCACTGTGACTGGCAATGCTGCAAACCGTCACAAAGCAGTGTTTTACACCTCATGCAGCTGCGCTGACCCACTCCAATGGCTGTGAAAACCAGCTATCGGCTTTTGGCTACAACACAGCAGGTATGATATCAAATTGTTGCTTTCTAGAACATACACATTTATTAGAGACATTCTGCATGGTGGTTACCTTGGTATAATTATTAATTACCTACCAGATGGTGTTTGAGAACCTATAAAGGCATTACAACCAGTGGTTCCATTGGGGTATATCAGCTCTATACCAGAGCTCCGCTGAATAATTATTTGAATACCACTTTATCCTTCCTTGGATATACATTATATTTGGAATGTGCTTATACAGTTACACAGGTGTCTATGACATACATCACAATTGTTATGATTGTATCTGGACTGATTAATGGTGAGCAACCTTGGAAAATTGAATGAGAGAATATATATATATTAGCAGTATATTACATGTCATTATATGGTGTTTATTAAAATTTAGAAACCTAAAGAATATATAAATGAGTTGGAGTTTAGGAGATATATTCAGGGTGTTGGAATGAAGGCGCTACCTTTTTTCTTATAACTTTAGGGCAATTGATTTGCTATGGTAAAAACCCTTGGTTAGCAGCCATTCCACCCCTTTTCTTCACTCAGAGCGTGCTGAATAGTTCCTTTTTATATAGTAATTACAAAGACACTGGAAAAGTGGGCGCGTGGAGAAGTTTCCCATAGCGACCAATTAGCTTCTAGCTAGCATTTATCAAGAACAATATTTAAAAAGATAGGCAGAAGCTGATTGGAGAAGTTGCCCATAACAACCACTCTTATGAATGCTTGATAAATGTTCCCAGCAGTCCTTAAATAATTTGAATAGTGAGTCACTAAGTATATACTGGAACAATGCACAGAAAATAAGATTTTTGGAATTTACCGTTAAATCTCTCTCTGAGTCCACTTCATACGTTAATTTTTTGTAGTATATAAGCTCCTCCCTTCCTCAGGATAAACATAAGCTCTGAGGATAGTTTAAAAAATAACATCCTTCTCACACACAATGAAGGGACCGTTGTGTTCCCCAGATGGACTCTGAGGAAGAGATGTAACGATAAGTACCAAAAATCTTATTTTCTCCTTCCTCCATATCTAGGGGACACTTATTGAACATGGGTATGTACAAAAGCTGTCCCTAAAGGAGAGTATGCCAAGTCTTTGCTGAACAAAATACTTTCCATCCAAAAGAAGCATCCCTGGAAGCAAAGTCATAAAATCTGTAGAATTTGGTAAAAGTATGAACAGAGGACCATGTAGTTGCTCTACGGAAACTCCATGCCAAGCTGCCCACGAAGTCCCAACTGAGCGTGTGGAATGAGCAGAGATCCTAGCTTCCTGATACACATGCTGAATCGTGGCCCTAATCCATCTGGCTATAGTCTGTTTGGGAGCTGGCTAACCTCTTTTCTTAGTGCTATAAGTAAACTATCACTTTTCCTTATACTGGCTGTCTACTCCAGATAAATTCTTAACACTCTCGCCATATCTAAAGCTGGGTACACACCTGGACGAACAAGAGCCTCACTGTTTCGATGTAACGATATATTGCATCACTGTACACACTGCATGATCCATTGTACGACGGTGTAATATCTCGTTACATGTCTAATGTAACTCTACCCCATTGGCTGTGGCATCGTCCCATCTGATGTGCAGCACAGGATACACACTTTACGATAGTCGTTCCAATACATATACATGTATAGTGCGGACCCAGCTTAACAGAGACAATCGACTGATCTGTTGTTTCACTTGATTTAGCAAATGTCATTGTTACACTATCTTTCTTTAAACCTAAAATGGTGTCCACATTTTATCGTAATCAAGAAATGGTCTGTAACACTGCCCTATCTTTTTGAATCCCAGAAATGGAGATCTACAAGATGAAGCACTAAATTTGGAAACTCTTCTTGCTGATGATATAGCTAAAAGAAAACATAACTTTCAAGTTACCCACTCCTGTGAAAGTCCAAAGTGTGGTAACTGAATGCTTTGTGGGATGCATATATGGTGGCTGGACATGTAATATGCCCTGCAATAGGTTACTTCTGGGATCAGAGAATCTTTTTTTCTTTTCTTTTTTTTTTTTTTTTAAAGGGAACCTAATGAAGCCCCAAATCTAGGCCTGTCTGAAGAACAGAAAGAACCCTTGGCAAGAAAAAAAAGAGAAAGAAGAAACTCATCTTCAAATTATATATTTCTAGGTCATATATTGCTGACACGTGAATCTCTTCTCAACCTATAGATTGTAAGCTTGCAAGCAGGGCCCTCTTACCTATATGTCTGTTTGTTATTACCCTGTTTTGTTCTATAAATGTTTCCAATTGTAAAGCGCAACGGAATATGCTGCGCTATATAAGCAACTGTTAATAAATAAAAAAATAAATAAAATAAACATAGGATCTGAAAAGATCCTCTCATTGCCAGGTAACTTTATGTCTCATCCTGATAATTTGTGTATGCGACTGCTGTAGCATTGTCTGTCTGGATTCTTATGGGTTATCTCAGGCAGTGCATAGCATCCAAGATTAGAGGAGATTGGGCAATTCCAGTGTGGTGTGGATGTAGGTCTGAATAAGAGAGAGTGCTTCCTTTAATGTGTTTAGAACAGCTCTTGGTTCCAACACATTTATTGGGATACTTGTTCCCTTTCTGGACCAAAGTCCCTGAAGATGATGGTTCAGTATAGCTGTCTCCCATCCTTACCAACCAATCCTGGGAGAGAAAACCCCTGCCTTTGTTCAAGTTTTCTGACTTGGTCCCAAACACTGCTGAGACACAGTCTTGTCTCTTGTGAAAGAATGATGAACTGGGCCAATAATCAATGGTTAGAACGCAACCAACTTCTTAGAATGTTTAATTGAAACAACCGGGAATGCGGTCTTGCATATCTGAAGAAAAGCAAGCACCACCAGTAGTATGTAAATTACCATGCGACACACAATAAAATCACTGTTGTTAATGGTTTGTATATGAACGGACAATTAAATTGAGTCAACTAGAAGACATACCTTTGTAGCAAGCTGTGACACAGGGGATTGCAGGTCAGCCTGGAGCAGCTGCTCTTTACTCTGTAAAAAAAAAAAAAGTTAAGCAGTCATACAATTAGCAGATCATTCCAAATAAATACATTCCGACCATGCTGTTAATCCACTGTAAACATTTCAGTAGGCACTAATTTTACTGTTAAGAATGGCTACTTTTTTGGTGTTGGGACATCCTTACAGACAAATACCTCAGGATGTCTTTTTGTCACAAACACATGTTAAATACTGTAAAATATAAATCCTGTATAACAAAAATACCGTTATGTTTGAAAACCACAATAAATAACCATTAGCATCTGCAATTAACCATTAGCATCTGCAATTAACCATTAGCATCTGCAATTTCAAATAAAAACAGTTATTATCTTGTGAAACATCTGTGGTGACATATCAAAGTGTCCTGACACTCATTAAGAATCACTCATTGATACCCCCTTTCACATCGCAACCTCTTCTCTGACCCGGGATTTTAAAGAAAGATCACAAAAGGGAGGGATGGGGACTGCTCACAGCATTGCAGGAATCATGGCTGATGGAATTCCACTATGCAGCCCTGAGTTCTTGAGTGTTTGTGCTTTACTGCTATTTGATTCAGCCAGTGAGAGCATGATGCAGCTTCTGACAGCATAGTGTACAGTTCACTTCTTCATCATGCCAATAAGCCATCACTGTAATGACAGTAGTGGTATTAACCCCATCCAGACTGCCAGAATACTGCCTCTGCTGTTGTCTGCAGTGTACTGCCTGTGCGTCTGGCTGCTGACATCATCAAGTGAGACCCAGGAACATCCAATCAGTGGTGTTTGCTGAGTCCCGGGTTGGATAACCCAGGTTGGACCTGTTCACACTGCACTTCAACCCGGCTTGTTCCAGAGTTCAACTCCGGTCGATTGCAGGGTTGAAATGCAGAGTCGCCGGACCTGACAATTTTTCTGATGGCGCGTTCACACTGCACCTCGACCAGGGTCGACCCAGCAATATACCGGGTTACTTTTGCAATGTGAAAGGGGTATGACATTCCTACAGTTTAAACATAGAATTTGATGGCAGATAAGAACCACTTGGCCCATCTAGTTTGCCCCATTTCATTTATCCTTTTGTCATGTTAAAGTTTTTTTGTGGTTATTCCTCTTTTTAATTAATGCCCTCCCTTTCTTGTTGGGCCAATGGACATTTACAGGGAGTCATGTAGGGTTGGGTACGGGATGCCAGCGCTCAGAATCCCGACACTTGTTGGTCAGTATGCTAACCCTCCCTTACTGATGCCTAACCCTAACATCTCCCCCCTTAGTGCCTAACCCACCTCCTAGTGCCTAACACCTAAACCTAACCCAACCCTGCCACTTACCTTTGGTATTCCGGCGGTTGGGATGCCGGCACCGGGATTCTGGCGCTGGTAATATAAGCGTCGGCACCCCGACCACTGAGATGCCGAATATATCCCGTCATGTAGTGTTGACAAGTCTAAATCAGTTCACAAAACTGCCCAAAAACATCTAGGGGGAATTAATTTTAGGTGTGGAATTCGCTGCACAGGGAAAAGCTCTGGGTCTCACTCCTTGAGCCATTCAATTAATCAGTATTTTCCCTGCACAGTAAACCATGGAGATGTGAGGAAAAATCTGCATTAAAATGCAGACTCCGCATTTTAACAAGCAGAGAAAGCTATAAAACCCAGGACTTTGTGAGGCATCTGTTGCTCAACGTGCGTTAACCCATGGTTTACCATAAGGGACAAATGCTGATTAATTGAATAACTCCATGTGTGAAACCCAGAGCTTTTCCCTGCGCCTAATGGAATTCCCCAGTTGATGTCTGATTTAATAATAAATAAGAAAAACACCAGTTCTATTCCATATGAAAAGTGTGGTTCTGCTGTTGGCATTCTCTGCCTAATGATAGGGTCTCCAGGGTGCCTGTTATAAGTCATTGGCATTCAACTTTATTCTGGGTGTGCAATAACATACATGGTAATCAAATGTATATTAATTATACTTGTCATGTCTATAGCTCAGATTATGAGTGGCAAATAAAAGCCAATTTATTAAAGCAGGTCAGAAAGAGAGACTGCCCATTGGGGTTTAGTAAAGTGTGCCTAGCAAGGATGTAGTTAATATACCTACGGACACGATGCCGCTGGTCTAAATCCCGACTCCTCTTGCCCAACAAGGGACTTAAGATGGGTGTCGAAATGCAGACGTCAATGTTAATCCCAATGCCAGAAGAACGACCCCCACCATCCCGATCGTCCTCAGACGGGTAAGTATAACACTTAGCCCGGGGATATGGGGGGGGGTGGGGGAGGTTTAGGGACCCACGGGGGGGGACTTAGGGTTAGGCACCCCCCAGGGGAAGGTTAGGGTTAGGCTAGGGCAAGGGGGGCTTAGGGATAATCACTAGGGAGGGACAGTAGGCATCCCTGGGGGGGGGGGAGGTTTCAGTTAGGCACTAAGGGGGGGTGTCAGGGTTAGGCACCCCTAAAGGAGGGCTATGGATAAGAGGGGGTTAGTGTACTTTTGCCTGTACCTGTCGGGATTTAGACCCGCCGGCCTCCCCCTGTTGGTATTTGATCCAGCGGCCAAACAGCCGCCGGCATTACATACAGATTCCTGTGCAGCAAGCCACTGCAACATCCCTCATGTCCTTCCATTCTGTAACCTGCACTAGATCCAAACTCATTTCAAGTAGGTTGTAAATGTTCCTGCACATCAACACTTTGTAAATAAAATGACCCTCTATAGTTTGCTTGCAAATAATTAATGCGATTTAAGAAAATAAAGTGCACACAGGCTTATTGTAGACTTACAGATGTCATGCAAAAATTATGTTAAGAAAACAGCGTTGCATTGCTGGCAATACATTTTTTACATAGCACATTATGCAAGTGTACAACTTTTATCATATGATCTTTTTAATGAGCATAGAAAAAAAAGCAAGTGCTATGTGTAAACATGGCATAGACAACTTTATTTTTAATACCCATTTAAAGTACTTGGAAAACAAAGCCATGTTCTTTTTAAACTACAGAGTGAGAAAGTACACTGCACTTACCAGGACACCACAAAAACAGTGTATGGGAAATGATCCACATGCAACATGTGATTGTCATTGTGTTCTCAGTCTGCTACTCTTTTCCCATGAGTTCAGTATAGGTTACTGTATGGGTAAGTGCTTCTGTGCTTTCAGCAGTCTCATGGGTTACTAAAATACAATATCACTGATGACTCTGATGTTTTTTATGATCACCACTAATTCTTGAAACTCATCGAGCTGCACAGTGTTCCTAAATCAGTGACCATTAAAACTTGTTTACTCTGGTGACCGGCTGCTGCTACTCCTAAGCTTATTTGGGTAATCATGTGCAATGGAAAAAGAGCATAATGAGAATGTCACCATTGTGTACCATGTGTTCCCTTTAGAGACACATACCCAGACATAAATCAGATTTCATTCAAGAACACATATCCTATTTCTGTAGTACTTATAACTACACACACAAAGATTATTTGTAGTATTATTTGTGGGCCTTGGACGGGGAACGCACATGGGCCCTTCCTCTCTTAAGACACCACTGCCCGATGGTATGTGTTCAACCCCTGAAGGGGAGAGATCTGCGCATGCGTATGATCAATACTGAGCATGTGCAGGTCTCATTCTGCAAGATTGCTTACAGTGCCCCCAAGCCACAGCATGATTCACATGCTGTGGTCATAGCTGATAACAGAAGTTTGCAGGAGCTGCTGTGTACATTGCATACAACTCTGAATCAGACCCTAAAGGTGGGTACACACCTGACAGATATATCTGCAGATCGAGTGATACACACTGAATGACCATCATCTGCTGCTGCAGCGGGTCGAGCCGGACTGGGGCTGGGTAGGGGGTGTGGCCTAATCAAGGTAGACGTGGCCACGCCCCCTTCGAAAAACAAACAAAACAGCATATGATCGCTCCCCCCATTTGGCATGGGAGACTGCTCGGGCTGCTGCTTTAGTAGCCTCGGACAGTCTCCCAGTGCAGCCCAGCACACAGCAGCGTGTTCTGGGCTGCTGTGGATGGGGAGCTGTGCCGGACCCTGGTAAGTAGTACCTGCTCGCGGTTCCCCCCCCCCTCTCTCTGCACCCCTGTGTACGGGCGATCGGTTCATTGCCCGTACACACTTGCCGATGGACAGATATGTTTGCAGACATATCTGTTCATTGGCTGCGCAGCACAGCCAATGCGATATGTCTGTGAACGACGTTGTTCACAGACATATCGTCTGTACACACTGGCCAACTGGGGCACGATATATTGGCCGTTCAATTGATCGGCCAATACATCGGCCAGTGTGTACCCAGCATAAGTGTACCAGGGATGTACAGTCAGGGGAGATAGATCCTCCCCTGTCATACTCCCTGTCAGACTGCAGAGTTTTGACTATAAAGATTATTAGAATAATACAAAGAAGATATTTATAACTTATAATCATGTACAATGGTAAAGAAAGCATAATGAGGCATTGCACACGATACCTTTTTCGTAGTATTTTGATAATAGGCAAAACTCACCAAGATTGCAACACTCTCTGGAAATATAGGGAGAGACTACAGATGAGGCAGTAAGAGCTCAGCCTCACCTCTGACACTGCCTGGAGCTGGGGACTGGGCCACGAAGCAGCCAATAAAACACAGAGAAAAAGCGCTTATGGAGGCATGCATCATTGTGAGGGCACACACCTTGAGCTCTGATGGACACCTCTGACAATCAGGTGACCAGTCTAGGAAGTACTCAGGCATCGGAGCTCAGCAGCAGCACTGAGGAGGGAAGGAAATTGGAATATGCAGACAGAGGAAATACACAAAGGAGAAAAAGGTGAGGAGGGTCTGCTGTGAACACCACCACACTGTCTGGGGGCTTGTAAATCACTGTGTAACAGGATAGGGGGGTTTCCCTGCAGACATAAGTAGCTGGCACCTCATCACTATGCAGGGACTAGCACCTTCTGTGTAAAACTGTACACAGGACATCGCCCGGATACTAGCCAGTACCTCCCCAGCCATTGACCTCACCGCACGTCTCTGAAATTTACTGATATCCAACTATAAAAGTAAGAATCAATTCCTAAACAAATTAACATAACACCCTATGGCAACTGGCCATTAACAATGACCTCCATGGCAGACGTAGAAGGGTGGGATATATTAGGCAGCAAGTGAACAGTCAGTTCCTGAAGTTGATGTACTGTGGTGTGCTCAGTGCTAAAAAAATAAATAAATAAAACAAACCATACCTGCTGCCAGTGTGCCTCTTTACTCCTCATGGCTGCTCATAGCTGGTAGCAGCAGATCAAGTGTGCATGAGTGGGCCCAGCAGGATGAAACGTCATTCTCGCTTTACATTCATAAGGCAGCAGCGACCAATCGATAGGCCCCAACACCCTTTTCCACTCTCCAGCCTCATGGGGTCCTGGGAAAGGAAACCTGGTTCTCTATTGGTCTTTTTGCAGTCTGCTATTGGGGCAGCCATTTTCCATTAGCCCCTGCTGCTCTGCTAGATCTCAATCACTTGGCCATGGATCACAAAAATTGTGTGTACTAGTCCGAGCGATCGGGAAGTGCTCACTCGCCCAGCAAAGACAGCCCAGTGGAATGAGTGACAGGAGAGGCCGTTTGTTGGTGGTAACAGGTGCAGGCCACTGGAAACGGGGGAGTGGAGTTGCAAACGCAGGCGTGCCTGAGCATCTTAACACCGTTTCAGAGGCGTGCATGATTAACAGGCAGTGCCATAGTACATGTCACCTGGCTGGATTATACACTGAAGTGCTCGCAGTGCTTTCGGTAGGGTACAGTCAATCGCAAGCGCTGCGGTCAGTTCCGATGAACCCCGATGTACCGATGGTTGCATACACTTCCTGGAGATGACTTGTGTAATTGGGAGTCTTATGAATGGCTGGTGGGCATCAGCATACACAAAGTGATCGCTCGCCAAAACATAGTTGGTGTGCTAATACCTTGCCATGCGATCGCCTGCCTTGCTGAGCGTGCGCTGGATTTGCATACGCTGGGAGCGAGCGTCCACATCTAGCGAGTGGGTCTGAATCAGGTACTCAGTCTAACACAGATATACAAGTGTCACATTGAATTTAATGAGTGCAGTCTTGTGAAGGGGTTTGCACATCCGACTTAGATGCATTTTCAGCCGAAAAAGATGCGAGAAAGGCTCTCGGCGCGGCTCACTCATGCCAGGCGTCTTGCACCACATGGCGTATTGAGGTTAGGTGTATGAGAACACATCTGTATATCAAATACGGGATGTTGGCAAGCCATAATGAGAAAGAATGTACAGACCACTTATTTTCTTTTAGTAAAATGTAGGTCTTAAAATGATGTACATAGGGAACACCCACAGAAGGTGAGGACTGTAGCTTTGACACAACCACAATGGTAATTAGCATTAATAGATAAATCCACAGAGGATGTGTAAAATAAATAAAAAAAAAAAAAAAAAGCTGATGCGGGAAGAAATGCACTGTAGCACTGAAAGAGATAAAGCCTCATTTACATGCAGATACTGGGACTTACTGGAGCCACAGGCAGTGAAACTGCAGTTGAGGGCTATTAAACAGGAATTCCCATTACATGCTCATTTTGTGTACAGACCAGCATGTAAATATATACATTTGAGAAAGGACTGTGGGTTAAACCTTAATGGCAAAGGAGAAATCATCCAACCATAGTAAATATTTACACACATTGCAAGGAGCACATACGTTTAACTTTACACACTGACAATATATGTTTTATAGATTCGCACTAAGTATTGTAGTAGTGCACAAAGTTATATGGTACTTTTTTTTTGTAGAACATGCAGGCCACACATTACGTTTTCTAACAAACTAGGCTATGGTAGCTCTCCATAGTCCAAGCCTTGTTACGGTTCTCGCACAATTGAGAGAGACCACAGGACTGCTGACCGAAATATAGACAGAGTTGAGGAGTGGCAGTCCTTCCACTAAAGGAACTAACTGGATTGAGGCTGCAGGTGAAAGGATACTAGAGCAAATGTAAGGACACAGTACACTAGCAGCGGCAAATGATGATGGTCTCGGGTGCGTCTTAGGGCTATGGCGCAGCTAGGCGGCCAAGCAGGGAGCGGACAGAAAACGCACACAAGCTGCGGGGCACGAGTGACCTGGACTGTGAAACTACAGGATTTACAGACAAGGACTTAACAGTCAATATACAAACAAGGACCAGACAGAAAAGACACAGACATGGACAAGACAGGCAATACACAATAATGTGGTAGGACCACAAGATGAAGGAACAGACTAAGTTTAAGGTGCGGCCTTGAGGGCCGTGGTGAAACTGGAACAACTCAATGCAGCCTTGAGGGCCAAGGTGCAAACTTGTGGGCTGAGGTGAGATAGGAACAGGACGGAGGTGACAGGAACAAGACAGAGTGGCCTTGAGGGCCGAGGTGTGACTAGAACACCACGATGCGGCCTTGAGTGCAGAGTTGCGACTGGAACAGGAAGGAGTGGCCTTGAGGGCCGAGGTGTGACAGGAACAAGCTGGTTCGGCCTTGAGGGCTGACTGGAACAACACGATGCGGCCTTGAGGGCCAAGGTATGGCCCTGAGGGCAGAGGTGCGACTGGAACAACATGACAAACAGTTGAACTCAGGCACAGTAGGAACGGTAGCAGAGAGGTAGGCCACCGCTGCAGAAGTTACTGCTGCGGGAAGTCCAAACAGCAAAGGTGTGAACAGATGGAACCACAGCAGATGACAAACAGGCGACTACAGGTCAGGCAGACATGCAATGGACACAGGAACTTCCGAACTAGGTAAGACCAGCGAGAACTCAGGCTTCCGAGTACAGGACAAATATACTCAGGATGTCAGACAATAGAAGTGTAAGGCTGGCTGTAACCTATCTGGAGCAGGGACCAATCAGAGCAATCCCTGCAGAGAGCCTCCCTAATGACCAGATTGTGTGCCTTGCCTAACTGGATATGAACAGACAGGAATGCAGCAATGAGCTGCATACAGAGCAAGACAGGATTTCAGCTGCCTGCAACAGCCGGAACATAGATCAAGACATGATGCAGTGTCTCAGTCGCAACTATGGCTGGGACCTGCCACCAAGATGATCCGCTGTTGCGAATACCAACAGGCATCCACAGAATGCCATGTGAGAATAAAGTAAAATGTAATGTATTATAAAAAATTTAGCCTAAAACAGCATTTACACAAATATTTACATTTTACTTTATATAACAAGTACATTTTAAGCGTGTATTTCATACATTTTTTAAGCCATTGTCCTACAATATCTCCTTTTTAAAATCTTTCAGCTCTCAACATGTGTGTCATATGACGAAAATGGGCAGGGGGGATTTTACACTACACAGATTGAGCTCAGTGGTCTTTTCCAAACAGCCTGTGCTCACTACATCAAGTGCTAGGTGACTGTGGTTGCCATAGTAATCACCTGGTGCTGTGCAGCATTATAAAGTATTTATAGAAGCCGGAAGAAAAAATGTAAATAAAAAACGGTAATTACCAAGATTCTTTTTATAGTCTACCACAATAATTTATGCTACAAAAACTCAATGGTTTCAAGGAATTGCTGCTTTGAGTCAAATGTTAATAAATGTCTAAATGGATGCATCCCTTCTCTAGCCCATAAAGAAATCCTGCGGCATACTACAGCCATGGCCAAAAGTTTTGAGAATGACAAGTATTGGTTTTCACAAAGTTTGCTGCTTCAGTGTTTAGACCTTTTTGTCAGATGTTACTATGGAATACTGAAGTAAATTGACAAGAATTTCATAATTGTCAAAGGCTTTTATTGACAATTACATTAAGTTTATGCAAAGAGTCAATATTTGTAGTGTTGACCCTTCTTTTTCAATACCCCTGCAATACGCCCTGGCATGCTGTCAATCAAGTTCTGGGACACATACTGACTGATAGCTGCCCATTCTTGCCTAATCAATGCTTGGAGTTTGTCGGTTTTTTGTTTGTCCACCCTCCTCTTGAAGATTGACCACAAGTTCTTAATTGGATTAAGGTCTGGGGAGTTTCCTGGCCATGGACCCATCATTTTGATATTTTGTTGCCCGAGCCACTTGGAGCACCTTGCCATAAGGCAAAAGTGATAACTATCTGCTGGAAAAGGCATTGTCACCAAACTGTTCTTGGATGGTTGGGAGAAGTTGCTCTTGGAGGATGTTTTGGTACCATTCTTTATTCATGGCTGTGTTCATAGGCAAAATTGTGAGTGAGCCCACTCCCTTGGCTGAGAAGCAACCCCACACATGAGTGGTCTCAGAATGCTTTACTGTTGGCATGACACGGGACTGATGGTAGCGCTCACCTTTCCTTCTCTGAACAAGCATTTTTCCAGATGCCCCAAACAATCTAAAAGGGGATTCATCAGAGAAAATAACTTTACCCCAGTCCTCAGCAGTCCAATCCCTGTACCTTTTGCAGAATATCAGTCTGTCCCTGATGTTTTCCTGGAGAGAAGTGGCTTCCTTGCTGCCCTTCTTGACACCAGGCCATTCTCCAGAAGTCTTCGTCCTGTGTCATGCCAACAGTAAAGCATCCCAAGACCATTCATGAAGTATCCAAGTGGAGTGGCATAAAGAAAAGGGAGTGTTTAATGGACGATTGGTCATAGGAGTCTGAAATGCGGATTTTAACAAGAAGTCTCTTCCTACCGACTATTGATACCATTGATGCATGCACTTTCTGACCGCTTCATTGCGAGTCTATACCCCAACTAGGGGAGCACAGAAACCCACCTTTGTATATTTGACGCATAGCAGTGATTGGTGTGTTCCACTTTAGGTTTTCAGTAGCACCCTGTTTTAATAGTACAACTGGTATACACCATTTTTGTTTTGAGTCCTCTAAAAGCTTTGCTGCCACCAGCCAAACTCTATGCACCTGAATGAAAAGAGGAGGAAAATCGGGCAAGTCCTCACCACCCTTTTCAACACACCAATCTGACTATTCACTTCTAAAAAGATATAATAATGTTTTTGCACATAGTACTTCTGCCAGCAAATTAACAGAATGTGTTGTGTGGGATTTTCTCACAATTCCTGAAGCTGCAATTTCAAAACATACAAATGTTCCTTGGTTGGCATCCTGCTCAAGAGGCAGAAGAACCTAAAGGAACAGAAGACAGCATTTGGGGTTCCCACCATTCTTCTAGTTAGAATAGGAGAAAGATATGAAAAATATCTGAAGGGAACCTTCTCTTCCACTTTCACAGACAGACAAAGGCTATTTCCACTTTAAAAAAATTGGCTTTGAAGAACAATTTCCTACTTATATCCCTTTCAGACATACGACCTGAGAAATTTCCTGCTCAGACCCGGAAATTTCTCCTGTGCAAATTCCCGGGTATTTGGTCGAGACCCCCCTTTCACACTGCAGCTTCTACCTGGGAAATTCCCGGGTAGACCCCTTTCAGACATAAGCAAGGTTTTTCTGTTTTTTACACAGAAAATCACAGTTTTCTCATTTACAGTTGACGTTTTCTGGCACACATTAATGAGGTCATGTAACAGTAAGTCAAGTTAGTGGTGTAACTTAAAAAAAATGATGGCATAAAATTTGTGTTTTCAAAACAAAGTTTTATTTAATAAAGGCCACTCTTCTCCTGTGCCCTCTCCTCTCCAATTCCAGATCGAGGTTCTGTTGCAATATGTCTGGCATCTCTCCTGACTCTCTCCGGCTGCTGCTGATTATGTCATCACCATGCAGCAGGCAGCCATGGCCGGCCAATCAGGAGCTGTTTGGTGAAGCCCGGGAGTAAATTTCCGGATAGCACCATTCAGACATGACTTAAGTCATGAGAAATTCCCTGGTCGATTGGAGGGTCGGCTACCCGGGAACAGAGGTACCTTTCAGACATACGTGACATTCCGGGAATTTGGCCAAGGCAGGCAAAATTCCCGGGAATCTCAGTATGTCTGAGAGGGGTATAAGTAACCTCAGTAGTGGGGACCCAGTCTTTGGTGCCATGGGGCCTCTCAAACAGTGTGCTTCCCCAGAGAGGCTCCCATTTAGTAGAGCAGGCAGAACAGAATGTAATGTTTGGAATGGCTTCTGCGGCTTCAGCTCAGTGGCCTAATTACACTTCAAAGTTCTAGCAGCAATAGTTCCTTCTGGGATTTTCAAATGTAAAAAGGAAATGAAGAAAGTTGAAAGGCTAAAGCATCAGCATGCCAGGAGGTGGGTTTAACAATCTTTTGTGGAATCCTGACTGGGGGTAGCAGCCAAGAAGAGAAGAGAACGATTCCTTCCACCACCCAGGTGACTGAAATGAAAGCATATAATTAGAACCGTATATTTGAAAATCACCCCTGCATATTAAATATGTCACAGACTATTATAGCTGGGTTGTGAACGTGTATATAGGGCCTCAAAACAGCAAGTGTACGAGTGATCCATAATTCTGGGGTTTCAAAAATAATCGGAGAGGAAGAGAAGTGTGAGGTTTTCTTCCTCTCCGAGCAGAAAGTGCAGCACAGAGCGGAGCACAGCAGAGGAAGCAGCCTGCAGGTAAGTGAAGGGAATTCAGGGGTGTCCCTTTCTAGAATCCTTGGGTTGTCCCTTCAAAACTTTAACTTTGGGTTCCTCAAAATCCAAAGTACACCCTGCATGTATGTATTGTATACAGCATTTATATAGTACAATTAAGCTAACACTCTTACTATAGTACATTTGCAGATATATTTTGTATATTCATCTTGCTCAATCAAAAGCTATACACTGCTTTGGCATTAGCATTATACAGTATAAGGAATGCTAAATATTTCAATTATGTTGCTAGTTTAGCTGGCAGTAGAAGAGATTAATAAAGAACTTTAAAGGCACACAATGGGAGTATTAAAAACCATGAGCAGAGTGACATTATTTAAGGCAGATTGCCACACTTTCCATTTTCACATTCATGCTCTAAAACTGGCACCACATACTAATACAATGTTAGCCATGACTGACCGACATGCGTGTTGATTTTGTCAATTGGCTGAATTGCCAATCGAAGTGATCTTTAAAACACAAATGTAAGTGACCATGTTAGATCCAGCAATGACCAATTACATAAGAAACAATGCAAGCTAACATTTGAACTAACCACAGCATATGATATATTGTTAATTCAGTAATTAAAAAGACTTCGATATTGTGAGCCTGCTATAGTGGCAATGTCGGAATCATCTCAAGCCTCACACACACAATCTTCATTAAAAATACTTGCGGTGCTCAATCATAATGGTACAGCAAAATTACCAGAGACTGGCACTTAGGATATTATAAAAACATTTTTTTAAGCTTATTGACATAAATTGAGGCCATTCACATCATCATGCGTGATTTCAAACATTGGGGGAGATGTATGAAGCCCAGAAGCGGTATCAGCACTGTCCCTGATGCGGCTGCCGGCTCCACACGGGGATCTCGCGATACTTGCGAGATCCAGCGCATGCTCAGTTGAGCCAGCTGGGACAGAGACACAGGGCATCAGCACTAGGCTTATGCGCTGTGATCTCTAGCGGGTAGCGCCGGAGGGGGGAGTGAACGCTCCCCCTCTCCGGCCGATGAGATGTTCTTACATCTCATCGGTAGTGCTTCCTGCTTCGCCTCGGTAAAGAGGTGAAGCGGGAAGAGTTATAGCGGCACGTTAAGTGCCGCTGTCATACATCTACCCCAATGTCTATGTGTGTGTGTGTGTGTGTGTGTGTGTGTATATAATAAATATATTTTATCTGTCTATCTATAGATATATATATATGAAATCTATATCACAACACAAGTACGGATCCTACCTCTGTTGTCTCCTCAGCAGGGCTCCTGCCAGGTGCATGGCGCGTGCACAAAACGCACACTTGGAGCATGTGCAGAAACATCGGCTTCTAGAAACTGCATTGGCTGCAGCCCCTAGTAGCTGGATAGGGCTCACAGCAAGGCAGAGAAGTGGCTTCCTTGGAAGAGCTCTCTCTGCTAATTGCAGTCCGTACTTGCAATCGAAAAGGGGAGAGAACACACCGTCCTGGGATTGGCTGCGATTAACAGATGGCGCTTCTAAAAGAAAGCCACTGCCAGTAAATACTCACTGGGAGGGTAATATAATACAAGGAATATACAGTATTTCAAATTGCAATAAACATGTTTATTTTTTTGTAGAAGTGACATTTCGGAGCTATTGTGATCCATTGGCTTGAAAAAGATCTGAATTATTGCTTCTGCTATTAAATAAACTAATATATTTAGTTCAATCTGCTTGAGCGCTTCTATTCCTTGGAATGTATGCCCAAATAAGTGAGCACTCACCAGCTTGTAGCCAAAAACACCAGGTAATTTAATTTCAAATGACAGGTTACTCACACATAGTGGTCACCATGTGAGAAAAACGGGATGTAGTTGGCATCCTGACGGTCAGAATGCCGATGCCAGAATTCCGACCACTGACATCCTGGCAGTAAGAATTAGTGACAGGCTTAAGGGTAGGCTGCAGGAAGGGAGAGTTAGGCTGCAGGAGGGGAGGGTTAGGTTTAGGGTTAGAGTACTTACCTAGGTGTCGGCATTTCAAACCAGTCTAAGTTCCTGGATTTAGAGCGCCATTATTGTGTGCCGCTAGATCTCGTACCCAACCCGGGAAAAAAACGGTGAGTTGGAAAAAAACAAAAACAATACCTGGTGTCTTTGGCTACAAGCTGGTAGGTGCCAGTTTCTTTGAACTTTCTATGTGTGAATCATACAGATCTTTAATTGAGTACCACCATGATGATTTCATTTAAGCAGGTAGTAAGTGCAGACTTTTGTGGAATAATATACAGTACTGTGCAAAAGTTTTAGGCAGGTGTGGAAACAATGCTGCAGAGTAAGAATGCTTTCAAAACTATAAGTGTTAGTTTATTTGTATAAATTAACAAAATACAATTAAGTGAATGCACAGAAGAGAAATCTAAATCAAAATCAATATTTGGTGTGACCACCCTTTGCCTTCAAAACACCATCAATTCTTCTAGGTACACTTGCACAGAGTTTTTGAAGGACCTCGGCAGGGAGGTTGTTCCAAACCTCTTGGAGAACTAACCACAGATCTTCTGTGGAAGTAGGCTTGATCAAATCCTTCTGTCTCTTCATGCCATCCCAGACAGACTCAATGATGTTGAGATCTTGGCTCTGTGGGGACTAGATAATCACTTCCAGAACTTCTTGTTCTTTTTTACACTGAAGATAGTTCTTAATGACATTGGCTATATGTTTAGGGTCGTTGTCCTGCTACAGTATAAATTTGAAGTCAGACACCTCCCTGATGGTATTGCATGATGGATAAGTACATGCTTGTATTTCTCAGCATTGAGGACACCATTATTCCTGACCAAATTCCCAATTCCATTGGCTGAAATGAAGCCCCAAACATGCAAGGAACCTCCACCATGCTTCACTGTTGCCTCCAGACACTCATTATTGTACCGCTCCCCAGCCCTTCAGCTCAGAACTGGCAGAAACCAGTGGGACCCAGGACCAGTGGGACCCATCTACTGTTCATAGAAGTCTGGCCAGAAGTGGTCTTCATGGAATAATTGCGAATACCTTAGACATGGAAACAAGGCCAAGCAACTCAACTAGCAAGAAAACATAGGAACTGGGGTGCAGAAAAATGGCAGCAGATGCTCTGGACTGATGAGTCAAAATTTGAAATATTTGGCTGTTACAGAAGGCAGTGTGTTTGCCGAAGGGCTGGAGAGCGGTACAATACTGAGTGTTTTAAAGGCAAATGGTGGTCACACCAAATATAGATTTGATTTAGATTCCTCTTCTGTTCATTCACTTTGCATTTTGTTAATTGATAAAAATAAACTATTAACACTTATAAATTTGAAAGCATCCTCACTTTGCAGCATTTTCTCCACACCTGCCCAAGAATGTTGCACAGTACATATACACATATATATATATATATATATATATATATATATATATGGTAATAGAAAAACAGAGGCGGTCTCATTATTTTTCAGTCCCAGGTAGACGTGGCAACGCGATGCTAGTTATTGTGAAGCTCATACATCGATGTGTCTGAACCTGCAATTGGACTGCCGTAGTCTTCTTTGTTTGGTCACGTTTCACATGGCGGATGAGGAAGAAGTGTCTGTGAGATTACATCAGAGATGTGTGATTGAATTTTGTGATAAACTTGGAAAAAGTGAAAATTAAACTCATGAAATGTTACGGCAAACATACTGTTGAGAAACAATTAGCCGTGCTGCAGTATTTTGGTGGTGGAAGCACTTCAAAGAGGGTGACTTGATGAAGCGCGTTCTTGGAGACCATCCAACGCGGTTACAGATGTCAACATTGCCAACGATGTGGAGATGTTGCAAAAGGATAGAAGGTTAACTTTACGCGAACCTTCAGCTTCACTTGGCATCTTATTCGAAAGGGTTAAGCATATTGTGACAATGGAACTTAAAATGCATTGCGTGTGTACCAGGTGAGTACCCAGAAATCTCCCAGAAAAGCAGTTGCGACGACAAGTTGAATCATGCAAGAATTCTGTTCGAATGTCGGAGAGGATGCCAGATTTCCTAACATCGATTGTGACAAATCGTGGATTCATCATTGTGATCCGGGATCCAAACAACAGTTCAGTGTATGAATACACGGAAATTCGCCCCAAAAATTCTGTTTGATTCCTTCGGCGTGTAAAGTCATGATTCTGCCGTTCTTTGATGCTCACGGTATGATCCTACAGTAAAAACTATTTGCGTGGAGCTGAAGAAACAGTGGTTTTTGCTCCAAGATAATGTTCGACCACATGTTACTGCTGTTGCGTTGGCAGCACTAACTGAAATTAATGGGACAGCACTGGAACACCCTCCATATAGCCCAGACTTAGCGCCCTGTGATTTCTGGGCATTCCCAACCCTGAAAAACAACTGTGCGGAAAGATGTTCTCAGATGATGAAGTGAAAAATGCCACAGCTGCAATACTAAAAGTAATGTCACGTCTTTGAATTGTTATTGAAACGCTGCAAAAAAAAAAAATTACATTTATTGAATGTGAAGGACGCTACTTATCAGATCCTGTGGAGTCATCTGATTATGAATTAAAAAAATGATGTCTTGTTACTTTTCAATCAGAATATCTATATATGATATACATGCACGCACACATATACACACACTGTATATATACACACATGTATCTATGGCAGTGCTAGTAAATCACTATTTCCTGCAACTTTCCTGTTTATTTACATTTCCATAACCCCTTCTGTCAGTCTAATTGAGGTGTGACATTTCTCTCTCAGTACAACAGCAGAGGCCATTATTTATTGACAAAACAGGTTTGTGACTTCATATGGGTATGGCCAAGTTTTGTCATCTTTGGAAATAGTACATAATGCTAATCGAGTGCACAGGGAGAATAAGGCATGACCAGCATATACATTTCTCTGTGCTAGCTACAATTTAGTGCCACAATAAAATATTTGACTATAACTGCAAGAATGAAAGTGACAGCAGTATGAAGGCATAGTTCAGTTGCACTGCGTTGTATTCTTACCATATATAGTTTTTTTTTTTTTTACCAGATTGGGAAAATTTTATTTTTTATGGACCATAAGAAAATCAATTGGAGATTGCAACTTTGAAGGAGTAAATAAAATCTACAATTCACAAAAGATTTATGTAACTGTATGTGTTCAGGCAACTTAAATCCGCAAGCTGAGAGGATAGCATCCTGATTAAAATACACTCTTTTTTCCTTTTTCTTTTTTAATGTAAATAAAAATGTAAGGGCGTCCGAACACAATGGCTAAAAGGAAGTTAAAATGTATGAAACTGGTCTTTGAAGGAGGGGGTAACATGTTTGTGCATCTCCATAGTCTCTACATGTCTCAACACTTCCCCTATAACCAAATACAATGTTGGACAGATCAAAGTAAAACTTCAAAAAGGGAAAAACTACTTAGAAGTAACAAGAAATAAGCAGTGCAAGGTTTTCTTTTCCTTATGTCAAGAGTTTATTATGTCAGAGCATTTCTCAACCTTCATTTTGTTTTATTTAATGTTTGACTTCATCTATAGATTGTGAGCAGGGCCTTCCTACTTATATATCCATCTGTTATTACCCAGTTTTGTTATATTAATGTTTCCAATTGTAAAGCACAGCGGAATATGCTGCGCTATATAAGAAACTGTTAATAATTAAATAAATCTCAGGATGGCTAGATTCCTATGGTAGTTCTCTGACATTAGCTGCCTAATTTTACTAAATGAACCGATTTTTAGATGGGACATTACAAATGTCACTTAATAGAAACACTTCAACACACTTATGGTATATTTACTAAAGTGCAGGTTTTTAGAAGTGGAGTTGTTGCTCATAGCAACCAGATTCTAGCTATTATCTTCTAGAAGGTGCTACATAATTAGAATCTGATTGGTTGCTATGGGAACAACACCACTTCTAAAACCCACACTCAGGTAAATATAGCCCTTACGACATCTGTAGGCAATTTTCCACCAATATAATAGAAACACTCCAACATACCTAGCCTTTCTATGATAAAGTGCTAATGAAAGATGCAGTTTATTCAAAGTACAGGTCGATGCCTAGTTTCCATCCTAAATGGACATGTGGCATTCAAGTTCTTCTGTAGGGAGAAAAAAAAGCTCTGCATCCGACTACTAAGCGGGCAATGCACCCCCACCAATAAACAAGAAATATCCCCCAGACACTAAGAAGAAATGCACCTCCCACCACCACCAAATGTGCCACCCCCCCACTTCCACTACTAAGCTGGGAATGCCCCTAAAGTTACCTTTTCCACTCTTTTCCTCATTTACAAAATCTCCTTCTATAAAATGTAATCTTATTTTTTGAATTTGGGTTCATAAGTAGACGCATCAAACCATTACATGAACATCTCCCATCCGAAAATTGCAACATTTTACACACACACAGATGCTGCCTCATGATGCAAAATAAGGATATTACAGCTTATTCGTCCTCTTTGTGTGGTTCTAATCTAAACAACTGAAACAGAAGAGCCCCAAGAAGAATGGTATCAGAACGTAGATATCACACCCCAGACTCCAGTCCCCTGATACCGGATCAGGCAACATTGGAGGCAAACCCACACTTATATGCCGCCTGCCTGGGGGGTGCCGGGTTGGCATCCTCCAGCACAGTTCCAGCACTTTTGGATCATAGGTGCTGCCTTTTCGGACATAGTACTTGTGGGAGGTAGTCATCTCCTCCAGGGAGTATCTTCTATATATTCTAAGACCTCATACGTTGACTTAGAGATCGGCCGTGTATATAGACCAAACCATACTGGTTCGTTCCTACAGAGATTTATTGCTATCAACAGTGATTAAATGTCAATAATGAATACACTATAGACCCACTTACTTTGTGGTCTCATCACACAAGATACACACACAACCCACTCCAAACTTTATGATACAGTTACATGTTATCATTCATATTGTTGTAGCGCCCCATGTGGGAGGCCGGAGAATTTGGGGGAAACCCACGCAAACACAGGGAGAACACAATCTCCATACAGTTAGGGCCTTAGTGGGAATCAAAACCAACACCTTAAGGCGGGCATCCACTCTCCGATTAAACAGAGCGATTGAACGATAACGACATCGTTAGCGTACAATCGCTTGTTAATCTGTCACAAATCGGGCAGTTTAATGTCCAAAACGACCAGCGATTGCGCACTCCCGCTGGTCATTTTTTAAATCTATCATCGTCTGAACATGCCGGTCAACCTGCCGATAATGGCAGATTTGCCATGTTCGGGGATGAGGGAGGGTGCCTACACTAAACGACTGTGAAATTACTGTACGATTACAATGTCGTAATCGTTCAATCGTTTCACAGTCTGCTAGTGGATACGCACCCTTAGAGCTGAGAGGCAGGAATGCTAACCGCTATGCCAACCATGCTGCCCCTTTCCAAATTCTAGTTAATTTAACCTAGAGTAAAAATCATAATTTATAGTAGGAGTGGCTGAAGAAAAAGAAAACAAAAACACTATCAGGTACAGTTTTTTTGAAACATTAGAACGACCTTCTTCACATATGTAATACCAGCCATTTACTCCATTGGAATAGTGCCATTAGGGTTTACATAACAAAGACAATTGGAGAAGAAAGATATTTGCTTGGCTTTATCCAGCAATAACTTCTTAGAAAAGCCATCTAGCATCTCCCAGAAAGTTTTTTTAAATAAGTAATTTTACACAGTAATTTGTTTTAACTATACTGCCCTCACTGCTACATAAACATGTGTCTAAATTATTAACTACGCATGTCATTTTCTAAAATGTTGAAGACTCATATTTACTTTCATTGTTACTTGATGGGATACAAATAATAGGTAGATTACACAACAATAAGAGATTAAGAAGTGGCCAAACAATTCATTACAACAGAACAATTAAAAAAAACACAATTACTTTTTGCTACAGGAAGCAAATAAAATTAGTGTCAAAGTATAGTGGACAGAATTACAAACAAAACCAATTGTGTCTGAGTGTGACTATATGTGTGTTTAATGTATAAAACGTCTGATAGGCAAAATGGCAGTATCACCACTACATGGAATCATTGTTGGTTTTTATCTGGTTTTCATGTCTGCAAGTACAGTAATAAGACTTTATGAGTAATGCTTCTAATTGAACACCACAGAGACTATGCTCTTGTTTTGCTTCCACAGCCTAACTGGTGTTAGATCAGTTAAATCACAGATTTATATGTGTACTATAGAAGCAGACCAAAGCAAGACTTAAGCCGCAAATCCACTTGCAAGATTAAAATGAGCAATTGAACGATAACGATATCGTTCATTAATTGTGCATGAATAGAGCATGAAAATGTCGAAAATGACCAGTGATGCATGCTCCAGATAATGACAGATTGACCATGTTCAGAGATGAGGGAGAGTGCCTACACTGAATGACATATCGTTCAGTGTAGGACACTGCAGGGGAAGAGGAACGGCTGTACGATTAAAATGTTGTAATCATACTGTAGTTCCACTATTTGCTAGTGGATATGCACCTTTAGAACAGATAGTGATTTATGGCATCTGTTGTGTGTCTGAAAAGCCCCATAGTTTGCTAGTGTCACCAGCGGATCTGAAGCTGTGCGAGTTGGAAAACTGATGAATGCACCAGAGGAAGGGGACGCCTGGCAACATTTGGCTGGAGGGGCAAGTGAACAAGTGAAGCCCATGAAGCATCAGTTCTGGGCTGTCCCTAAATGCAAAATTAATGTAGCAGATGGACGGATGTGACCCATATACAACTGCAACAGATTCCCTTAATGCTACAGATGCGGATTACATTTTCAGATAGAGCCTTTCCAAAAAATCTGTCCAAACACAAACATGCAGACAATTAGGTCAAGGTCTCACCTGCTTCCCATGTTACCACCACAATTACATACATCTAATTTCTGTGTAACTTAAGAATTAAATATGCATTGGGGGAGTTCTTGGTGTTATTACATAACATGTAGGGCCAAATATAATAGGGTGAGAGTTCAGAAAATGTTCTCACACTTTTTAAACTTGGCCAATGTAATAGAGTCCGAGAACAAAGCAACAGAGCAAACTTGCATGTTTTTCAGACTCAAAAAACTCACAATTCAAAATATCATTCAAATTTTTTCCTATTTTGAAGATACAACTGGACCAATGCGAGAGGTTACTGCGACTCTAAACTCTCACCCTATTACATTTGGCCCGACAGACCCGACAATTTATCAGGTGGCTCAGGCACCAACTTCACAAAGAGAAGAACCAATAATCATTGCCCTGTGATGGGCATTTCTGAGCGGTGACAGGGAGGTGGCTTGCGGGTGCACAGAGATGGTCCGTCTTATGAGCGTGTTATGGAGTGTCGTGGGTGCATCAATGAAAGTAGTTGTGTACACAGATGCTCAACTGCTCACACAATAGACAATACACAGATGGAGAAACTGCGCCTGCCATAGAGCTGGTGCAAGTTTTCATCTGTCTTTTTGCGCCTACGGATGCTCACAGTGGGCGTCTCACTTCTTGCACAGCCGGATGCACACCAGGGAAAGTCTTTGTAACAGCATTTGCATAAAGTTGCAGTCAGGCAATAGATACATACACGGGCGCGTCTGCGTCTTTATATATACAGTAAGTATATATACACGTACTGTACATATGTGTATTAAGGTTTATGAACTGGCAATATTTTCTGTATTATGGCTGCTTAGTAATGTAAAAGGACCCTTTTTGTATACTAAAAAGTGAAGATCCTGAGACTGCATTTGCTACCGTATATTATAAACATTGCAAAGAAATTCCAGGAATACTGTTCTACCAGGCAGGTGCTTAACATGTCACAACAACTTGCAAATCAGCGACAGTTGTCAACAATGCCGGAATGGACAATTAAAACACTACCAGTTATTTTGTTTTAGTTCTCCAACTTACCGTCAGATGGTGCCTTCTTCATCATCTATGTTGTATAAATTATTAAACCAACCCAATTGGTAAATAATTAACAGAAGTGAGCTAAAGAAAACCAGTAATGGTGATGTAAGCTCATGAAGCATCAGAAAACCATTTTTATGGACATAAATTCAGCCCAGAGGGTAGAATGACATCACCTCCTTGTTATGCGTGTCCTTGATTGCAAGAATAAACATTTTCCATTTAGAGGTGGTGTTAGAGACAATGGACTGCAAACAATGTAAGCAAAATACTTTTAGAATGCTACCCAAAGGCCATACAGAACATCAAAATGGGGTTTCATCTAAATCCCTTTTCTAAAGGCAATTTGGGGGTTCTCCCCTTTGATCCCCACTATTCACAGTATTTAGCAGGGTCTGAACAATAACAGAGACCTCTGCACATTACATTTTAGTACAGCTTTTTCTTCCATAGGAGGAGCAATGCAGCATGGGATGTACTAAGCAGCGCATCCACAATGTGGTACATCCCGCCTCTCTTTGTATACATACCGCCGGTGATTACCGCAGTATGTACCTAGAAATGTGGTGTACATCTCAAAGAACAGCTCTCCCGATAAGAGCGGTCCTTTACGATGCCCCCAGACAGAGGTACTTCCGGGTTTCACACCCAGAAGTGCGTCTGATGTCCTTCTGCGCAGAAGGATGCGGACCGTGGGGAGTGATCCGATTCAATCCCTCTCAGTGGGAGCATCCTGGAAAGAAGCCTATAGGTTTCTATTGGGTAACGCCACCTGTAGATGGCGTTACCCACTGGAACGAAGCACCGAAATGGCTTTGTACATATGGGTTATGCAGTAAAATCCCTGAAAACTGCGTTCTCGCATTATCCACTTTAGTACATCCCGCTCATAAACCCTAACCAAACAATACAGAATAAATGGCGATAATAAAACTAGATGGGATGTTATGGAATCTTGCGGATTGTAGTGGATGGTTGACTAGACTTTTAGACAGTGTTGATCTTGTAACATGCAACATATTTTGCAACCAAACCTGCTGCAATTAAATAAGGCCTAATTGAAGAAATAACTATACATAGCATTGTCAGTTGCTTTAATACAAATACGCAAAACTTCTTAACTGTTGAAGTGTATTATGGTATAATACCCTCAACCCTCCTAAACAGGTAGCTTTACAGGGTGACTTTTCACACCTCCCCCAAATCTTACAAACAGATTTGTTTTCATCTCAGCTAACAAGCAGGTAACCCTAGATAAAAAAAAAAAGGGCTTTGCACAGTCAGTGTCACATCACTAAAATGGTAATATACGGTTATAGTATTATATGTAATGTTTACAATCTTCCATTCAACTTTTACTTTGTGTACTTATTTATTAATTACTGTAGGTTTGTGTTTTTTCCAGCAAATAATGAGGAGTTTGCAAATTGAATATGAGGATAAGTGAAAATTGTGGCAAAAATTACGTAATCGGCGATAAATTATCGTCTTTAATGGACTTTTCGCTTCTAATTGAATATGGCCCTATATCTATAAAATTTAGTGTCACGTATATGTGGATATCACTCTTCGGTGTGTTATGGCACAAAAATGTATGCGAATCACTGCTTTAGTGTGTGGTGCAGTTTGGAAGGAACTAAATAATGCTAATTGTGTCCTGTGGGGAAAATGAGGTAAAGCTTGGATATCTCCTCATACACGCATCCAATAGTGCATCTGAGAAGGTGTGTATAGGACAGAGATCTGTAAAGCCACTGAGGATGCAGTAAGAGAGTCAGCTGTAAATCTCATTCATGAAATTTCATGTGTGTTTTCTGTCCATTTATTTGATTTCATTTCATTCCATGTAGTTATTCCATCCAAGCCTGTATTTTATTTGTCAAGTAATGTTGCAGCTGGAGAAGGATAGATATAAAGATCTTTCATAATAGAACTCAGTCAGCACAAATGAGACTAAAATAAATAAATGCTAGATTAGACAAGGGTAGTGCTTCTTTCATAGTGGGTCTGTGTAGCATATAACTTAATGGAAAGCTCGACAAGGCGACTTTCACATAACACGTACAATATATAGGCTTTGAGCTGTGTAATACAGTTTCATAGGCCTTAGTGTAGTGCTATGTAAATATGAAGAAAATAATGTGAGTCTATCGTGTGGGTTTAGCTGGAGTAACTTCTAGGCTTCCTGCCCACAGGAGAAAAAGACATTAAGGGTAGTGTAATCTGTAATACAGCCAGATCATCCATTGAGCAACCAAGGCCCTCATCTAGTGCCTAGATCATTTTTTTCCAAATGGAGTGTGGGAGGGCACCAAAATCAGTATACTACATATGGCTCCATTCAACCTTAATATTTTAAGCAGCATCATTCAGCAGATAACAGAGGTCTGAAAAAGTTTCCCCACAAGCTTTAAACCAGGATCAAAAATGAGGAGCCAGCAATTTTGTGACAACTTGTGAGTCATGTTTCATATAAGCAGGTAATATAGTATCATACTTGTCAGTAGCGATCACACTTTTTGACTCAAGCAAGAAACCCAAAAGTGACCTCTTCGGTATCCTCTGGATTTTCTCACTTTCTAGTGCATCTTTCTCTAGTGTCCCATATGTCACACTTTAAAAAAAGAAATCTGTAGCTGTGTATCTTTTAAGTTTTCAACATAGGTTCGTAAGTTAAATTATAGGGAATATAGGGAATAGCCCATTACACCTATGCGATAGGTGAGCATCATCCTGCACCCATTAAAGATACCTCCCCATCTTCCAGTGTATCCCTTAGGCTTTTTTTCTTTTTGTATCTGCCTACCACCCTTACGCTAAGTACACACTTTTTGATATATCAATTGAATGCATCGGCAGTAGTGTACACCCAATATGTCTGTGAATGACATTGTTCACAGACATATCAGGCTGGCCCTGCGGCACAGCCGATCCTGATATATCTGAAAGATATATTGGAGCATCAGTATGTGTGTACGGACAACCCGCCGACCATCTGTACAATTGTGGCAAGGACAGCCGACACAGACATCTCAATTGGAAGGGTAAATTCAAATATCTGCCCAGTTGTGATGTCAGCCAGACACATCATAGCCTGGTTGGCAAGTGTGTATCGCTTACCAATCGGCCACTCTGACAGAAGAGCGGTACTGACCGATCCGTTGTCCTAGTGTGTACCCAGCCTAATTCTAGCTGGGTACACAGCTGGTCAATTGCAGGATTGCGGACCCTGGACACCGACCTGGGTAATTTCTGATAACATATAGCCAAGATCTGGGTCGATGCCCGTGCACAGGAAAATAAAAAACACATGTTTTTATGCGTGTGTGAGAAAGGGGTATTACAGATCTGGACTTTAGTTGGGAAACTGTCGATGTGATATGTTACATCACTTACAATAGAATAAAATGCATTTACTAGTCCTAGCTCTCTGCGGCTATTAAAGGAATATATGCAAATGTTTTCGAGCATTTTGAACTACTTTTATGAAGATCACAATTTTTCACAATTGAACTACTACAGGGTGTTCAAAAAGTTACGCAACCGTATAGGGAAATGAATGTAATTGTTTTCTTCTTTCCCAGGTGGTGAAGAACTTTGAAAGCCAGAAAAGGAGGACCCAAGTGGGACATATGGCAGCAGTGTATATTAATTTTCACGCAGTACATCTACTCTGGCAGTAATGCTCGGAAGCAGAAGACCATCACAGAATAGTACGGAACAGTTGCTCCAAACAAACCCTCCATCAAGCGGCTGTAAGACAAGTTTCAGAAGACAGGGAATGTTGCAGAAGCAGCTAGAAGTGGTCATCCGAAGGTGTTAAATGAGGAAAAGCGACGATACAAGGATTTGTCAACACGTTGCCGGCAGAGAGATTGCAGAACACGTGGTTTCCGCAGGACAATGCCACAGCCCATACAGCCATTAATTGCAAGCAAACATTCAGAACTGTGTTGATGCAATTTCCCGGGAAACATTGCAAAGGGTGTTCAAGAACCATTTGGAACCATTTATGTGAAGCATAGAACAGCAGCCACTTCCAGCACTTACTGTGAAATAAATAGTTTCCCCATACAGTTGCGTAACTCTCTGAACACCCTGTATTATGTAGCTCTCAAATTTTAGTCAGCAGTGGATATAACTGATGGTGATTAGTTATTCACCAGCTAATTAACAGCTATGATCAAATACCCACTATCAAATTCTTGAATATATAGGTTCCAATATGAAAGAACTGAATTTTCTTTGAATACATCTGATTAGCATACTGATGTTAGAATAAGGAGAAGAAAGACCAAAATTTTGGCTTTCAGGTACAAGATTCCCTAACATTCACCGGGGTAAATCAATTCAGAGCGATATTGGGTGAATATGGGCAGCAACGCACATCGCCGATACTTAAGGTAGTCCTACATCAGTCATTATACTGATGCAGTTATGATGTGCCACCATTACGAGCGTTGTCTCAACATTCTGACAGCAGATAGCCAAAATTTCTCTGAACTGAATTGCAAAAGTGGATATATACAGAGCAAGTTATATTAATATATAGAATCTACATTAACATGTCTTAAAAGTTAACAAATGCTAGTGACGAAGAGCTGCAACTGTAGGCGATAAAAGTAATATATTTACAAAGAAGTATTTGCAGAAATAATCCGCACAGGAGAAAGGTTATATAGTATAAATTAATAAAGAAATAAACTAAAATATAGATTGTGAATACTTGTAGATATTGTGGTCAGGTATAAATCAGAAGAGCCTTGAAGTATTTATTAAACAGAACGAAATGTGGCAAGCTTTCAAGAAATGTTTTGAATGGCCAAGTTGAAAAGTTAAAAAATAAAAATGATAATGGCTAAAATCCAGAGTCCCAGCCTTATCTGCTAACATTCCACATGACCAAATATATAGTTTTAAATTTAAAGTAAACAGATTTTTGCTGGTTTTCAATTGTACGCATTAAAAGCACCTCCGCTCATACAAACTTAGAGGTGGTCTTGCTGCATCCAACCTGGAATTTTACCAATTTGCCAGCTTGCTGGCGCAATTATCTTATTGGCTTGTTCTCGATTCTCCTAAACCCTGGGTGGATATTGAACGTTCTCAATCTGTTGACATCCCTTTAGAGGATCTCCTCTGGTTGGACACTGGACATAGGCCGGTATCGAGATCTCTACTAAGAAGCACTTTAGATTCTCTACGAGTTTGGGATAAGTTGCTTGATATTACAGGAATTATTAAACTTCCATCAGCCCATTTATCTCTAAAAACGGTATCTAAACTTATTCCAGACCTGTCCCTGTCTCTCTGGTTGGATCTAGGCATGTCTAAATCTTTTGGATGATACTGGTGTCAAGACTTTTTCACAACTCCAGTCACAATATGGTGTCCCTACCCACGACTTTTATAAATACTTGCGTGTCCGTCATTTCCTCCAATCACTTTTTATAAAGGACTTGGCTCCACATCAGTCCTTCTCCTCTATTCTTTCCATTTTACATACCCCTTCCCTGAAAGGTGCTATTTCTGTATGGTATAAGATTCTTTTAGCTCCGGGCGAAAGAGATAGGTTGTCAATCCAAGCTAAATGGGAAGAGGATTTACATATTTCCCTTTCTGATCAAGAGTGGGACAAGATCTTTCAAAATATTTTTTAAATGTCTCAATGTGTTAATCATTCAGAAATGCTGGTTAAATTAGTACAGAGGATTTATCTTACTCCTGAACATTTGTGTAAATTTTGGCCGAATACTTCTCAACTCTGCTGGAGACAATGTGGAGAGGTAGGCACTCTCCTTCATATTTTTTGGTCTTGCCCAAAAATTCAAAGGCTCTGGCATGATGTAGTCGATCTTATAGATACAGTAACTGGTATTAAGTTACCACTACGACCTGAAATTCTTCATCATCATTATCCGCCGTCTCTCCAAACCCATTGTAGATATGTCACAGGACATATCATTATTGCTACTATATCAACCATAGCTCAACTTTGGAAAAACTCTCATCCCCTGTCCCTTTCTAAGATTGTAGGATATGTTCAAAGGAGTTATGACATGGAGACCATTGGTTTAAAATACTCCACATCTATTACCTCCCCATGAACCAAGTGGCGATTGTGGTTTGAATACTATTCTACCTGTAAGTAGTTTCGAAGTCAGGAAGGCAATTTTATAAAGACAGAGATTTTTGATTTAGATTTTATTTACAGAAATATATGGGATTTTGTACTTATTATAAGATGATTCAGGATTGTACCCCTGACCCCTTTTCTCCCCTTTGTAATTTTAATACATTTTTTCATACTGTATTGTTGTTGTAATTGATATGAAGATTGTCTATTGTTGTTTATAATTTTTTTGTATTTGTGTATAATATATATATTATTACACACACATACAGTATATTTGTGACTTCTGGTTGATGTATCTGATTGTCATTTCAAAAGGTTTAATAAAAAAATTTCAAGTTACAAAAAAAAAAAAAAAAAGCACCTCTGCTCATACACAAACACTAATTAATATAAAATGAAGTCTATTTACAGTATACTAAAGTTTATTTAGATAGCATCACCATATTATACAACGCTTTACAGATATAGTGAATAATTCTCATCATTTTGTGCACCAATGAGCTTACAGTCTAAGGGGCTAATTCAGCATTGCACATACAGATGTGTCCACATCTGTATGTGCGCTACAAGTCGCACTACACAACGTGGGAGCTCCGTGTGACTCAGTAGCGCCGAGCATCTTTTCGTGCAACGTTTTACCTTCAAATGCACAAACAGTTTCTGTTGATTAAAATGATATGCAGCATGCCTATGTTCTGTGTGCGACTGCGGGTGTATCTCCATGCGAAACGTTATGTTACAGTGTTGCAGCCGTTGACAGTATAACGTAGCATTTCACATGCAGATACACCCGCAGTCGCTCCCAGAATTAAAGGCATGCTGCATATCATTTTAATCAGCATAAGTTTGTGCTAACTATTCGCATCACTGTGCGAATATGACACATGTGAAGGTTAAAAAGTTTACACGAAAAGACGCTCGGCGCTACAGAGTCATGTCGAGGCATGGCACAACTAGAAGGGCTGTTTAAATAGGCTGAATGTATGAGGACACATCTGTATGTGCAATGCTGAACGCAGATTGGTGATTATCGAGAATCTGCGCGTGCGCAGGACCTGTTCGGTGAATGTGCAGAACGGGACCTGCGTGATCATACGCAGCCCCTGCAATGCCTCTGCCCGATTGACAAGCAGGGGCGGTATGGGGATGGCTGGCGTAACCAGAAATGGGGCATGACAGCCCTGTTTTCCGGGAGTTGCAAGGCCAGGGGCTGCGTCCACAGATGCAGTTTCCTGGCCTTGCAAGTTGGCCAGACTGAGTAAGCTGAGGCTTACTCAGCTGGCTGGTGCCCGGAACCGTCCACCATCGCAACCAATGGTCGTTGCAGTGATGGGATTGCAAATGCAGCAGGGGGTGTCATACACCTGCTGCTGCATTTGCATATTAAAAAGCACGGAATTGCAAAGCTGCTTGCGTGCAGTTCTCCAATTCGGTCCTAAACTGAATCACCCCCTAAATTCCTTACACACTCATACACATAAGGTCAGGAGCCAATTAACCTAGTAGTTTGTTTTTGGACTGTGGGAGGAAACTGAAGTAGTACAAAATACGAGAAAAGAAACAATACATAGAACATGGTTGACATGTTACATAACACAAATAATTTATAACTTTAGTGTCATTTATGAAACAATTTGTATTTTTGGTTGCACTACTACATTACAAAGGTTGTAGCTATTCAGTTTTTTAGCCAAGAAATGGTGCCTAGTAGCGAATCTTTTTTTTCACAATCATACAAATCGTTAAAAGCATGCCTATATGTGATGTATAGGTTCGGTGTATTATGCTCACCATGTCAATATTCATATATATTTTGTCAGCAGAAAACATGTAGACACTGATAAAATGTTGACGACGTCTATTCCAGGTTAGGCTTTATGCTAAAAACAACACTAACACCTATAGCGAATGCTAAGGTCAACATTTTCACTATGGACATTCTGTCCATGTTAACATTATCCAGATGACGAGATTTTGACCATGCTGATATCATAACTGACATAGCAATTGTTGTTTTAGTCACTGCATATCGTAACAAATGCCTAATGTAAACCTGGAGCATATGCTACTGGTGCTAACCTACATGCATCTTGTGATAGGTGCAACAAGGCATATAAATTCTAATATATGAGGCGGTCCTCATACAGTCCTCAATGAGCATTATAAACAGAACAAAGTCAATACCTATCAAAAAGTTATATATCACATAATGACCACATTTACTATTAAAAAGGGGGGGGGGGGGAGGTAGAGGAGTGGCTGCGTGGGAGACTGTAGTGAGGAAAAGGAGAGTAAGAAACAAAGAAAGTAGAGGAAAGAGGAGAAATACCTGGACGGACACCAGACTAAAACAAAGAAAAAAAATTGATAAGAAGGGAGAAGAGAAGGCAAATTATCCTATTTCAAATTGAGAAGGGGCAAATGGAGTGAGGCGAACTAGGGGCCCTAGACTTTACTGAATGATTTAGAGGAATTATTAATAATACTGGTTATTATGTGTTACGTACGGTACAGATACGGGATAAGTGAGTGCAGAGATGGGGGAAGCAGATTGCTTCCAATCAGCGGCAATCTGACAGGTGGTAGCAGAGGCAATGTGACGTATTATTTATTTTGATACAACATGGCATATTTCATTGTAGAAGATTAGATGGAATACCTATGGCTTGTGCTACAGCTCTGGAGGTTCTTCACTTCTCAGTCTCCTTATGGTTACTTTAGATAAAGGCAGCATCCCCGGGGCACAATAACAGTAAACAGTGCTATTGCTATTTTTCACCAGGAACCTCTCATTAACTAGAACAATCAGAAACTGCGTTCCTGAACCTGTCCTGGGTCAAAATGTATTTTCCATAAAATATGTTTTATTTTAAAGTCCCTTTTGCATGCCAACTTTACTTAATAATATCTATCATGTTTTTTTTTCCTTCTCCCCCAGACCTGGCGTTCCTGTACCTATTCTTCCAGAAATATAGCACTGACCATAAATACAGAAAAGATCGGAAGGAAAAGTAAACAGCAAAACTAGTAAAATAAAAAGGGACCTGCTAGGAAATAGGGTGGTCCTGGTTCAGCTTCCTTTGTGGTTGTTATGAATGATAAGTTACAAAATAAATAACCGTCTAGAAAAGTGGTGTCTCTGTATCATGGTCCCAAATCTTTCACTGCAGTGCAGAAATGTGACTGAACTTTTAGAATAACCACATGGAATCTGAACTGGAACCGGCACTACTCCAACGTCCTATTAGGCCTGCGGGAGGGGACCCAAGAGCCAAATTTAGCAATACTAAAACCATGTGACTTTACATCTTCAAATGCTGCAGACATTTCATTGCGCAAATACTAACAAAATACATTATTTTAAAGAATTTTTTGTTTTGCTAAGCACTTGCTTATTTCTAGGTTTATTGCCATTTATATCCATATCTACCTCTTATACCAAACTAATTTCAAAACCTGGTAGGTGATGTAAAGGATGAAACTTCTGTAGGAATGAAGCTGCCTATTGAAATTTCTGTGTCTCACAGAACTCAAGTAATACAATATGTTATAACATACTACAGGGTTCAATAGAAAAGATGCTCAATTGATCTAGTTAATTAATGCTGCAATGAAGGTTGATCTATGTGCATGTATAGAAGACTATGCAGGGATTCTTGTACTTTTCAGAGAAACTGTGTTCATGTGTTTGGGGATTAAGGGCCTGATTCAGAGTCGGACACTCTGACCAAAGCGCTCGCTCTGAATCAGGGCCCTCCTCCATTAAAATGGAGCGTCCTCCTGGACGCTCGTATAGCTGTGGGTCACCACCCACAGCATATACGAGCGTCCAAAAAGATGGTTGCGATGGTCTTGACCATCATGACCATCGGACTTGCGATGGAAACCCTGCGGTAGGGTTTCCCAGCCACAAGCCCTGGAGTGATTTTGGCTCTATCAGAGCAAAAATCACTCCCACTGACATCACCATGGGAACGCCTCCGTCTGGCAGGCACGCCCCCGGCACGCCCACCAAAGGGGCGTGCTGTCAGTCACCATCGACAGCACGCCCCCTTTGGTGCGAGACCCGGAGCGACAGCTTGGCTGTCGCAGTCCGGGTCTCGCGCATGCGCACGACGGAGCTCCCTCCGTCGTGCGCATGCGCAGTGGGGAACATCGACCCACTTGCGAGCGTACTGCCGCTTGCGAGTGGGTCTGAATGACCCCCTAAGCTTGAAGCACTAAACGTCTCTTATCACGTGGTCAAATAAATAAAATAAGGATGCATATAAAAATGTACTTAGTAGACTGTAGAGGAATTGTTTACTTTAAACAAACCTCATTTGTAGCCACCGTTAAAGTTCAATATTAATCACTATGTAGACAAAAGTGATCGGTCACTAACAGCAAATAGATCAATGAGATTTTATGGATGTCAGTACTTTGTAGGGTATACGTTTAGGATGCCGGCTGCCGCAATACCGACCGTCGGCTTCCCGACTCCTCAATCCCGGCTAGGGTTGAATGACAGGCATCTAAAATCTAGACGCCTGTCATTACCCCTACGCCGGGAGACCGGCACCCGGCATCCCGATCGAAGGGATGCTGGGCGCCGCGAGTGGACAGCCGCGCGGGGGGGGGGGGGGGGCGGGGGTTAGGTTTAGGGCTCCCGTGGGGGACTTCAGGTTAGGCACCCCCCCTTGAAGGGTTAGGGTTAGGATAGAGGGAAGGGGGGTCAGGGTTAGGCACCCCCCCGGGGGACTTAGGTTTAGGCACTTGAAAAGGAGGGTTAGGGGGGTAGGTTAGGTAGTACTTCCTGGGGACAATCAGGATTTCCAGCGCTGTCGGGCTGCCGGGATCTCTTCCTCTGTCGGCCTGACGCTGCCGGGATTCGAACTGCCGGCCATGCGGCCGGCGGTGTTACATACCGATTCCCTTTGTAGGTCCACCACGTGCAGGGATTACTGCAGACACCCTTCTTGGAAGACTGTCCACAAGCTCCAGGACAACAGCAGGTGGTATGTTTTTGCCATTCCGCCTTAAGTACAGTGACACTCAAGAAGGTTGAGTTAGCCTAGAACGTACCCGTCGCTCCAATTCGTCCCAGAGGTTATCAATGGAGTTAAGATCTGGACTCTGAGTCAGACCATCCGCGTTACCGAATCTTCTGTATACCAGTCCAGTGTCGCCCTGGAAACATGACAGGTGGCATTGTCGCCCTGATAAAAACATTTGTTGTTTCCGTAGAACCACGTGCATGGGCCTCCCTAAAAAGTGTTCATGTATAAACCGCCACATTAGGGGGCCATTTGGAACTTGTGTGCAATGGTATGTATTTCACTTGCGCAGGAGTGTTCAATCACTTTTGTCTACATAGTGTAGCACAGACAGCCTGTTATCCGTAATAACGATATCAAAAATTATAGTTTTCACATTTTCTATAGAAACACCTTATTAATTTTAGCACCGCAATTAAGCACTAAGTGATGTAAGGCACAGATAAAATGTGGTTATTAGGGTACTATTGCTAGTTAGATCTGATAGTGCTGGATGCTGTATCTGAACACATTTTAAAGCAGCTGTCCATAGAGTTGTTAAAGGTCTGAGCACTTTATGGCATGCAAAATTTGAATTCTTCCTTTCTGTTATACACCCAGTCCAATCATCCAAATGTTCACAGCAGCTCAGAGTATTTCAGCAAGTATGCTTATCCTGTTCACGCATGGTAATGTCGACAAGGACAGCGTCATATTTTGATTTGGGTCATCAAATAGAAGTTTTACAAGACAGTTAAGTCATAGAAGCGCTCCTAGCAGATCAGAAATGGAAAATATTATTTTTCTAGGCCAATTACACCACATTTGTGATCATTTCTAAAACAAGACATCTCTTTCCGTAATCCTTTATTGTAGGGATCCCATCCCTCAGACCACTGTACCCTGCACAGTGTGGGTCTTTCATAAATAACTACCATGTCCACAACGCCTCCTTCCTTGTCACCACACCAACAACTATTAATTCAAACTGCATCTTTATAATAATAAAAACGTGTGTACCTGATGGATTGTTGAATAAAAAAAAGGAAACCACAGAAATTTAATTTAAAACACTTTTACATTTTTGTCAAAAAGACTATTTACTGGGATTGATGCACAGTTGAACGTAAGTCGGCCGTAATTACTTGCGCATTGCATGCATGGAGCTAAATATATATTCTCAACCAGATGCAGAGTTGTACACATCTCCGCGACTGGACCACACTAATCCCTAAGCTTGGCTTTTATAGTCGTTAGCATTATCAGTGCACACCTGAAATGTCCTGTCCTTCTTGCAAAAATCATGTGCATTTACACATACATACAATTCTGTCAACCACTCTTCTCTGAACCTTACCTACAAGAGAACGTTCCGTTTACAGCCCATTTATACTTAGTCGCACGAGGAGTTTCATACAACATAGCATTGCCTGTAGTTGTGTGTGCTCGGTACCAGAGCATGTGCAGCATGGTTTCCATACAAGATACACTCACTTGTGCCCAACTTAGTCTCAGCTCCATTTTGTTTATGGATATCTCTAATATGCATCTACAAAGATGCTATCTAATAACTTGCATTAGTAATACAGCAATGCATCATTTTAATGTAGTTTATAAGCTAGTAACAAGGGCCACCTTTAATTTACAGTACATCCATTCCTGCTAAGGAGGTCTTCTTACCCTCTCATTTACATACAATGCCACAGGCAGGAAATGACAGCAAAGTAAAGGGAGGACAAGAAGTGAAAATAAATGGGACATGTAACTAACACACTGTAGTTCTCAAAAATTCATTAATTCCAAATGTCATTGCAAGGGGACATAACCATTTTAATCATGCTTACTTAAAACAAGTGTACAGCGTCCTTTAAAGTAACAAACGTACATATATATATACATATACACACACACACACACACACACACCCCTGTTCTCAGTCATGTATCTATGGGATTTCTAAATAAACAAATCTTATATGCAATATGTTCTGTGCAGAGTTAATGCAGAAGATGTTGCTTTGTTTACAACATCGGGCACCACAGAACAGCATAGCCATGTGGCACAGATCCTCTGGGTATTGTTGGGGCTGATACACAGTACAACTGATGATAACACTTTAGCTGCCAGCCAGAGATAAGCTACACTGAGAAAGTCATCATCTGTGTGCCTCAGGCGTCACACCAAAGCATGTTCTGGGACGCACTCCTGCTAGCAAAATACTATACACAACTATTTATACTGTAAACTACACAACAAGAAAATCATTCAGAGAACTATGCTGGCTGGCTGCGTGACAAGCAGGATAAATATAGCACCACTGTACATCTCTTGTGACATGTAATAATGATTATTCCATAAAACGTGTTAGATGCACACTGCAATTATTCATGACCATCTTGTATGTGTATGTACAGATTAGGAAAATCATTGTAAAAGCTTCATATTATAGTTGTATGTACAAGACACGTGTGAAAATAATATATATTACATTGGATAGGAGTAGGCTGATTAGTGGGAATAATTGCCATTAAGTTGCCGGCCCCAGCATAGAAACATAGTAATAGCATGTTGTTACCTGGGGTTCTGGCTGAACCTGGACCTCTTCATCAGGAGAGTCTTCTATCAGAACTTTGCTCTTGTTCAGTTTCCACATATCGCCAGGTGCAGAGATGCCACGGCCTGCGTGGGGGGAGAGTGGGGTGAGTGCTGGTCTGCGCAGTCACACGGGCAGAGTTACACTTTATACAGACAACAGTAACTTCATCCTAGTAACAGGAGACCTCCAGCGCCTGCTCCGCTTCTCTAATGGAACTAATCATCCTGAAGAGGAGGAGGGGAAGTGCACTGCTGCTGGGACTGAGAGGAGGAGGAGGAGGAGGGGGGAAGGTGGGGATAGGCAGGACAGGAGGGAGGTGCAGATTGGGAGAGAGAGAGGATACTGCTAACCAGATACAGAAGCAGCAACAATTACTAGTAGAGGGGAACAGGCAGAAGCACGTGGGGTGCTGGGGTCCTAATGCTGCTGTGTAGGTTATATGGCTCTCTCTGAAAAAATGGCGACTGTGAGAGATTACAATCGCAGAACTGCAAGAAAATGAGGTCAGGAAATTAGGACGTGGAAACCGATCCTGGATGGGTGCATAGGAGATAGGGCAGAGCAGTGTCTTATTTCCCTCCTGCATCATGTAACTGAGCCCATTGCCTGTCTCTTCATAAACGGCTTCCTATACAACAATGACAGTATAACGATGAGAATAAAAATGATATATATATATATATATATATATACACACCACTGGGACAGCTACGTGTAAGGCAGGAACACTGTATTCGTGGTGGAAGTAGGTGCACTGCATCACCCCAGAATAATACCGTTTTATGTTTTTGCTGGAGGTGGTGTTGCAGCCAGGAGAGCTTTATACAGAGAATATAATGGACACCTGGGATATCAGCTCCCCCTGCATCACTGGCTGACATAACAGCTACATTCCTTCATACCTGCTGTAAAGCAGGATAGTAATTACCTACTACAATAGTGCTTCTCAATCATTTCTCACTTGGGTACCCTCTTGCAATATATACCATATGCGGCATTTGTGTACCCCACACATTTGCAAAGCAATACATTTGTAATGAATATAATTGCTAATAGATAAAATGTTTAAGCGCTGCTCTCTCATATATATATATATATATATATATATATATATATATATATATATAAGTAGTGCATGTGTGTGCTATAAACATAAAATGACAGAAGAATAGAATGAATTGTACATATATATTTCTCACAAATTACAATTTATGAAAAAATTTGAAATTTACAGTAGAACTAAAGTCCACATATGGTTTGTTAGTACTTTTTTAAAAGCTAGATCATGTTCTATCAATTGTTTTTTACAACTTTATTTTGAATTAACTATGAACTGTTAAAACATACATTAACATGCAGCATCAGAGGCTTATATCTGTCACAAGTTCAGATATTAGTGGAGTGATCTGGATTTCACTAAATCCAGATAATCTCTTTTATGCATGAAAGTTTCCTGCATGAAAGGGATTATCTGGATTTAGTGAAATTCCTGATGAAACACCAGTGATCATGTCACTGAATTTTCTTGTGTGTTATGAGGGATTGGTGATGATGCTTTGGGGGAATGGGATTGAAATGCCGGCGGCTGTATACAAATCCCGACAGCGCTAGCCCGACGCGGAGGAAATCCCGACAGCGGAGGTAAGTATCAAACTTTCCCCTCTTCCCCCCTAACCCTCCTTTAGGGGTGCCTAAACCTAACCTCTCCTCCTAGGGCCTAACCTCCCCCCGTTAGTGCCTAAACCTAACCCCCCTCCTGCACCCTAACCCTCCCCTCCTAGTGCCTAAAGCAAACCCCCCTTCCCCTAGCCTAATCCTCCCGGGGGTGGTTGCCTATCCCTAAGTCCCCCCGGGGGTCACTAAACCTAACCCCCCCCATCCCCGGCTACATCGCTACTTACCTCCGGCGCTGGACGATCGGTTCGGGGTCCTGGCGTTGGGATTAACATAGGCGTCGGTATTTCGACACCTATGTAAAATCCCCTGCGGGATTGTAGTGTCGGGTTTGAGACTGGCATAACTACATCCCGCTTTGGGGTAGAGATCCCACAATAGTGCTTTCCCTATGTTACTAATTATCAATTCTACAGGATTGCAATCCTGCGCATCTGCACAAATTAAGATAGTGTGATAGGATCACTGGTAAAGTGGTCTGTGGCAGGTACATTTATCCCAGATTCCTGTCTTTTGTGTTTTAAACCCCCAGGAGAAAGTCTGCAGTGTAGCAGGCTTGAGTTTCGGCTTTTTGAAAAGCCGGTTTGGGACCTGGGGGTTGTGGGTGAGAGGGAGGGCTCCACCTACGGCCACTCCAGGTTTTGGTTCTCGCAGCCTGGTAACAGGATTGTTAGTTTTCCACCTGAGAGTGGCAAATATAAGCCTAGTTTGTTTAGGGCTGATTGTCTCACCTGGGAGAGCAGACAGGGAGTTTGCTCAGAGACACTTGGATACCTAACTGTGAGTGTTGTGCTGTGCTTTTGTTGCTGGCGAGGGCATTAGGCCCTGCCAGGTTCTGGTAGTGAGGGAACTACCTGTGAAGTTAGTGCCCCGACAGGGCTAGGATTTATATTTATGTTTTCTTTGTTTCTGACATTGTACAATAAAGACTGGCGCCGACCAGCTTGTACTTGCATCCAGACTGGTGTGCTGCTTCCCTGCTGCTGTGTGTGTGTGTAAGGAAGGAGTCCTCTACCCAGGAGAGGGACCCCCTAACCTAACTGTGTCACAATATGGTGGAGAATGCGGGCACCCACACACACTGAAGTTGCAGCAAGAGGAAAACTTTCCATTTAAAAATTAAAGGGACAGACACCCAATTTGTGAGTGTGGAAATAACACTGTGTCTTTGGAGTCCCATAGAGGAGGCGTCAGCCAATGCTCAGAGAGGCAAGGTTCAGCTTCCAACCTACACCCCGGGACAAAATGGAGGACATTATTAAAGCCTTGCTCCAAGCTACAGCAGCTCAGCAGGAGACAAACAAACTTCAGCAGGAAGCTACAGCAGCTCAGCAGGAATCTACCAGGGCTCAGCAGGAATCCACCAGGGTGCAACTGTTGGCCTTGGAGACAGCCCAGAGGCAACAACAGGTCGCCATTGAGGAAACCCGCCAGGCCATAAGAGAGGTGGTACAGCACCTGGTCGCCCGGCCCAGAGATGTTAATACTGGTCCTCCCACCACCACTCACTCCGTACGAGCCAGTCACTTCCTCCAAAAGATGACTTCGGGCGATGATGTGGAGGCCTATCTCGCCGCATTTGAAAGAACGGCCGAAAGGGAGAGTTGGCCCAAGGAGCAGTGGGCAAGTCTGGTGGCACCTTTTTTGTCTGGGGAGCCACAAAAAGCATATTTCGACTTATGCCTGGCTGATGCCAAGGACTATAAAAAACTAAAACAGGAGATCCTAACTCGCTTGGGAGTCACCACCTTTGTTCGTGCCCAACGGGTCCACCGCTGGGAGTTCCATAAGGACAAGCCTCCACGTTCACAGATGCATGACCTCGTCCATCTGTCCTCAAAATGGCTACAGCCCGAGACGCTGACGGGACCACAGATCGTGGAAAGGGTCGTGATGGACCGGTACCTGCGATCATTACCTGTGACTCTGCGCAAGTGGGTGAGCCATGCAGACCCTAAGTCCGCGGACCAGTTGGTCGAGCTGGTGGAGAGGTACGTGGCGGCTGAGGAGCTGATGAGTATGCCACACCGAGCCCCGATGGCGCACCGGCGAACTCCCAGAGACACTGGTAAGACTGTTCCAGGGGAGAAGGGTGCTGGGCGGTGGAATATACCTAAGACTGAGGGTGTAGAACCTGGAGACAGGCCTGCCAGGCCAGGAAGGTTCTTGCCCCGTAAACGACTAGACATTAATATGACTCAGTGTTTCCGATGTGGTGGCTTCGGCCATATTGCCGCTAATTGTTCACTTACAACTGAACCTATGCAATGTGATACTGCTCATGTCTACCGCAGGGGGTCTTTCTTTGCACAGATAGCTTGTACGGCTGACCGGCAGGCTGAGACTGATAAGCACATGTGTGTACTCACTGTAGATGGCAACCGAGTAGAGGCACTGTTAGACTGGTAGCTTGGTGACACTTATAAAAGCTGAGCTGGTGAACCCCTTGAGGCATACAGGGAAAACTGTTGGTGTGACCTGCATACATGGGGATACTCGATATTATGTTACGGCCGAGGTGAACATCGAGATACCATGTGGCTCTGCTATAGTTTCTGTGGGTTTGGTGCATGGTCTGGTGTACGATGCAATATTGGGGAGAGACTTTGCTCACTTCTGCAAGTTGTGGGAAAGCTGTTTTGTTCCAGAGGTGAACAACCCCGATCCATTTGAGAAGGTTGTCGATGTAGTGGAGGAGGGAGTTTCTTCTGAGTCAGAGTTATTCCCTTTTTCTACTATGGTTGGCGAACTAGAGAATGCGGAACTTGACGGTGGCCCGCCAACTGATGTGCCTCCCATTGAGGTGGGAAGTGTTGTTGGGCCAGGTGATCGTCTGCCTGATTTAGAGGTCAGAAGAGAGGTCTTTGCCGTCGAGCAGTTGAATGACCCTACTTTGGTAAAAGCCAGGGAGAATGTAAAAGTAGTTGATGGTAAACCCGTAGACCCTGATAGTCCTTTGTCCTATCCCCACATGGCAATGTGTCAGGATTTGTTATATCAGGTGACTAAGAAGGGAGAAGATGTTGTGGAACAACTAATAGTTCCCAAAGCCTACAGAAGAACAGTGTTGGATCTGGCCCATGGTCATATAACGGTAGGCCATCTAGGGGTAGAGAAAACCACTGAGCGAATAATGCAGAGGTTTTTCTGGCCCGGGCTTCATAAAGAGGTATCTGACTTTTGCACATCCTGCCCTGAGTGTCAGTATCATGCTCCCAGGCCACATTTTAAGGGTCCACTAGTTCCATTGCCTATCATAGAGGTGCCGTTTGAAAGAATAGCGATGGATTTGGTTGGACCCTTAATGAAGTCTGCCAGGGGACACCAGTATATTCTGGTCATAATGGATTACGCTACCAGGTACCCGGAAGCGATCCCGTTGCGCAATACGTCAACCAAGACCATTGCCAGAGAGCTAGTTCATGTCTTTAGCAGGCTGGGTATACCTAAGGAGATACTAACTGACCAGGGTACACCGTTTATGTCCAAAGTCATGAAAGAGTTATGCCGCCTGTTCAAAATCGAACAGTTAAGAACTTCGGTTTATCACCCCCAAACCGATGGGCTGGTCGAGAGGTTTAACAAGACGTTAAAACACATGCTTAGGAAAGTGGTCGACAAGGATGGTAGGGATTGGGACTACTTATTGCCGTATTTATTGTTGGCCATAAGAGAAGTTCCCCAGTCCTCCACCGGGTTTTCACCCTTCGACTTATTGTATGGGAGACACCCAAGGGGGTTACTAGACATTGCCAAAGAGACATGGGAGGGGCAGTCTAGTCCTTACAAAATGGTGATTGAGTATGTTTCTCAAATGCAAAAGAGAATTGCTGCGGTAGTGCCGATAGTGAGAGAGCACCTGGAACAGGCTCAACAGGCACAGCAGAGGGTATACAACCGCAATGCTCGGTTACGCAGCTTTGCTCCTGGGGACAGAGTGTTAGTATTGGTTCCCACTGTGGAAAATAAACTTTTGGCTAAATGGCAAGGGCCCTTTGAAATCTTAGAAAGAGTGGGGCAGGTCAATTACAAAGTTTACCAGCCGGGGAAAAGAAAGCCGGAACAGATATACCATATAAATCTGTTAAAGCCCTGGAAAGATAGAACGGTACTGACGGCCGTCCGAGACCCTCCAGTAAGTCTAGGGCCCTTAGTTCCCGAAGTGACAGTGGCAAAAACCCCGTCGGCAATTCAACAACAAGAGGTCAAGGAGTTTCTGATTAGAAATAGGGTGCTGTTCTCTGACGTACCTGGGAAAACCTCGGTCATTAAACATGACATCATCACTGACCCAGGGGTTAAAGTTAATCTAAAGCCCTATAGGTTACCAGAAGCACAAAGAGAATTGGTGTCGAAAGAAATTAAAAATATGCTAGAGTTAGGGGTTATTGAAGAATCACATAGTGAATGGTTAAGTCCCATTGTGTTGATTCCAAAGCCCGACGGGAGTGTGCGTTTCTGCAATGACTTCCGAAAGTTGAACAGTGTTTCAAAATACGATGCCTACCCGATGCCAAGAGTGGATGAACTGATTGAGAGACTAGGGACGGCAAGGTATTTAACTACTCTTGATCTAACCAAAGGGTATTGGCAAGTACCGTTAACCGAGAGCGCCAAACAAAAGACAGCTTTTTCAGCGCCAAAGGGCTTGTTTCAGTACAAGATGTTGCCCTTCGGGCTACATGGGGCACCTGCTACCTTCCAAAGAATGATGGACAGGGTTCTAAGGCCCCATAACCGGTATGCGGCTGCTTATCTGGATGACGTGGTCGTTCACAGTCCTGATTGGCAGTCTCACTTACCCAGGGTGCAAGCAGTGTTGGACTCCATCTATAAGGCAGGTTTGACAGCCAACCCAAAAAAGTGTTGTCTAGGCATGGAGGAAGTAAAATATCTGGGATACACCATTGGCAGAGGCCTGATAAAGCCTCAGCTCAATAAAGTTGATGCCATACAAAACTGGCCACGGCCTCTGAATAAGAAGCAGGTGAGAGCCTTCTTGGGAATTACGGGGTACTACAGGAGGTTTATACCCAACTTTGCCACCATGGCAGTCCCACTGACTGACCTGACCAAAGGCAAACAAAAAGTCATGGTAGAATGGAGTCCTGAGGCAGAGAAAGCTTTTCAGGAGTTGAAAGTAGCGTTGTGTTCCCAACCAGTCCTGATGATTCCTAATTTTGAAAGGGAATTCATAGTACAAACCGATGCATCAGAAGTAGGTATAGGAGCGGTCCTGTCCCAGAACAAGGAGGGTGAGGAACACCCTATTTTCTATCTTAGCAGAAAGTTGAATGTACATGAGAGAAACTATGCCACAGTGGAGAAGGAGGCGTTAGCCATAAAGTGGGCGTTAGAGGCTCTCAGATACTACTTGGTCGGAAGAAAGTTCAAATTGATCACTGACCATGCCCCTCTGAAGTGGATGTCTGAAAATAAGGACAGTAATGCGAGAATTACAAGATGGTTCTTGGTGTTACAAACTTTTAAATTTTCAGTGAAACACAGGCCAGGAAGCCAGCTGGCCAATGCTGATGCGTTGTCACGCGTTCATTGTTTGGGGGCTTCAGTTGTTCCGCCCCACAGGTCGAAACAAAGGGGGGGGATATGTGATAGGATCACTGGTAAAGTGGTCTGTGGCAGGTACATTTATCCCAGATTCCTGTCTTTTGTGTTTTAAACCCCCAGGAGAAAGTCTGCAGTGTAGCAGGCTTGAGTTTCGGCTTTTTGTAAAGCCGGTTTGGGACCTGGGGGTTGTGGGTGAGAGGAGAGGGAGGGCTCCACCCACGGCCACTCCAGGTTTTGGTTCTCGCAGCCTGGTAACAGGATTGTTAGTTTTCCACCTGAGAGTGGCCAATATAAGCCTAGTTTGTTTAGGGCTGATTGTCTCACCTGGGAGAGCAGACAGGGAGTTTGCTCAGAGACACTTGGATACCTAACTGTGAGTGTTGTGCTGTGCTTTTGTTGCTGGCGAGGGCATTAGGCCCTGCCAGGTTCTGGTAGTGAGGGAACTACCTGTGAAGTTAGTGCCCCGACAGGGCTAGGATTTATATTTATGTTTTCTTTATGTTTCTGACATTGTACAATAAAGACTGGCGCCGACCAGCTTGTACTTGCATCCAGACTGGTGTGCTGCTTCCCTGCTGCTGTGTGTGTGTGTAAGGAAGGAGTCCTCTACCCAGGAGAGGGACCCCCTAACCTAACTGTGTCACAATAGCTACACACTGTCAGATTTGTTTTAATCAGGACAAGGAACGGGACAATATTTCGGAAAATTGAAGCCCCAATATCTGTGCTACACATTATGCAATTTTTTCATAGAACTTAGCTATAGATTTGTCACCACACTGATTTTGCATATGTCCACCCACAAGGATGATGACATAGTGACAGGAGAACGTAGGAAATATGAGCAGATTATTGAGAATGCTCACACACTGCTCCATATCGGGAATTTGAGGCAGAGATTTTCATTTTTGACCGACAGATCAGATAATGGAAGGAATGCGCTTGTGAATGTTTCTTACCGTTTTATTGGTGAAATGGTGAAACAATCATTCATATACACTATACAATAAATCAGGTCGATCACTCGATTATTTGCAAATCGGCCCAATAATTGTATAATGTGTAGGTAGCTTTAGCAAACTGGCCGGCTTCTAGGGAGTACATTGGCTGCAGCTTCGAGAATTCGGGAAGGGCTGGCATGATAGCAGGGGAGTTGCTTCCGATGGGATGCACTCTCTGCTATCGCAGTCCAGACTGGTAGTCTCAGCAGGAGAAAGCACCTCCCCCTGGGACGGTCTGTTCAGCTGTGATTAGCAGGGATTGATTCCAAAGGGAGTTCACTTCCAATCCTAGCAATACAGCCCTTCAGCTCCTAGGTAAAGTCCGCCACTGCTCCCATCTCATAATCAGACCCTAAATGTTGAAGTTTAAAGTGTGTAGAGTTCATAAAACACATATATCTAGACTTAAACTTGTGCACACTTGTGAAACCAAAACATAAATAGAAATATAACACTAAATTATAATCCTGTCCTTTGCTATTTTCACATGATTATTGTTACCATAAATATATACCCCTAAATTTAGTCTGTAGCCTCTTAAGCTGCGTATCCTCTAGCAGATACCAGCACAACAGTGCAATTACGACATTGGAATCGTACCGTCGTTCCCCTTCCCCCTGCAGTGCCTACACTGAACGATTGATCGTTCAGTGTAGGCACATTAATCATCTCTGAACATGTGAAATCTGTCGTTATCGGCAGATTGCATGTTCAGTAGATAATTGATGTCGGAAAAAAACAGCAGGAGCGCATATCGCTGGCCATTTCCGACATAATAGTGCACGACTTGTGCACGATTACTGAGCGATTGCACAATTACGGTGTCGTAATCCTGCAGTCGCTCAGTAACATCGTGTACTGGATACGCGGCATTACATTTATAGGTATACTAGATATTTATGGAGGTTTTGTCTAAATTTATGGGGCATATTAGTATGTCTGTGTATTTTCTTTGTATTGTTTTGTTTGTAACTTTTTTTCCCTTTTTTATTTATTTTTATCTACCTCTCAGGGAAGGATTAGATGACTAGAATGTTCACACTGGGCTGTAGTATATTATCAGGGGGCAAAATCTTCCCTTCCTCATATAAATGACACAAAGCTAGCACCTATTTATTTCAGGAGTGAATAGACAACCAGAAGATGGTCCTTTCACTTCCAAAAAGCAAACATGTTAACCCATGGCACATGAGCAAAAAACCACTGAGCCTGGAAATAAAATTATTGGAATGGTCATCCAATCACTTTTGTATAGTGAGCTAACTAATACCCCTTTTACACTGGAGCTAAAACCCGGGTTATTGCAGGGTTAACCCGGGCAGCTCCTTGGTGTAAAAGGGGTGAGGGTTGGATCGCCGGGTCGAGTGACCCGGCAATCCAACCCAGGTAAATAGTAGGGTTTAACACGGGAAACCCTGCTGTGCGTACGGCGCACTCCGGGTCTTGATGACCTGCAGTGCGCCGCAAGCCGGCCAATTGGTCCGGCTTCAGTGGCGCTTGGAGATTACGTCATCTCCAAGCGTCCACTTTCACGCCGGAAAAGCCAGGTCTGTGCAGACCAGACTGCGGTGTGAGCGCCGCCGACTCGGGAATATCCCGAGTCAGCTAAATTCCGGGTCTGATCCGGATAGGAACCCTGTTCTAACTCCGGGTCAGACCCGGAATTTTGGTGGAAAAGGGGTATAATCAAGGCAGTCCATGTTGTTGAAGCCAACCACAGCCCTAAGTAAAGCATATAATGAATCTCAGCAATTGTCATTTACAAACTGCAAGGATTATATTTATTAAAGTACGGGTTTATAGAAGTGGAGTTGTTTCCAATAAGCGGCCCCGCAGCTGTTGTAGAACTATACATCCCAGCATGCCCTGCCTCACTTTTACTATTTGGCCATGCTAAAACGTTTGCAAGGATGTGTAGTTCAACAACAGCTGGAGGACTGCTTATTACCCACCTGTTTCTAGAAGGTAATAGCTAGAATCTGAATTGTTGCTATGGGCAAGACCTCCACTTCTATAAACCCGCACTTTAGTAAATATACCCCCCAAAAATGCAAACCTGCACTTCTTTATGTGCAGGGCTGGTACAAGGTTTCTTGGTACCCTAAGCAAAATTTCAGCCCACTTGCCCCTCCCCCCCATTACCCACTTTCCAGCCAGCTAGGTGAAAGTGTGGCATCTTATAAGTTCCAAAGCCACCTGCCACCATAGAGCACACCGGCCGCCGCTAGGCTAGCACAGTGCAATTTTTTTATAAAACAGATTCAGTGGCGGTGTGTGGCGCACTACAGTGGCTGGCGCCCTTAGGTAGTTGCCTAAATGATGGCGCCGGCCCTATTTATGTGCACACTTATTTCTCCATTTCAGTTTTAATGCCAACTTCCTGTCCTTGGAACCGTCCCCAAAAATTAATCTATGCCTAGTTTTTCAATACACCTGAATGTGCATAGTAGAAAGCCTGAATTCTCAGTTAGAAGTCTGGGAATATATATGTTACACCGCTGGGAATACATATGTTACGCCGGCAGCGCCAGCCCGACGTGGAAGGAAATCCCGATCGTGCGAGAGGTAAGTATTTCCTAACCTAATCTACCCCCTAACCCTCCTTTAGGGTGCCTAGCCCTAACCTCCCCACCTGTGCCTAACCCTAATCCCCCCTCTAAGTGCCTAAACCTAACGTCCCCCTTTCCCCGCCATCTAAACCTAAGTCCCCCAGGGGGGTGCCTAACTCTAAGTTCCCCCCCGGGAGTGCATAACCTTAACCCTCCCTCCCCGTAGCCTAAACCTAACCTCCGGGGGGGGGGGTGCCTAACCCTGAGTCCTCTCCCGGAACCCTAAACCTAACCCCCCCTGCGGCTGTCTGCGCTCGGCGCCCGGCATCCCTTCGATCGGGATGCCGGGCACCGGTCTCCCGGCGTAGGTTAATTAATCCTCACCGGGATTCTGTAGTGGAGATGCCGGCGGTCGGCATAGAGACCGCCGGCATCATAAACGCATACCGAAGTCTGACCTACTAACACTTTAGTACCATATACTTTATTCATTTTTACTGTTCCTTTTTTCCTTTTCAAACATAAGGGGCATCTTCAGTTAGATGCGAAAAGTCGGAAAGGTTTTGCCTGCCGTACTTTTCGCAGACTGCGTGTTTTGAAGGTGAAAACTTTTCATGCGTGGCTCTGCTATTCACCCCATTCAATTCCAAAGGACGCGAAAACAGAACCCGGGAAAACTCAAACAGGCGAAAATTGCTGTCAGATTTGGGGAAAACAGCCGGACACCCCCCAAAAGATGCACTAACATTGGGGATCAATGTAGTTGCCCCCGAATAGCTCTACTGAAGCTATTTGGGGTACTCAAATGCTCTCAATAGCTGCTAATTAGCATTTTTGCACAAGTGGTGAAGAATAGTATTTAGCAGTTTTTTTGGGAGAAATTAATGAGTCCCAGCAAATTTGTGGTACATGAAAATGGGTGCAAGCATGGTTAAAAAAACGCACCTTCAGCAAGCACTTGCAATCAAAAAAAACCTGCCTCATACTTGCAGACCCCCCAAAAGCTTATTTTGCTAGTTTTTAAGTTTGTACCTCAACTTTGTACTTTTTCGCCCGCTTTTTCAGTCATTTTTTGGGGTGTTCTTCAATTTTTGTACGATTTTTTTGACGCAGTTAACCTTTAGGGGCCTGTCCCTAGGGTGCAATGTGATTTCCCCACCTTTGCACCCCAAAACCGCAATTCTGCACTTTTTTCTGCCTGCTTTCATAGGCGAATCTTTTTCGCCTATGCCAATGCCATGACTTTCCGCTTATGCAAAAAGTTTTTGGAATTGAAAACGGGGATAAGTTTACGCCTGGCGAAATTACGTCATCGGCTTATCGCAGCTAATTGAATATGCCCAGTCTGGTTTAGCACCACCGATTCCACAATGCTGTACAATTAACAAACTATAAACATAACAAAAGACAAATACAGTAAGGGGCAAGAGAAATAAAAGTGCCCGTAAAAACCAATACAAGATGAGATAAAAGGGTACAGATTATTATTATTTGACAAAAGGGGTCACAGATTAATATCATTCTACTAAAAGGGGCACAGGTTGTTATTATTATTTGACATAAAGGGTGGACAGATTATTAGGCTAAAGAGAGACAGATATATACTAAAGAAAGTTTGTAATGCACCACGGTGCAACATAAATAATGGGTCAGATGCAGCTTTTTATACAGTCACAAATGGTGAGCGTTAGAAAAATGTTCATGTGCAGAATCTAATTGACACATTTTTGCCTATCTTCGGCCAATTCTTAGTCAGAGGGATCTTAGCCTGATCTCTCTTTGCATGAAATGGGCCTTATTGGCGACAAGGGGATTGCAACGCTGTAGTCACATGTAAGAGATTTGTCTCAGGGGAGCGTAATGGGCATGTATCTATGCTTCTGTGCTATTCTGAGTCTGTTTCTGACAGATCTCTTGCACCAAGCATTTGGTAGATGCAAGTGCCAATACTGATGATGACTGTTATGGTGTGGTCGGAAAAACAGTAGGTAGTGCGCCTTCCCTCTTGAAGCCGTATGGGTCATTAACCCTACGGATACTCGCTTTAGCATAAGGTAGTAAATCTGGCTTCCTGCAAATACAGCCACTTTGTGTCCGACTCATTATCAAATACAATTATATCTGCCGCTACATCACAATTAAGTCCGTTCAGTTGCAAAAGAAGTGCTTGAAATGCAGATAACTTTGCATTGCGCTAATTTTGCCAAGCACGATTCTAGAATAAGCATAGTACGAAAACATGCAAGATTTGCATTGGCTGAATGGTTGCTTTTTTAACACTATTATTTTAGCTTTTGCAACATCATTTTACAAATTTGCCAATTACAATAAAGTAAATGAAGTGTGTTTGATAATACATTGTAAAATGATCCAGAACGCTCTTATTTTGGAAATTAGACCCTGTGAGATCCAGCAGTAATAAGCACTGGTACTCAGTAAAAACATTTGAAGAAAAATACTTGATACTTAAAGTCTATATACTGCAGAAAAAGTGTATTGTATATTGCGAGATGGGACTGTGGAGCTCATTCAGACCTGAACCCAACGCAGCGTTCGCTCATAGCTGGACAATTTTTGCTTTCTGCTCACGCTTATAAGCCGCAGTGCGTGTGCGCAAGCCAGTCTTAGCGATCGGGAATCGGGTGCTCGAAGTACACAGACTGAGTGCTACTTTGAGTGACAAATAGTGTAGTTTGTGGGTGGTGTCGGGAAGGTCTATGTAAACGGGGGAGTGGTGCTGCGAACGCAGACGTGCCTGTGTGTTCTAACGGCATTTCATGGATGTGCATAATTAGCATGGAGGTGTCATTGTACACGTCACCTGGTTGTATTTCAGCCTGCAGTGATCGCAGTGCTTGCAGCAGGGTAGGGTCTACCTCAAGGGCTATGAGCAGTTCCGATGGCTCTCGATGTTACTGCTATTACATACATTTCCTGGAGATTGACGTGTGCTGCAAAAAAAAGGGAGCGTCTTTAGACCGGCATGCATTCACTCTGCCGTCGCTCTCTAAGGCATATAGGGTGTTCTTAAGCCTTGCCGTGCGATCGCAGAATTTGCATACCCTGCACCTGACGGCTGCGAAAGTGCACTGCGTTGCGTCCGGGTGTGACTCGCCCCTATATTCACTTATGACACCACATGTAACACTATCACAGGATATAGCTAAAATAGAAGTCATAATGATGCATAATTACCATCTTTAACCAACGCACTATCACTATTACTGGTTAACGTTCATTCTCTTTCATTTCTTACAAACTTTTCAAATTTTATACTATAAAAACTCTATTAAAAAAACAGACTCTAGTAAATGTAATCCACATTTATGTCATCAGACTGAGCTCTAATTGGACTGGTGTGGACCTATATAATAATCCGATAAATTCAGTCCTTTCTCCAAGTTATGCAGTGGGAGCTGTGGTGTGCGTTCCACCTCTTACTGCTCCCACTGCAGCGCGCAACGGGACGGACATGGACGGGGGAACACTCTGTGCTGGGAAGGATTAAGTATGTGGATCGGGCAGGATGGGACAGAACCAGTAGCAGGTGGTAAATTTTGCACCAAATTGATCAGGGACAACTCTGATGGTGCTATATAAATTTGCAATAAGAATTATTGTCTTGACGCCATCACTTATAAGTCCTTTCAAATATGCTGCAGATGTCCTTTATAATATAGCAATGATTGTTGCAGAAAATAGTTATTCCTTATTTTCATTACTATGCATTCCATTGTCATTCCATGATATATTTTATTAATCATTTTTTTGATGGACCCATTTAATTAAAGCCCAAAGGTGGTAGGTTAATAATGAAACAGTACAGTACCCAGTTTTTATACTGCCAGCTTACATCACAAAGTACCTAATAGTAAAAGTGTCTATTATAGTCTGACCAGTTCAGCCTGGCATAACCTAGTTATCACCAAGATCGCTGTCCTGCTGTAGCAGTATTCAGGCTGTATAATAGTTATTTATGTTAGTGGTGCTGGTTACTTACTGTAGGGGAGGGGCACATTGATATATTATTTTAAATGTAATATTTTTGATTACATACAAATATACAGCAGTCTTACTCTTCAAGTTATCATAGTGATGGCAACATCTTCCTCCAGCTGCACCAAAATATGTTCTGAGCCTAAATACACATATAAGTATGCAAGTTTGCTTTCACAGGTTTACGCATACGTTCTTGCCACAATATTGTTGTTAAATCTAAATGAGACCCCAAAGGTTCTAATGCTTAAAAAATGTAGACCATTAGCTGGTACCATGATACCTTAAACATTATAAGTCTGTGAGACTTTGTTAGATGCCAAATTCCCATTACAGGGTCTGGTGGTGTCACCTGCAATGCTGATTTACTCGTAGTTGATAGGTTATTTTTAAAGTTCTGGAAACCCCTGTAACACACGCATTACACAGAGTGTACACACAAAGGTGTTTTACGAATGAGACAGATAATATCACAAAGGTGTCGGAAAAATAATGGGTATTTCTTAGGGATGAGCAGGTTCGGTTCTCAGAGAACCGAACCCATCTGAATTTCGGGGATCTGGGGTGATCCGAGCAAAGCTCGGACCTCCCTGCTGGATCTCTCTCCCGAGGCAAAACCTCACGATCTGCTGTCAGATCTCGAGGTTTTGCCTCGAGCGCCCATTTTTTGAAAATCCATTTGCCTTCAATGGGCAAACAGCTGATTGGCTGTCTGTCACAGCTCTCAGCCAATCAGCGTTAAGCCCATTGAATGCAGGGAAAAAACAACTAAAAGAAAATGGCACTGTTCCTGCTGCCGGCACCCCCGCTGCCGACACACCTGCTGCCGACACACCAGCTGTCGGCACCCCCACTGCTGACACTGCCGGCAGCCCCGCTGCTGACACCACTGACTCCCCCAACCTGCCGGCACCCTGCATTCAGAACACCCCTGCACTGCCGACACAGTCACCAAACCTGCATTGAGGACACCGCTGGCACCCTCACTCTGCCGGTACCATGCACTGAGGACACTACCAGCACTCCCACACTGCCATTCCATGTACTGAGGACACCGTCAGCAACCCCCACACTGCTGACACAACCAGTAAACCTGCACTGAAGACACGCGGGCACCCCCACACTGCCGACCCCGCCGGTACCCTTCACTGAGGACACTGCCAGCACCGCAGCACTGCCATCCCATGTACTGAGGACACCATCAGCAACCCCGCTCTGTCGACAGTGCTGTCACAGTAAGTGTGCTTTTAGTGTATCCAACCAACACTGTTTCCAACGTGCACTGCATCCAACCCACTATGTATCCCACACTGTGGCCCGATTCAGACCCGCTCGCAAGGGGGTCGATGGTTGTGCATCGCTCCGGGGCTCACTACAAACGGGGCGGCTGTCGATGTTGATCGACAGCTCGCCCTGTTTTGTAGGTGGGGTGGGGGGGGGGGTGGCTGGACAAACGGAGGTGTTCCTGAAGGACCGCCTGCTGTTTGAGGGCGGCCCTACTGATATCACCAGTGATATCAGTAGGGCCGGAAGCTCACTGGGGCTTGCGGAAGACGAGACCCTACCACAAGGGTCTCATCGCAAGCCTGATGGTTGCAACCATCACCTGGCCGCCCGCTAAAGCTGTGGGTGGTCACCCACAGTTTAGCAAGCGGCCAGGAGGCCGGGTTTTTTTTTAAAAAAAGTGACCGCCCTGATTCAGAGCGAGTGCTTGCTTATTGCGAGCAGCTCTGAATCAGGGCCGACCTGCACTGTTTCTGACTTACAGGTACGGAAGGTACGGAGCACTGTTTAAAATGGTCAGGGAGATTTTGGGGAACTGTTCAAGAAAAAGTCTGATTGATCGGGGCTTTACAAGGATCAGTCATTGGTGACTCAGCACCCCCCATGAGGAAAATACAGATTGCGGCAGTGAGAATAGGCATGCACAATGTCTATTTTTAGTAAATTTCTGTGTTGCATTGTTACTTTCTATTATTAATGTACTACTCTATCCCTATTGAACGTACTTGTGAGTTGGTTTGGCTTATGCCTATGTTGGTGAACAATATTGTGTGAGGTGGTCAAAATTGACTGGAAATGTTATTGAGGTTAATAATACTGTAGGGACAAAAAAAGACCCAAATTATGTGATTTTAGCTGTTTTTATCATTGTTGAAAAAAAATCCAGATCCAAAACCAAAACCGAAAAATAAAACACCAAGGAAAAAAAACCAAAACCAGATTCAGATCCAAAACCAGGGGAGATCCAAAACCAAAACACAGGGGTCAGTGCACATCTCTAGTATTCCTGGGAGGTGGCGTATTGCACAGATGCACAGCTACAAGCATAGGAGGCTGTGGTCAGACAGAGAAACTGCCCCTGCCATAGAGCTGGTGCAATTTTTAATGGTGCCACCGATGGTGGCAACTAAGGATGCACCAATCGGTATTACAGCATGCACAGTCGCTAAAAGTGGGCGCCTCAGTCCTTGTACATTTGGCACATGGATGTACACAAGATAAAGAGTTTGTATACCATCCGCATAAACTCGCAGATAGGCAACCGACAATACACACTACTGCGTTCCCTTTTGCGTACGACTCAGAATCAGGCCCTTAGTTTTTATTTGTACCCTCCACTGGCCGCCTTCTGTGCCCCCAAGTTCCCAAGTCATTCATCTATTTGCATTAGATAAATGGCCCATTCTCAACCCTGAATATGTGGCAACGGTAACCCAGATCTCCGCTCCTCCTCAGGAGAAGACTTTTATTCTGGAAGAAGTTGCTTCATTGGGCATTCTGTTCACAATTTGCTGGTCATGCAAGAGTTCGAAGGACTCTGGAACTCATTCTACAGAATTACTGATGGCCTATACATCAACAAGGAGACCTTTGTCAAAGACGCCAGGAGGGCGTTGAAACGCGTAGGTGTTTTAGGGCAAGTCTGTATTGCAGCTTTTAAATACAGCTACAATCTCAGTCTCTCTCCATCAGAAATACAGAGACAGTACATCAGTATCCGTGGCTATACTCCCTGATCCATGTTTAGTGGAGTTTTCTGGCGTTTGCTCCGGTACATCTTCTCGCTGCCACGCTCCAATATAGACTTAGGGCCTGATTCAGCAGCAATTGCAACTGCAATTACGCCTGCAATCGTGCGATTGTTGCGTTCTGCTCATGTGTATGCATCGCAGTGTGCATGTGCGAACACTCCACTGCAATTGGGACCCGCGATCGGCATAGCGATCACAGACATTGGCATATTTTTGCAGTTAGACTGCGTGCATAATCGCTATTGCGATCCGTATTGAAGGCCTGATTCAGCTGCACTGCTAAACGCAGATTCCTGGTGCGCAGGACCCATTCTGTGAGTGTGCAGAATGGGTCCTGCTAAGACGAACACAAGCCCTTGAGTGCCTCTGTCTGATTGACAGGCAGAGGCATTTAAGGAGTGGTGCGGGGGCAGGGTCATCCGGCATTCCCAGATACGGGGCATGTTAACGATCGCAATTGCAAAACAGCCTGCGTTCAGCCTTGCTGAATCAGGCCCTTAATCCCTATACTGATGCAACTGACATTGGTAGTTTAACTGCTGCAATCTGTGAGAGACACTACTAAGGGGGAGATTTATCAAAGCTTGGAGAGAGATAAAGTACCAACCAATCAGCTTATAACTATCATTTTACTGGCAGTGTTTGAAAAATGATAGGAGCTCACTAGTTGGTACTTTATCTCTCTTCACTTTCTCTCTCTACAAGCTTTGATAAATCTCCCCCTATTTAAAGTTTCTGTTTGTGCCTCATAGAGGAGAATTTCAGGCTCAATAGTTTACTATTTTTATAGGTGATTTTTGTATCATAATTATGTAATTCATTGGTAAATATGTTTTAAAATCTTAAAATAATAAAAGTGTGTTTTCAAAACATATTCCACGATTAAATTATATTTTTAATATACGAGGGCTGACTGAAAAAAAACAACTGTGTGGTTCTCAACAGGTGAAGTGAAAAATGTCACATCTGCAACACTAGGGGATCTATTTACTAAGCAGTGTTAGGAGACAGTCTGTGTTAGGAGACAGCCTGTGAGATGACAGGTGGGAGCTGATTGGCTGGCACTTATCACGTACTTATCACTTTTCACTCTGTCTCTTATCACTGCTTAGTACATAGACCCCTCAAATTGATGTCACAAAACAGACTACTGCACGTCTTTGAATCGTTGAAACACTGCAAAACTGTATTGAATGTGAAGGACGCTACTTTTAAAAAGAAAAATGTTCAGATCCTTTGGAGTCATCTGATTCTGAATAAAAAAATAATTCTCATAACTTTTCAATCAGCCCTCGTATTAATGTACTACTCTATCCCTTTTTTTCCCAGTGCTGTTCCTTTAATATACATCAACAAGACATTAAGTACTTCGTGGCAGCTTGTTTTCAAGTGTGCTCAACGCAAAATTCTCAAGTAGTCTCCATCAGGGCAGTTGTTACCATTGTCCATTCCAAGCATTCCCTGGTCTCACATTTCCATGGACTTTATCACTGACCTACCTTCAACAAATACACCACCATCTGAGTAGTGGGAAATCGGTTCTCCAAAATGACCCATTTAATACCACTCTGGACTTCCATCTGCTCCTGTCCTTGTCCAACTGTTTGGGAGCAAATGGCTGATTGTCATTCGCTCACATGCACTTCCGGATTTTCATTCCAAACAACCAACTAGTTGAATGGTTGGAGGAGAGTTGGTCTGGTGTATGGCCTGCTTTACTTTCATTATTAATTAATCGTGGCAATCATATATATATTGTATGTTTCCTACATTGCATATCATTTAATGATTTTTTTTGATAGTGTACAATGCTACTTTTGAGGATTATACAATATGTTTGATAAACTGTTCTTTTTGCAATTTGAGAATAATAAGACTATTTTCTAAGCATATCTTTTTTGTTTTTGTTTTATCTTACATTTAAAATGGTCCTGAATTCTCTTGACCATTTGGATTATAAAGAGAGTGAGTAAACTTTGTCTCCGCACTCTGAGGAAAGAACTTTGGTCTTGATTCAGCAAGGATCGCTATACTGCGAGAACGCATGCACCGCAGTTGCTAATATTAGCGGTGAAATGCAAATGTTTGCAATCGCATTGTGATCACAGCAGGGGCTGGCTGGCAACTTTTAGCCTGGGGGGCAAATGCATCCAGACGGCCCTGGCAGAGGAGTAGCGTGTAGCCAGGGTGCCCGGAGCACGTGCGTGCTACGGCGCCCCACTCCCACCCCCCTCAAGTGTTCCAGGGAGAAGGCAGGTCCATATGAGATTAATGTAAAGTAAAAATAAAGATATGGGGCAGCCCTCTGTAGTGGTGCCCATATGCAGTGCCCCCCTATGCCCCAGGAGAGGACCCCCTTATGCAGGCCTCCAGTAGTGCCCCCAGTAGTGATCCCCCCTATGCAGTGCCCCCAGTAGTGGTCCCCCCTGTGCAGTGCCCCTTGTGCCCCCAGTAGTAAGCCCCTTATACAGTGCCCCCAGTAGTGGTCCCCCCTGTGCAGTGCCCCTTGTGTCCCCAGAAGTAAGCCCCTTATATAGTGCCCCCAGTAGTGGTACCCCCTATGCAGTGCCCCTTATATAGTGCCCCCAGTAGCAGTCCACCCCCATGCAGTGTCCCCAATAGTGGTAACCCTTATGCAGTGCCCCCTAAATAGTGGCCCCAGTTGTAGTCTCCCCCTATGCAGCACCCCCAGTAGTGCCCTTTATATAGAGCCCCCAGCAGTGGTCCCCCGATGCAGTGCCCCCAGTGGTAGTCCCCTCCCCTCTATGCAGTGCCCCTAGTAGTAGTCCCCCCCCTTGTAGTGCCCCTAATAGTAGTCCCCCCCCTTGTAGTGCCCCTAGTAGTAGTCCCCCCTTGTAGTGCCCCCAGTAGTAGTCCCCCTTGTAGTGCCCCTAGTAGTAGTCCCCCCCTTGTAGTGCCCCTAGTAGTAGTCCCCCCCTTGTAGTGCCCCTAGCAGTAGTCCCCCCTTGTAGTGCCCCCAGTAGTAGACCCCCCTTATAGTGCCCCCAGTAGTAGTCCCCCACCATTGTAGTGCCCCCAGTAGTGATCTAACCCTTGTAGTGCCCCCAGTAGTAGTCCCCCACCTTGTAGTGCCCCCAGTAGTGGTCTCCCCTCTTGTAGGGCCCACAGTAGTGGTCTCCCCCCTTGTAGTGACCTGGTAGACAGGTAAAAAAATAAAAATAAACACCTGAATCCCCGCCGCCGCCATCCGCTCCTCCATCTGTCCTCCCAGGCCGGCCCACTCTGCATTATGGGAGAGACGTCATGAGGTCTCTCCCATTACCCACTGCAGGAGCCGGAAGATGGAGTGGCTCCAGCAGTGGGCGCAGCAGCAGTCAATGAGAGTCTGACAGACTCTCATTGGCTGCTATTTAAAACAAACACACAGCTGCCGGCGCCGGCGGCTGTGTGTTTGTCAGTCACTGTGTAGCGCTGACCGAACTCCGCGCCTGATTCAGACCCGCTCGCGAGCGATGAGCCCTCGCAAGCGGGTCGATGTTGGTCCAGTGCGCATGCGCACGACGGAGGCGGCTCCGTCGTGCGCATGCGCGAGACCCGGATAGCGACAGGCAAGCCATCGCTCCGGGTCTCGCTACAAAGGGGGCGTGCTGTCGATGTTGAGTGACAGCACGCCCCCTTTGGTGGGCAGGCCGGGGGCGTGGCTGCCCAGATGGAGGCGTTCCCATGGGAACGCCTACCGTCTGGGGCCGGCCCCACTGACATCACAAGTGATGTCAGTGGGTGGACTTCTTGCTCTGTAAGAGCAAGAAGTCCACCGGGACTTGCGGCAACGAGACCCTACCACAAGGGTCTCGTCGCAAGTCCGATGGATGCGATGGTCTTGACCATCGCGACCATCATCCTGGCCGCTCTAAAAATACAATAGGCGGCCACTGATTCAGAGCGAGCGCTCTGAAAGAGCGTCCGGCTCTGAATCAGGCCCTTCGTCCGGTTAGCTCTACATGCGTGGTGCAGGCAATTCTGTCACAGAGACAGACTGCCCACTGCCCGCATGGCGCTGCGGCGGGGGGGCACATGGCACCCTGCCCCCCGGCCCAACCCGCCACTGGATCACAGCTTACCATAAGGACGCCCACTTCCCCTTACACACATCCGTGTACTTGGGCAACATAGCGAAATAATCAGTAACATTGGACCCATACGCACAGTTAAGGCAGGTCAGATCTCACTTAGGAATTGCTAACTTCAGCACATGCTATGAGGCCTCAGGCTGCGTATGGTATTGCAGTGAATAATTTATGCATGCCCTTGCAACGGCGTTCGCCTGCGTTTGCCCGACCACCCCCTGTCACATCCCACAAACGGCATTTCCTGTCAATCAATGTGCTTTGGGTCTACGTAGCCTCTGCAAACGCATTTCCCATCGCAGCTGCTAGTTCGCGCACTCACACTGCGATGCATACGCATGCGCAATGCAAATGAATCGACCAATTGCGTGCGTCTTTGCTACTGTAATCCTTGCTGAATCAGGCCCTTAGTGCCTTGTGGTAAAGCCTGTAAAACATTGCACAGCATAAGAGTTCTTGGTTATGTATCTTCTGGTAATACTTCATGAGCTCACAAACAGATCTTTTTATGGAACATCCTCACACTCTATCAAATATCCCTTAGATACAACAACAAAAACACAAGAATCCTTCACTTAAGTGGAACATGTTTCTGCAACCTGCTTGGCTACCCTTGCTTCAGAAGCTTTCTCTCTGGAGCATGCATTCTGCTCCTAGATACATGAAGAAATATCTGTATTGCTTCTCTCTTCAATATGATTTGCCTGGTTTCTAGGACCTACATATCTTAAAATCATTCCTACTTTGAGCTAATAACTTGGTACAGGTTGAGTCTTCCATATCCGTTATTCTAAAAACCGAAATATTCCAAAAACCTGAATATTTCGGGGCATCTGTGACGTCACGACGTGACCTGACGTTGTGATGTCACTAGTATCAGTGGCCAATGACTATGGGCATTGGCGTGACCATGCCGCCCCACGCAGCACCCCCCGGACCACCAGCGGTATCCGTCGGACCCTTCTGCATCACCTTCCGGACACCTCATGACACCCGCCGGACCCTTTTACCTTACCCGCCGGACCTTTCCGCCTCACTCGCCGGACTCCTCACGACACCCGTCGGAGCACCACAACACCCGCACGACACCTTCTGGACCCACCCGCAGCACACGCCAGGCCTCCCGTGACACCCGCCGAGCCTCGAGACACCCGCTGCCCCCCAGGTATTCCGAAAACCGAAATAATCCAAAATCCGAGATGCTCCTGGTCCCGAGCATTTCGGATATGGGAGACTCAACCTGTAGTCTCTTTTCTACAGCTTATTGAGAAAATGGTTGCAGTAGAAACCTGTCTGTTAACCCATGATATTCATGATCTATTCAGTCAGGATTAAGGAGACAAAAAAACACTGATACAGTCCTTATGTGAGTGCTAAATGATCTTCTTATGGCAAGAGACAGAGGTGATTGATCAGTCTTAATCATTCTAGAGCTCTACAGAATTTGATGCGTCAACTTTGGTATTTGGTAAAATATCTGTGGACTCTATTGCATAGTCCTTAGCTGGTTCAAACAATTTTTCACTGGCAGGTCACAGAGAGTATTCTGGAGTATTACTCATCATCCTGTCCTATCTCCCATGCTATTTACAGCATACATGCTAACAATGGGTGAAATAACCGGATGTCAAGGACTGGTCTACCACCGTTATGCAGATGATACACAAATGTACCTGTCCTTTGCTCTGAGTACTGAAAACCCTATATCAAACTTAAATGTTTGTCTAGCTGAGCTCCAGGAGTATATGAGTGCTAGTAGGCTGCGACTGAATCCTAATAAAACAGAGGTTCTCTGATAGCTCATTGGTAAAGGACAAGACTGCAGCTTTGTAACCAATTGGATTTATGCTTGGGAGTTTGGATTTACATAACACTGACCGTATGCTGAATCTTGGTCCTGGATTGTAGTTTGACACCGTTACCAGGGTTGTTTCTGTGTTCAACCCTGCTCGCTACCCGGGCTGGATTCCCGGGTTACTCGTCCCAGGTTATTTATTTAGGACCCTTTTCGACTGAACCACGACCCAGTTTGACCCTACAATAACCCAAGTTATTGCGGCAGTGGTAAAGTGGTATAATAGTTCTTCATCTGCTGTTGGGTGCTATGAGGCATGAACAGGCCTGGATAGTTCCAGTCTGGCTTCTGCATTTTGTACCACCTGCAAGCAGTTAAATTATTTTGCTGGGAGACCCAGGTAGAGGGCACTGCATTAATCCAAATGTAGGATACAAATGCATCCATGAGTGTAGGAAGATCTTCTGATGTTCTTTGGTTCCTTTAGGTTCCTTTCCTGCTTCATGCTTAACAGCTGTAACCAGAGGATTGAATCAGGTATGAAGTTAATGATAAGTTGATAGAACAAAATAATCATTACCTTCCTGTCAGTCTTTAGGAGTCATAATTTAAGTAGTAGTCACTGCTTTATTTCTCAGTTAATCATAAAATGCTTCACCAACCTCTGTATTTACCATTTATACCATGTCACTAACAACATCTTCCACTTTCTGAAGCTCCAAGTACTCTTTGAAAATTAATAAAAAACTTACCTCGAAAAACTCTTACCTTTAGAGTGCAAACTTTTAGGAACATGAAGATCCATAGTAGTTTAAAAGCTAAAAGAAATAGAAATGGAATTAAAAAATGAAATACAAAACTACACCAGCAGAGACAAGTAAATACAGTAGGAGCCAGAAAAATACACTTTCAAAAGCAATAAAGCATCTGTCGCTGTAAGCATAAAAAAACAGGCATAATTAGACTGCGCTAATACTGCAAAAACATTCTACATAGATAATAAAGCAAATTGTCACCAACATGATGGCGTTTCTATAAAGACACATGACACGTGTGTGATGGACAAGGGAGTACCACCATTTTCTTAGTCAAAATGTACCTCGTCCTTTAGACAATGAGGTGTTAACACCTGATACTTCTGTGATACTCTCCTGTTCCCCAACTCCACAGAGTAAAAGGTTGGTGACTGACAACATCCCTCCCTATACTTGGATTAAAACTAATTCTGTGATGCTGTGACAGCCTTCTTCCTGCTGACCTGGCACCAGCGAGCAACAGTGAGTCAACCCAAATGCAAGGACAATATAGACTTAAGTGCAACCGGATGGTTTATATGTATTTGACTTCCAGCAGGTTTATTGAAACAGTGTAGTGTAGTGATGTACTGTAGGAATGTGTAAGGATGTTCACATTATGATCATTAATATATTGCCACTGGCAGGTGGGACAGTTCTGGTAATATGCGGCTGTTCATACACACCAATTGGCCAACCGATATGTCTGGCCAGAGGAAGCAATGATGTCACACCAGGGGTTGTGGCCTAACGGACACTAGGCCACACACCTTTTCGCGTGTGCGTTCGAGGAGCATCCCTTCTCCACAGTGCCATCTGCCCAGTGATATTCGGGAAGTTGTTACTGGGAAGACGGCACTGTGGACTAGGAGGGTTCCACTTGCCGGCACAAGGCAAGTATACTATGGGTGCAGTGTGTGTGCCTGTGTGCAATGTACACCTGCATAAATACACCTATGAATACACTCGGTTACCTAGGCGCATATTTATTAAACAAATTTTGTAGGAAATCCCCTGAAAAATGTAAGAGTTTGATAAAGAATAATCACTATACTGTAAATTATTATGGCTATAAGAAGTTACTTCAGATTTCTGTGACCTGTATAAAAGTACTCAGTATATTAGCCTTCAGGTTTGTATGGTCAAAGACTACTAGGGGTATACAGTATTTACTAAAGGTTTAATCGATTTTAACAGTTTAAGGGCTCGATTCAGACCCGCTCGCTAGACTGCGTTCGCTCGTAGCTGCCGATGGTTCGCAATCTGCGCATGCGTGAACTAGTCCAGGCAATCGGCAATCGTTTGCTCACTGCTCTTAGACAGCTCGCTAGTCTGAGTGACAGGACAAGCCGTTTGTGGGTGGTAACGGGTTGGTCTATGGAAACGGGGGAGTGGAGGTGCGAATGCAGGCGTGTCTGTGCGTCTCAACGCCGTTTAAGAGGCATGCATAATTAACATAGAGCGTGATAGTACACATCACTTGGTTGTTTTTTACACTGGAGCACTCGCAGTGCTTGCGGCAGGGTATGGTCAACCACAAGCGCTGCGATCGCATCCGATGGTACTTGATGGTACCGATGGCTGCATACACTTCCTGGACATGACGTGCATTAGTTGGCGTCTTAAGATAGGCTGGTGAGCGTCTGTATACACACGCGATTGCATGCCAAGACATAGTGGGCGTGCTAATTCCTTGCTGTGCGATCGCCTGCCACTGCTGGATTAGCATACGCTGGGTGCAAGCGTACGCATCTAGCGAGCGGGTCTGAATCGAATCCTAAAATCAATCAACATTAATGTTGTGATTCTGTGGCTAAATTATGCATTTACAAATCAAAAATTTTCTGTCAGTAAAAGTGTGATTTAGCCCCAGAAACACAACATCAATTTTGATCGATTTTAATTGATCAAAACCAATTAAAATCAACCTTTAGTAAATATACCACCTAATATGCACAACATTTATAATAGTGCAGTGCATGTTCCCATATATAGTAGGCAACTGTGTAAATAACGCATGTACACCTTTATTCTACAGTGTTTAAATAAAACGACACATTCGAAGTATGGCTAGTGTTCTCAGGAGCTCATTCAGACCTGATCGCAAGATGCTGCCGCTTGCTGGCAAAAAGGGGCCGGATATTTAAATTAAGCGCTCGCACTGCATGGTGCAAGGACGCCCTCTATGTCTTAGCGAGCTACGGCACTGAGCGCTCGCTAGTGTATAAAGACGCCCCCTTTCCACTCGCAACACACGTCATCTCCAGGAAGTGTAAGTTCCTGGAGATCGGAGCTGCTTGCAGCCCTTGAGGTAGCCTTACCCCGCCGCAAGCACTGCGATCAGTGCTGGCTGAAATACATGCAGGTGACATGTACAATGACGCTACATTGCTATTTATGCATGCCCTTTAAATGGCGTTTTGGCGGCCTGGCACGCCAGCGGCCTGAGACGCCTGCGTCCGCAACACCACTCCCCCGTTTACAAGCACCTTCCCCTGTTACCACCCACAAACAGCACTTCCTGTCACTCAAAGTAGCGACCTGATAGTGGCTTACGAGCAACCAAAATCAGATCGCAAAGACTGGCTTGCGCAAATGCACTGCGAATTATACGTAAGCGCAGACGGACGAAAATCTCTCAGAGTGAGCGAGTGCAACTTAGCGACCGGGTCTGAATAAGGTCCTCAGTGCTATGATTGCAAGGTGGAGATAGGTAAATTGGTATTGACAAAATTAATATTAGGTCGCACAGCTTGAGGAAGCACCGATTGGTGGAAAATATAAAGCTGTTTTCTTTATTTTCTTTTTCAATTCTTGACAGGTGTGTGGTTCCCATTATTGTAGACCGATTAATTGGCATAAGTGGTGATAAGTTTAGGAAGAGAGCACTTCAGGATATGTATTTACAGGATGGATATGGATCTTCTGTTCCATTGCTGGATCTAAAGAAGTCTTATGTCATATGTACGAGCTGGGACAAATGGTCTAACAGTCCCCTATTCTACTATTGAGAGGGCAAACAAAAAGAGTGGGGAGCGAGGAATGAGTAACAGCTTGTTCATTAGTTTGTTTTCTGCCCAATAACTGAAGGGAGGATGACGATAAACCACTTATAAATATCTTCCTTGTATTATTATTATTATTATTATTATCCTTTATTTATATGGTGCCACAAGGGTTCAGCAGCGCCTAACAATTGCACATCAATGTTTGAGCAGAAGAAGAGAACAGTGACTTAAAGTACAAGACAATGCAGGACAAGTACATGGTATATAAACATTGCTGCAACAGCGGTCATAACACTCTAATAAGTAGTACGGTGGCAGAAGTCAGGGGTTAGGTGCCATAAGTAATAGTAAGTGAAGGAAGAGCAGATGGGAGAAGAGGACCCTGCTCATGAAAGCTTACATTCTAAAGGGTATGGGCAGACAGACAGGGGTGACACAGATAAGGTAGATAGTGAGCATGGGACAGAGTGTTAGAATGAGAGATGGAAGGCTTTGTGGAAGAAGTGGGTCTCCAGAGCCTGTTTGAAATTTTGCAGAGAGGTGGAGAGTCTAACAGGGAGAGGTAGAGAATTCCAGAGGTAGGGAGCAGCATGTGCAAAATCTTGGATGTGGTCGTGGGAAGAAATAATCAGGTGGCAGGAGAGGCGGCGTTCATTAGCCGTTCGAAGAGGGCAGATGGGAGTGTGAAGAGAGATAATGTCGTAGATGTAACTGGGAGAGGAATGGGTGAGGGCTTTGTAAGTAGGTGTGAGAAGCTTCAATTTGGTTCTGAAAGGGAAGGGGAGCCAGTGTAGGACTTGTGGGAGAGGGAGGCAAATGTAGTAGGTTTGCAGAGGAAGATGAGCCGGGCAGCGGTGTTGAGGGCAAATTAGAGTGGAGAGAGGCGGGAGTCAGGGAGGCCAGATAGGAGGAGGTTATAGTAGTGCAATCTGGAGATGACCAGTGAGTGGATGAGGGTCTTAGTAGCATCCAGGGTGAGAAAAGGTCTGATTCTGGAAATATTTTTGAGATGGAAATGGCAGTACTGCAAAAGGTATTGAATGTGTGATTTGAAGGTGAGGGAGGTGTCAAGAATAACTCCAAAACAGCGCACTTGGGGGCTAGAAGAGATGGTAGTGCTGTCAATAGATAATTAAATTGTGGGAAGTGAGATTATGCTGGAGGGTTGGAAGACAATCAGTTCAGTCTTAGTCATATTAAGTTTAAGAAAGTGCTGGGACATCCAGGAAGAAATAGCAGAGATATGAGTGAGAGGGGGAGAGGTCAGGGGAGGATAGGTAGATCTGGACATCATCAACCTATAGATGATATTGGATGCCAAAAGCGCTGATGAGCTCAGGGCTGGTGCAAGGTTTCCGGGCGCCCTAGGCAACATTTCACTAAGCGCTCCTGCCATGCATCAGTCTCCCCAGTTAAATAACATGCCAGACAGCAGTGTCCCAAATTCATAATATCCTATATAGATTACACACAGCAGAGCACCAAAATCATAATGTACCTCATAACACTGCTGCAAATTCATAATATGCCACACAGCCATGAATTATGCCATTCATTATTTTTTTTGTGGACTCAGCAGCGCCCTTCAGTGGCCGGCGCCATTAGGCGGCTGCCTAAGGTTGCCTAATGGTAGCACCGGCCCTGAATGAGCTCACCGAAAGAGGATGTGTAAAGGGAGAATAGGAGAGGTCCAAGAACAGAACTTTGTTTGACACCTACTATTAGTGGAAGTAGAGTCATGGAAGGAGAGAAGGAATGACAGCAAGGAGAGGGCAGTATCACATAGACCAAGAGAGTGAGGGATTTGCAGGAGGAGGGAGTGGTCCACAGTGTCAAAAGCAGCAGAGAGGTTGAGAAGAATGAGCAGAGAGTAATGGCCCTTGGAGTTGGCAGCAAGGAGGTCATTGCTGACTTTCAGGGGGTAGTTTCAGTGGAGTGGAGAGTATGGAAGCCTGACTGAAATGGGTCAATCAGGAAGTGGGAATAAAGAAAGGGGATAAGGCTGTTGTAAATACTACGTTCAAGGAGAAAAAGGCACTGGGGAACAGTCTGAAGAAGATGAACCTCAGGTGTCTGTAATCCGGATCCAAGCTTTGTCCGGAGCCACCCGCCTACCCTCACCATCACTCCACGACACCAGGGCCTCACCAACTGCAATACTCACCATTGTGCACAGACTTTCTAATAACAAGCTGGACGCCGCTTTCACATCTAACTACTTACAAATAACAGATCTGCTCCGGCTGTGGACATACCTATATGATACTGGACATCATCTTTATACTAATTACTAGGGATGTGCGCCGGAACATTTTTGCCGGATTTGGATTTGGTTCTAATTCGTCGTCCGGCTTTGGATTTGGATTTGCCAAACTGCAGTGACTGGCTTTGGATTTGGATTTTTTTACAAAAATTGCTAAAATCACATAAATTGGTCTTTTTTTTCTTCCTAGAGTATTATTAACCTCAATAACATTAATTTCCAGTCAATTTAGAACACCTCACAGCTTATAATATTGTTTTCAACATTATTGGCCAAAGGTTGCAGTGAGCTGACTGGTTACCAAGCGTTAGAGCAGCGGCACATGAAAAGTAGTGCACCCACCCAGGGGGTACGGCCAGCAGAATCACAGTACTTGTTTACAAAGTGGGCTACGGCCCTAGGAGTCACAGTGCACAATCTTATTCACATTACTCCGCACATAGGGCCTGATTCAGACCCACTCGCGAGCGGCTGTCCGCTCGCAAGTGGGTCGATGGTGTGCACTGCGCATGCGCCCGACGGAGGGAGCTCCGTCGTGCGCATGCGCGAGACGTGACGAGCGAAGGACTTTCCTTCGCTCGTTGTGTCTGATCAAAGGGGGCGTGCTGTCGATGTTGATTCACAGCACGCCCCCTTTGGTGGGCGTGCCGGGGGCGTGCCTCCCAGACGGGGGCGTTCCCAAGGGAACGCCTACCGTCAGAAGCCGGCCCCACTGACATCACTAGTGATGTCAGTGGGAGTGATTTTGGCTCTGATAGAGCCAAAATCACTCCGGGCCTTGCGGTTGAGAAACTGAACCGCAGGCTTCGGCTCGCAGTGGCGATGGTCGCGATGGTCAAGACCATCGCGACCATCAACCTGCACGCTCTTATATGCTGTGGGTGGTGACCCACAGCTATACGAGCATCCAGGAGGACGCACCATAATTATGGAGGTGGGCCCTGATTCAGAGCGAGCGCTCTGGTCAGAGCGTCCGGCTCTGAATCAGGGCCATAGTGCCCCTGATTCACATTACACCATAAAGTAGTGTCTCTTATTTATGTTACGACACACAGTAGTGCCCCTTTTACACAATGCCCACAGTAGTGACCCTTTTACGCAATGCCCACAGTAGTGCCCCTTTTACACAATGCCCACAGTAGTGCCCCTTTTACACAATGCCCACAGTAGTGACCCTTTTACACAATGCCCACAGTAGTGACCCTTTTACACAAAGCCCACAGTAGTAATGCCCCTTATACAATGCCCACAGTAGTAGTGCCACTTATACAATGCCCACAGCAATAGTGTCATTTACACAATGCCCCCAGCAGTGGTGTCCCTTACACAATGTCCCCAGCAGTGGTGTCCCTTACACAATGCCCCCAGTAGTGTTGCCCCCTATGCAGTCCCCTTAGTAGTAGGGCCCCCTAAGCAGTGCCCCCAGTAGTAGTATGCCCCCCAGTAGTATGCCCCCCATTAGCAGGCCCCCAGTAGTATGCCCCCCCCAGTAGTATGCCCCCCATTAGCAGGCACCCAGTAGTATGCCCCCAGTAGTTTGCCCTCCATTAGCTGGCCCCTAGTAGTATGCCCCCACAGTAGTATGCCCCCAGTAGTATGCCCCCAGTAGTATGCCACCCCAGTAGTATGCCCCCATAAGCAGGCCCCCCCAGTAGTATGCCCCCCATTAGCTGGCCCCCATAAGCAGGCCCCCCCAGTAGTATGTCCCCCAGTAGCAGGCCCCCCCAGTAGTATGCTCCCCATTAGCAGGCCCCTAGTAGTATGCCCCCCCAGTAACAGGCCCCCCCAGTAGTAGGCCCCCTGTAGTAGGCCCCTCCATTAGCAGGCCCCCATACACACACAAAAAAAAAAACTTACCTGTATCCCCACTCCAGCCGCCGTCCGCTCTGCTGCCACGCGACGAGGAGGGAGCCGGAAGACGGAGCTCATTAGTGAGCTCCAGCCGGCTCCTCCGTGCAGCAGCCAATGAGAGTCTGTGTGACTCTCATTGGCTGCTGTAACAAACACACAGCTGCCGCTGGCGGCTGTGTGTTTGTTCTGTGTAGGGCAGACCACTATCACAGCGGTCTGCCCTACACTCGAGGAGCCCTGATGTCGGATTCTCTAGCGAGAATCCGACAGAAGGCGGCCGCCGTTCGGCTGCGAACGAGGATCCGAGTCAGGCGGGGAACACCAGAACGGACTCGGATCCCCCATGTTCGGAGCGGTTCGGATTCCACAGAATCCGAACCGCTCATCTCTACTAATTACAAGGACCAAAATAAGAATTTAGGGCCTGATTCAGAGCCGCTCGCTATTTGCGGTCGTTCGTTCTAAAACAAGGGGTGGCTATTCAAATGAACCGTTCGCTAATTGCGGTCTGTTCACGCCTCTAAGTCTGAACGAGCGAGCAAAACTTGCGGTTGTAATTTTGTAAAATATGCCCCCTGGCCTCTCGCGTCCTACGTCATGTCCGCTATTTATTAGATTAATCGAGCACATCGAACAGCGTATGAACTGCTCGCTATTCTTGTGGCTGGTTTTTTCAACCGCTATTTTGCGAGCAGATCGGAGTTAAAAAAAAACAAGTGACGTGGTCAATGACGCTGCTGTATTAATTATGCACTCCCTTAAAACGCCCGTTTTGACCTTTAAACACGCCTGCGATCTAATTCCACACCCCCGTTTTCAAGCACCTTCCCCTGTTACCACCCACATACGCCTCCTTCTGTCACTCAAAATAGCAGGCATTCACTATATAGCGAACAAACGATTTTCGGCCGCACTGACTGGTTCGCGCATGCGTATTACGATCCGTACGCATGCGCAGATGTGCGAACATCGGTCAGAACGAACGAGCGGCTGCTTACGAGCGGCTCTGAATGAGGGCCTTAGTACGGCTAGATACAAAGTGTTGACACTGAGCAATCTAATTGCATCAGGATACACCAACAACCATCAATTGATAACTTTGTGACCACTCAGTAACAGTGCTGGATGCGACACATGCGAATTGTGTATTGATTGACAGTAGGGTAGAAGCTACATGCTGACTGAAGTATTTTTGACCTGTGTTTGTACCCACATTCATTCTACTATTTGTTGATTGTTTCACATTGCTCCTATTGGAATAGTAAAGATTCGTTTTTTTAGATATTGTCTTGTGATCACTTGGCATATTCTTATTGTACTCACATTCAGATGTATAAGGTTAAATCGTTACTATAATACAAATATCATCTATATTTTACAAATACCCACCCAAAGATGGCATAAAGGTGCCCATACATCTGCAACGGATTGCCGCAATCCTGCGGAGCTGCAACCCGGCATCACAGGATCGCAGAAATCCAACATTTTGGATTTTCCTGATATGACGATTGCGATCAAAAAATCGGGGACTTTTAACATGTAAAATTTCAGCGATCCTGCGATGGCTCACTGAACATCGATGGTGGGCAGCCTGTGTTTCCACCCGGCAGACCGGCATTTCCGATCGCATTGCTAAATCGCGACAATCCGTCGCAGATGTATGGGCACCTTTACATAAAATTAAAGCAAGATGTGGCACCAATTAATAGATTTAGTACAGTTAAGTGGCAGCAGGACTGTGAGACTGAATATTTATTATCTGCAAATTATATGTTGTTTGTTATTTTTTTACTTTTCTTAGCAGCAAATAGGGAAGCCCAAACATGTGCTTTCCGTTCCACTGGACATATCTACACTCTATGACGTTCAGTTGATTGTGAGTCGCCATTTAATTTGGTTGTGTTTTCTGTAGAGTGCCAAAAAAATGCTAAGTTTAAAAGTTTAACAACAGCTCAATTTGAAATTTTTAGTAAAATGTTTTCTATATCAAGGGTGTTATTTTGCAAGAATGGGTTCCAGAAGGCACAACAGTTAATCAGCATTATTATAAGGAAGTTTTGAAAAAGCTGAGAGAAAGAGTCAGAAAGAAACGGCCGCAACTGTGGAAAAATGGTTTAATTCTTCTCCAGGACAATGCGCCTGCTCACACAGCACTTTCTGTGAAGCAGTTTTTGACCGACAATCACATTACTACGCTTCAACATCCTCCAGATTCGCCCGATTTAGAACCTTGCGACTTTTAACTTTTCCCAAAAGTTAAATCAGTGCTTAAAGCAGGGATGGGGAACCTCAGGCCCGGGGGCCGTATAAGGCCTGCAGAATCATTTGGCCTGGCCCTCTGAGCTTTTTTCTGCTAGCCTCATCTGGATAGCAGAGTGACTATAATAACACCCTACAACAAGAATCTATGCAGCAGTGCCACTTGGAGCGTCCTTAGGATGCTTCAGACGGTCACACCGCTGCCCTTACAGCTCCCCGGAGCATCCTCAGGATGCTCCAGGCATTGCTGTAATCAATGGCGATTGTGGCCCCGCCCCGTGTGACACCACAACGGGGCGGGGCCTGCAACATGCCCGCAAATAATATTATATATATCAAAATGTCCCTCGACAGAAAAAAGGTTCCCCATCCCTGGCTTAAAGGGACACATTTTGAAGCAGTTGATGTTGTACAGAAGAAACAACTAACAGAAATTGATTTGCTCCATGCCTTCGACCAGTGGAAAACAAGACTACAGCGATGTATTAGTGCAAATGGGGAATATATTGAAGGGGACAAACATTAAATTTGTAATACCAATAAATAAAGATGAGCTATTTAATCAGTCTCGTTATTTAATAGACATACCTCGTATTAATATACATATATATATATATATATATATATATATATATATGTCAGGTGCATATATATTGGGACATTGACAGAATTTTCATATTTTGGCCTCTATTCACCACCACACTGGCTTTGAAATGAAACAAACAAGATGTGCTTTAACTGCAGACTTTCAGATTTAATTTGAGGGTAATCACATCCAAATCAGATGAACGGTGTAGGAATTACAACGGTTTCTATATGTGCCTTCCACTTTTTAAGGGGCCAAAAGTAATGGGACTATCAACTCAAAAGCTATTTCATGGACAGGTGTGGGCTATTCCCTCGTTATTTCATTATCAATCAAGTAGGTAAAAGGTCTGGAGTTGATTCTAGGTGTGACATTTGCATTTGGAATCAGTTGCTGTCGACTCTCAATATGAGATCCAAAGAGCTGTCACTATCAGTGAAGCAAGCCATCATGCTGAAAAATCAAAAGAAACCCATCAGAGAGATAGCAAAAACATTAGGTGTGGCCAAATCAACTGTTTGGAACATTCTTAAAAAGAAAGAACGCACCAGAGAGCTCAGCAATACCAAAAAGAAGACCACGGAAAACTGTGGTGGATGACAGAAGAATTATTTCCCTGGTGAAGAAAAACCCCTTCACAACAGTTGGCCGAATCAAGAACACTCTCCAGGAGGCAGATGTATATGTGTCAAAGTCAACAATCAAAAGAAGACTTCACAAGAGTGAATATAGATGGTTCACCACAAGATGTAAACCATTGGTGAGCCTCAAAAACAGGAAGACCAGATTAGAGTTTACCAAACAACATCTAAAAAAGCCATTACAGTTCTGGAACAACATCCTATGGACAGATGAGACAAATATCAACTTGTACCAGAGTGACGGGAAGAGAAGAGTGTGGAGAAGGAAAGGAACTGCTCATGATCCAAAACATACCACCTCATCAGTGAAGCATGGTGGTGGTAGTGTCATGGCGTGGGCATGTATGGATGCCAAAGGAACTGGTTCCCTTGTATTTATTGATGATGTGACTGCTGACAAAAGCAGCAGAATGAATTCTGAAGTGTTTCAGGCAATATTATATGCTCATATTCAGTCAAATGCTTCAGAAATCATTGGACAGCGCTTCACAGTGCAGATGGACAATGACCCGAAGCATACTGCAAAAGCAACCAAGAGTTTTTAAGGCTAAAAAGTGGAATGTTATGCAATGGCCAAGTCAATCCCCTGACCTGAATCCGATTGTCACAGTTGGTGCTAGTGAGTTACCTGTATCAGGTGATGAACTGGAATCACTGGAGGCCGGCTGGACTGGAACCATGGGTAACATGAATAGCTCTTTTAATATAAGAAGTGGGTAGCAGTGAGAACTGCCTTTGGTGATGAGTGACTGGAACTGGAAACTTGAGACGTTGGAATGAGACCAGAAGGAACTTGGAGGGACCGGACTGGGACCGGCATGTAGGCTGACTGAGCTGGTCAGGGTACCAGCAGATGAGCTTGCAGGTGGATGGTAGAACGGAAGCTACTTGGTGCAGCCAATGAGCTGTGGGTAGACGCTGGTAGCTAGGTAGCTATGTGGAGCGGCTGGATAGCCGTGGGTAGACGCTGGTAGCTGGGTGGCTACATGGAGCGGCCGGATAGCCGTGGGTAGACACTGGTAGCTGGGTGGCTATGTGGAGCGGCTGGATAGCCGTGGGTAGATGCTGGTAGCTGGGTAGCTACGTGGAGCGGCTGGATAGCTGTGGGTAGACGCAGGTAGCTGGGTGGCTACGTGGAGCGGCTAGATAGCTGTGGGTAGACGCTGGTAGCTGGGTGGCTACGTGGAGCGGCTGGATAGCCGTGGGTAGACACTGGTAGCTGGGTGACTACGTGGAGCGGCCTGGGAGCCGTGTGGAGAAGCTGGTAGCGTGGAAGCTACTTGGTGTGGCCTGGGAGCCGTGTAGAGAAGCTGGTAGCGTGGAAGCTACTTGGAGTGGCCTGGGAGCCATAGGTGAGAGATGGTAGCGTGGAAGGTACTTGGTGCGGCCTGGGAGCCGTGGGTGAGAGATGGTAACGTGGAAGCTACTTGGTGCGGCCTGGGAGCTGTGTGGAGAAGCTGGTAGCGTGGAAGCTACTTGGAGCGGCCTGGGAGCCGTAGGTGAGAGGCTGGTAGCGTGGATAGCTGAACGCAGCAGGCTTACGGATAGCACTGGTCTAGGAACCAGCAGGAACCTGGGACATACTGGTACACAGAGGTACAGCTATAGCATAAGTTGTACACCACGGAATGTAACAAGATGTTCAAGCACTGAGTGCTATTAGAGGAGGATCTATATACCTAGAGTCTGGCAGCGATTGGTGGATACAGACAGGTGGTCTGGCAGTGGTATTCTGAGTGGAGCAAGGCACAACATGCAGAGGGAGTAATCATCTCTGCAGCCCTTGAGAATCAGGACCACACCTGTGATTCCAATTAAGACTAGCAATGCTCACAGACAGAGCAGTGTCCAGGTGTATAATCAGTGTGGGGGGAGAGCAGTCTGCACACACAGAGATGTTACAGCCAGCATGATTCAGCCAGAGCAGAAGTCCCAGGAGAATTACAAACACAGATCCATGGAGCAGCTGGCAGAGGTTAGTCACAAAAGGTAAAAACTAGCCAGGATTGTGACAGTACCCCCCTCTTCAAGGGTGGACTCCAAACACCCAAATAAATACATAGGAGAACATGAAAAAATGAGACACCCAGGAAGCTGAAAAACTTTCTTCCAAACATGGCATTACAGGAGCTTCAAACATAGGGACACCATCACTCTAGAAACATCTCTTTAGACATCCTCTTAATTCTTACATTTATTGGGATACCAGGAGTGGAAATTCTTCAAAGGAGATGTTTCAAGACCTTCGTCGATTCTTCTTTCTGCTGCGAGAACATTTTGTGCCAACCAACGGACATGGGATCTCTGGTAACTCCTGTGGAAATACGTGACTGGAAAGGACAGGGTCAAATGGCAGATGGTTTTCAGGGAATGGAGAATTATCATATGCAGGATCGAGTTCAGATTCCGAGTCAGTATCTAAAGGTAAAATCGAAGGTTTAGTAGGACTTGAACATTGATAGGACTCCTGGGAGGAACTAAGCGAAATATAACCAATTTTGATGGTGTTTTGGGAGTTACCGCAGTATGAAGAGGACAAGGAGGTGGGCGCACATCTCATGTTCAGGGAAGTGGAGGACTCAGCAGAGGATGATTCTTTAGTAGGACCGACAGACTGCTTGGACCGATTTTCAGAACTGAGAATTTCACTAGAATTTCGTTTGACAGGTTTAAGACCAAATTCTTTAATAACAGCTTCACTGAAAGTCTTTATTTTTAGAAGCACAGGATCTTTAGACCCGATGAGAGGATTGGCCCAGTCCAACGCCTTACCTCTAAAGGAAGAGAGAAGGTACATAGTAAAGTTGGTAGGAGTGATACCACAAGCTGGATCTGCTTCCATGATTGCAGCATATTGCTCCAGTAATGCAAAGTATTGCGATAAGTCCCCATCAAAATATATGTATCCTGGAGTATCCAATGAAGTTTGTGTGTTCGAGGATTGTGGAGCACATTCAGGTGCAGGGCTGGAAGAGACTTGAGGATGCTCTGATTGTTGAGGAATCAAAACAACTGAAGTTGACAGCTTTCGGTACTTGGACCAACTAAAGGAACTGGAAGGAGTCCTGAGGAGCCAGAGACAGCAGCTTCAACATTCGAGGCTGAGAACAGGCTACAGAAACTGTCATCCTCTGGAACGATATTTTCAGGAGATGCTGAACAGGAGCCATGATCAGGATTAGTAGTACATGACACTTCTCCCTGGGAACTGGAACCCACTCCTGGGGCATGAGACTTGAGACCACCTCCTGGGGTGCGATACTTGAGGCCCCTTGCTGGGGTGCGAGACTTGAAACCCCCTCTTGGAGTACGAGACTTGGGACCCCTTGCTGGGGTGCAAGACTTGAGACCCCCTCCTGGGGCGTGAGACTTGAGACCCCCTCCTGGGGTGCGAGACCTGAGACCCCCTCCTGGGGTGCGAGACCTGAGACCCCCTCCTGGGGTGTGAGACTTGAGATCCCTTCCTGGGGTGCGAGACTTGAGACCCCCTCCTGGGTTGCGAGACTTGAAACCCCCTCCTGGGGTGCGAGACTTGAGGCCCCTTCCTGGTGTGCGAGACTGGAGGCCCCTTTCTGGGGTGCGAGACTTGAGACCCTCTCCTGGGGCATAACTCTTGTAACCATCTCCTGGGGTGAGAGACTTAAGGTCCCCTCCTGGAGTACAGAACGTGACACTCCCTGTTGGAGTATGGGACCCAAAATCCCCTTCTGCGGAAGCTGACTCGACTTTTCCTTTTGGGGTATGGAACATGAACCCCCCTTTTGGGATGCGAGGACAGAGACTTCCTCCTGGGGTGAGTGACTCAAAACCCCTTTTTGGGTTACGAGACTTGAGGACCCTCCTGGGGTTGAGACTCTGGAGACCCCTCCTGGGGTTGCCAACTGGAGTCCCCTACCAGAGCATGCAGAATCCGGGCTGGGACCGGAACAGACAGAATCCGGGCTGGGACCGGAACAGGCAGAATCCAGGCTGGGACCGGAACAGGCAGAATCCAGGCTGGGACCGGAACAGGCAGAATCCGGGACGGGACCGGAACAGGCAGAATCCGGGACGGGACCGGAACAGGCAGAATCCGGGCTGGGACCGGAACAGGCAGAATCCGGGACGGGACCGGAACAGGCATTGAGACGTTGACACATTGTTATACTGCTGGAATTGCAAAGGGGACAGCCTTTGATAAAGTGGTCAGAAGCTCCACAATAGCGACAGAGATGTAAATCTTTATGCCGCTGGCGTTCAGCCACAGAGCTTGGAGCGCGGGTAACTTTGATGTCTCACTTTAATTGGCATGGAACAATCTTTGGTTCTTAGAGATTCCAAGACAGAGTTTTTAGTTGAGACAGAGGTAGCTCTAATAAATTCAGGAATGAGCTGAAAGATTTTGCTGAGTAGAGCCTGTAGCTGTTCCAGCAGTTGATGGAAAGTAGTTAGGGGTTCAGGTAAGATTTGGGTATCATCTGGCTGGTTAGTCAGAATTTGCAGAAGCTGTAGTACTTGATGCTGTACCGCCTCCTGTGAATCCAGGCGAGTGATTAGGTTACGGAAAGCACTTGATCCAGGATTAGGTGCTTGATCCACCACCATCATTAGGCTTGAACATACTGTCACATTTGGTGCTAGTGAGTTACCTGTATCAGGTGATGAACTGGAATCACTGGAGGCCGGCTGGACTGGAACCATGGGTAACATGAATAGCTCTTTTAATATAAGAAGTGGGTAGCAGCGAGAACTGCCTTTGGTGATGAGTGACTGGAACTGGAAACTTGAGACGTTGGAATGAGACCAGAAGGAACTTGGAGGGACCGGACTGGGACCGGCAGGTAGGCTGACTGAGCTGGTCGGGGTACCAGTAGATGAGCTTGCAGGTGGATGGTAGCACGGAAGCTACTTGGTGCAGCAAATGAGCCGTGAGGTGAGTGGACTTGGAGGAACCGGACTGGGACCGGCACGAAGGCTGACTGAGCTGGTCGGGTTACTAGTAGATGGGCTTGCAGACGGATGGTAGCGTGGAAGCTACTTGTTGTGGCTTGGGAAGCCGTGGGTAGACGTTGGTAGCTGGGTGGCTACGTGGAGTGGCTGGATACCCGTGGGTAGACGCTGGTAGCTGGGTGGCTACGTGGAGCGGCCGGATAGCCATGGGTAGATGCTGGTAGCTGGGTGGCTACGTGGAGCGGCCGGATAGCCGTGAGTAGACGCTGGTAGCTGGATGGCTACGTGGAGCGGCTGGATAGCCGTGGGTAGACGCTGGTAGCTGGGTAGCTACGTGGAGTGGCTGGATAGCCGTGGGTAGATGCGGGTAGCTGGGTGGCTACGTGGAGCGACCGGATAGCCGTGGGTAGGCGCTGGTAGCTGGGTGGCTACATGGAGCGGCAGGATAGCCGTGGGTAGACGCTGGTAGCTGGGTAGCTACATGGAGCGGCTGGATAGCCGTGGGTAGATGCTGGTAGCTGGGTAGCTACGTGGAGCGGCTGGATAGCCGTGGGTAGACGCTGGTAGCTGGGTAGCTACGTGGAGCGGCTGGATAGCCGTGGGTAGATGCTGGTAGCTGGGTGGCTACGTGGAGTGGCCGGATAGCCGTGGGTAGACGCTGGTAGCTAGGTAGCTATGTGGAGCGGCTGGATAGCCGTGGGTAGACGCTGGTAGCTGGGTGGCTACGTGGAGTGGCTGGATAGCCGTGGGTAGATGCTGGTAGCTGGGTGGCTACGTGGAGCGGCCGGATAGCCGTGGGTAGATGCTGGTAGCTGGGTGGCTACGTGGAGCGGCTGGATAGCCGTGGGTAGACGCTGGTAGCTGGGTGGCTACGTGGAGCGGCCTGGGAGCCGTGTGGAGAAGCTGGTAGCGTGGAAGCTACTTGGTTCGGCCTGGGAGCCGTGTAGAGAAGCTGGTAGCGTGGAAGCTACTTGGAGTGGCCTGGGAGCCGTAGGTGAGAGATGGTAGCGTGGAAGCTACTTGGTGCGGCCTGGGAGCCGTGGGTGAGAGATGGTAACGTGGAAGCTACTTGGTACGGCCTGGGAGCTGTGTGGAGAAGCTGGTAGCGTGGAAGCTACTTGGAGCGGCCTGGGAGCCGTAGGTGAGAGGCTGGTAGCGTGGATAGCTGAACGCAGCAGGCTTACGGATAGCACTGGTCTAGGAACCAGCAGGAGCCTGGGACATACTGGTACTCAGAGGTACAGCTATAGCATAAGTTGTACACCATGGAATGTAACAAGATGTTCAAGCACTGAGTGCTATTAGAGGAGGATCTATATACCTAGAGTCTGGCAGCGATTGGTGGATACAGACAGGTGGTCTGGCAGTGGCATTCTGAGTGGAGCAAGGCACAACATGCAGAGGGAGTAATCATCTCTGCAGCACTTGAGAATCAGGACCACACCTGTGATTCCAATTAAGACTAGCAATGCTCACAGACAGAGCAGGGTCCAGGTGTTTAATCAGTGTGGGGGGAGAGTAGTCTGCACACACAGAGCTGTTACAGCCAGCATGATTCAGCCAGAGCAGATGTCCCAGGAGAATTACAAACACAGATCAATGGAGCACCTGGCAGAGGTTAGTCACAAAAGGTAAAAACTAGCCAGGATTGTGACACCGATTGAGCATGCATTTCACTTGATGAAGACAAAACTGAAGGGAAAATGCCCCAAGAACAAGCAGGAACTGAAGACATTTGCAGTAGAGGCCTGGCAGAGCATCACCAGGGATGAAACCCAGCGTCTGGTGATGTCTATGCGTTCCAGACTTCAGGCTGTAATTGCCTGCAAAGGATTTGCAACAAAGTATTAAAAAGTGAAAGTTAGATTTAGGATTGTTTAGTTTGTCCTATTACTTTTGGCCCCTTAAAAAGTGGGAGGCACATATAGAAACTGTTGTAATTCCTACACCGTTCACCTGATTTGGATGTAATTACCCTCAAATTAAATCTGAAAGTCTGCAGTTAAAGCAAATCTTGTTTGTTTCATTTCAAAGCCATTGTGGTGGTGAATAGAGGCCAAAATATGAAAATTCTGTCAATGTCCCAATATATATGCACCTGACTGTGTATATATATAAATATATATATATATATATATATATATATATATATATTAGGGGTGAGCGGGTTCGGTTTTACTCGGATTTACTCGGATCTTTAAACGGCATTTTATTGGCTATCGCCTATCATGTGTTTTGGATAGCCAATATAATAAATCCGAATTTGCGGTAAAGTGGCGATAAGAACCGAGTAAAACCGAGCCTGCACATCCCTAATATATATATATATATATATATATATATATATTGTGATAGGATCACTGGTAAAGTGGCCTGTGGCAGGGACATTTATCCCAGATTTCTGTCTTATGTGTTTAAAATCCCCAGGAGAAAGTCTGCAGTGTAGCAGGCTTGAGTTTCGGCTTTTTGAAAAGCCGGTTTGGGACCTGGGGGTTGTGGGTGAGAGGAGAGGGAGGGCTTGTTAGGGTTTCCACCTGAGAGTGGCCAATATAAGCCTAGTGTGTTGAGGGCTGATTGTCTCACCTGGGAGAGCAGACAGGGAGTTTGCTCAGAGACACTTGAAAACCTAACTGTAAGTGTTGTGCTGTGCTTTTGTTGCTGGTGAGGGCATTAGGCCCTGCCAGGTTCTGGTAGTGAGGGAACTACCTGTGAAGTTAGTGCCCCGACAGGGCTAGGATTTATGTTTATGGTTTCTTTTGTTGTTTCTGTTTTGCACAATAAAGACTGGCGCCGACCAGCTTGTACTTGCATCCAGACTGGTGTGCTGCTTCCCTGCTGCTGTGTGTGTGTGTAAGGAAGGAGTCCTCTACCCAGGAGAGGGACCCCCTAACCTAAATGTGTCACAATATGGTGGAGAATGCGGGCACCCACACACACTGAAGTTGTAGCGAGAGGAAAACTTTCCATTTAAAAATTAAAGGGACAGACACCCAATTTGTGAGTGTGGAAATAACACTGTGTCCTTGGAGTCCCATAGAGGAGGCGTCAGCCAATGCTCAGAGAGGCAAGGTTCAGCTTCCAACCTACACCCCAGGACAAAATGGAGGACATTATTAAGGCCTTGCTTCAAGCTACAGCAGCTCAGCAGGAGACAAACAAAATTCAGCAGGAATCTAACAGACTTCAACAGGTCGCCATTGAGGAAACCCGCCAGGCCTTAGCGGAAAACCGCCAGGCCATAAAAGAGGTGGTACAGCACCTGGTCGCCCGGCCCAGAGATGTTAATACTGGTCCTCCCACCACCACTCACTCCGTACGAGCCAGTCACTTCCTCCAAAAGATGACTTCGGGCGATGATGTGTAGGCCTATCTCGCCGCATTTGAAAGAACGGCCGAAAGGGAGAGTTGGCCCCAGGAGCAGTGGGCAAGTCTGGTGGCACCTTTTTTGTCTGGGGAGCCATAAAAAGCATATTTCGACTTATGCCGGGCTGATGCCAAGGACTATAAAAAACTAAAACAGGAGATCCTAACTCGCTTGGGAGTCACCACCTTTGTTCGTGCCCAACGGGTCCACCGCTGGGAGTTCCATATGGACAAACCTCCACATTCACAGATGCATGACCTCGTCCATCTGTCCTCAAAATGGCTACAGCCCGAGACGCTGACGGGACCACAGATCGTGGAAAGGGTAGTGATGGACCGGTACCTGCGATCATTACCCGCGACTCTGCGCAAGTGGGTGAGCCATGCAGACCCTAAGACCGCGGACCAGTTGGTCGAGCTAGTGGAGAGGTACGTGGCGGCTGAGGAGCTGAGGAGTATGCCTCACCAAGCCCCGATGGCGCACCGGCGAACTCCCACAGACACTGGTAAGACTGTTCCAGGGGAGAAGGGTGCTGGGCGGTGGGATGTACCTAAGACTGAGGGTGTAGAACCTGGAGACAGGCCTGCCAGGCCAGGAAGGTTCTTGCCCCGTAAACGACTAGACATTAATATGATTCAGTGTTTCCGGTGTGGTGACTTCGGCCATATTTCCGCTAATTGTTCACTTACAACTGAACCTATGCAATGTGATACTGCTCATGTCTACCGCAGGGGGTCTTTCTTTGCACAGACAGCCTGTATGGCTGACCGGCAGGCTGAGACTGATAAGCACATGTGTGTACTCACTGTAGATGGCAACCGAGTAGAGGCACTGTTAGACTCTGGTAGCTTGGTGACACTTATAAAAGCTGAGCTGGTGAACCCCTTGAGGGGAAAACTGTTGGTGTGACCTGCATACATGGGGATAATCGATATTATGTTACTGCCGAGGTGAACATCGAGACACCATGTGGCTCTGCTATAGTTTCGGTGGGTTTGGTGCCTGGTCTGATGTACGATGCAATATTGGGGAGAGACTTTGCTCACTTCTGGAAATTGTGGGAAAGCCGTTTTGTTCCAGAAGTGAACAACCCCAGTCCACTTGAGAAGGCTGTCGATATAGTGGAGGAGGGAGTTTCTTCTGAGTCAGAGTTATTCCCTTTTCCTGCTATGGTTGGCGAACTAGAGAATTCGGAGCGTGATGGTGGCCCGCCAACTGATGTGCCTCCCATTAAGGTGGGAAGTGTTGTTGGGCCAGTGGATCGTCTGCCTGATTTAGAGGTCAGAAGAGAGGTCTTTGCCGTGGAGCAGTTGAATGACCCTACTTTGGTAAAAGCCAGGGAGAATGTAAAAGTAGTTGATGGTAAACCCGTAGACCCTGATAGTCCTTTGTCCTATCCCCACATGGTAATGTGTCAGGATTTGTTATATCAGGTGACTAAGAAGGGGGAAGATATTGTGGAACAACTAATAGTTCCCAAAGCCTACAGAAGAACAGTGTTGGATCTGGCCCATGGTCATATAACGGCAGGCCATCTAGGGGTAGAGAAAACCACTGAGCGAATAATGCAGAGGTTTTTCTGGCCCGGGCTTCATAAAGAGGTATCTGACTTTTGCGCATCCTGCCCTGAGTGTCAGTATCATGCTCCCAGGCCACATTTTAAGGTTCCACTAGTTCCAGTGCCTATTATAGAGGTGCCGATAGTAAGAGAGCACCTGGAACCGGCTCAACAGGCACGGCAGAGGGTATACAACCGCAATGCTCGGTTACGCAGCTTTGCTCCTGGGGACAGAGTGTTAGTGTTGGTTCCCACTGTGGAAAATAAACTTTTGGCTAAATGGCAAGGGCCCTTTGAAATCTTAGAGTGGGACAGGTCAATTACAAAGTTTACCAGTCGGGGAAAAGAAAGCCAGAACAGATATACCATATAAATCTGTTAAAGCCCTGGAAAGATAGAACGGTACTGTAGCCGTCCGAGCCCCTCCAGTAAGTCCAGGGCCCTTAGTTCCCGAAGTGACAGTGGCAAAAACCCTGTCGGCAATTCAACAACGAGAGGTCAAGGAGTTTCTGGTTAGAAATAGGTTGCTGTTCTCTGACGTACCTGGGAAAACCTCGGTCGTTAAACATGACATCATCACTGACCCAGGGGTTAAAGTTCATCTAAAGCCCTATAGGTTACCAGAAGCACCAAGAGCATCGGTGTCAAAAGAAATTAAAAATATGCTAGAGTTAGGGGTTATTGAAGTATCACATAGTGAATGGTCAAGTCCCATTGTGTTGATTCCAAAGCCCAACGGGAGTGTGCGTTTCTGCAATGACTTCCGAAAGTTGAACAGTGTTTCAAAATTCGATGCCTACCCAGTGCCACAGTGGAGAAGGAGGCGTTGGCCATAAAGTGGGCGTTACAAACTTTTAAATTTTCGGTGGAACACAGGCCAGGGGGCCTGTTGTTTAATGCAGACGCGTTGTCACGCGTTCATTGTTTGGGGGCTTCAGTTGTTCCGCCCCATAGGTCGAAACAAAGGGGGGGATATGTGATAGGATCACTGGTAAAGTGGCCTGTGGTAGGGACATTTATCCTAGATTCCTGTCCTATGTGTTTAAAATCCCCAGGAGAAAGTCTGCAGTGTAGCAGGCTTGAGTTTCGGCTTTTTGAAAAGCCGGTTTGGGACCTGGGGGTTGTGGGTGAGAGGAGAGGGAGGGCTCCACCCTCGGCCACTCCAGGTTTTGGTTCTCGCAGCCTGGTAACAGGTTGTTAGGGTTTCCACCTGAGAGTGGCCAATATAAGCCTAGTGTGTTGAGGGCTGATTGTCTCACCTGGGAGAGCAGACAGGGAGTTTGCTCAGAGACACTTGAAAACCTAACTGTAAGTGTTGTGCTGTGCTTTTGTTGCTGGTGAGGGCATTAGGCCCTGCCAGGTTCTGGTAGTGAGGGAACTACCTGTGAAGTTAGTGCCCCGACAGGGCTAGGATTTATGTTTATGGTTTTTTTTGTTGTTTCTGTTTTGCACAATAAAGACTGGCGCCGACCAGCTTGTACTTGCATCCAGACTGGTGTGCTGCTTCCCTGCTGCTGTGTGTGTGTGTAAGGAAGGAGTCCTCTACCCAGGACAGGGACCCCCTAACCTAACTGTGTCACAATATATATATATATATATATATATATATAATAGATGTGGAAGATGTGGAGACGTACAGGTAACCAGTCAAAAGTTTGGATACACCACGTCTCATTCAATGGTTTTTGTTTGTTTAAATTATTTTCAAGATAGTAGATTAATACTGAAGACATCAAAACTACGAAAGAACACTTATGGAATTATGTTGTAAACAAAAAAGTGTTAAACAAATCAAAATATGTTTTATATTTTAGATTCCTCAAAGTAGCACCCTTTTGCTTGGATGACAGCTTTGCACACTCTTGGCATTCTCTCAATCAGCTTCATGAGGTAGTCTTCTGGAATGGTTTTGAATTAACAGGTGTGCCTTGTCAAGAGTCAATCTGTGGAATTACTTGCCTTCTTAATGTGTTTGAGACCATCAGTTGTGTTGTGCAGAGGTAGGGTTAGTACACAGTGGACACCACTATTTGACTACTGTTGTAATCCATATTATGGAACCAACCACTCAACTCAGTAAAGAGAAATGACAGTCCATCATTACTTTAAGACATGAAGGTCAGTCGATACGAAAAATTTGAAGTGCAGTTGCAAAAAACATCAAACGCTGTGATGAAACTGGCTCTCATGAGGACCGCCCCAGGAAAGGAAGACCAAGAGTTACCTCTGCTGCAGAGGATAAGTTCATTAGAGTTACCAGCCTCAGAGACTGCTACTTAACAGCACCTCAGATTAGAGACCACATAAAGTCTTCACAGAGTTCAAGCAGCAGAAAAATCTCAACATCAACTGTTCAGAGGAGACTGCGTGAATCAGGCCTTCATGGTCGTATTGCTGCGAGGAAGCCACTACTGAGGATGAACAACAAGAAGAAGAGAATTGTTTGGGCCAAGAAACACAAGGAATGGACATTAGACCAGTGAAAATCTGTACGTTGGTCTGATGGAACCAAAAATCTTAAATTTGGACTCAACCGCCATGTCTTTGTGAGACGCAGAGAAGGTGAGCGGATGGTTTCTGCATGTGTGGTTCCCACTGTGAAGCATGGAGGAGGAGGTGTGATGGTGTGGGGGTGCTTTGCTGGTGACACTGTTGGTGATTTATTCAAAATTCAAAGCACACTTACCAGCATGGCTACCACAACATTCTGCAGCGCCATGCCGTCCCATCTGGTTTGCGCTTACTGGGGCCATCATTTGTTTTTCAACAAGACAATGACCCCAAACACACCTCCAGGCTATGTAAGGGCTACCTGACCAAGAAGGAAAGTGAGGAGTGCTGCGTCAGATGACCTGGCCTCCACAATCACCCAACCTAAACCCAATTGAGCTGGTTTGGGATGAGTTGGACTGCAGAGTGAAGGAAAAGAAGCCAACAAGTGCTCAGCACCTCTGGGAACTCCTTCAAGACTGTTGGAAAACCACTCCAGGAGACTACCTCATGAAGCTGATTGAGAGAATGCCAAGAGTGTGCAAAGCTGTCATCCAAGCAAAAGGGGGCTACTTTGAGGAATCTAAAATATAAAACATATTTTGATTTGTTTAACACCTTTTTGTTTACAACATAATTCCATATGTGTTCTTCCATAGTTCTGATGTCTTCAGTATTAATCTACTATGTTGAAAATAATTTAAATAAACAAAAACCATTGAATGAGAAAGTTTGTCCAAACTTTTTACTGGTACTGTGTATGTATATATATATATATATATATATATATATATATATATATATATATATATATATATATATATATTGAAATATAAATAATAGATGTGGAGTGTGGAGGCGTACAGGTAAGGAAATAACAAACTAAGGTGACAAGGTTTCAAGCATGCAAAAACAAATAATATTATTGGTTGACACTCCTCATGTAGTCAATGAGTGGCTGCTACTTACTAAGTGAAATATGTGCTGGTGAACGCATAACACAGTCAAACATAAACAGTGGAGAGTAATTTGAGCGCCTGGACTTGTCCAAAAAATATAAACTTGTGTAGTGTATATAAATACGTAAATAATCAGGATAATAATGACACTACTTATCTGGCAGTAAAACCTTTGGTCAATTGGCCACCATTGGAATCATGGTATATGTAATAGAAAAGCAAAATAAAATGCAACTAGGCCCTCATTCAGAGCCGTACGCTCTGAGCAGAGCGCACGCTCTGAATGAGGGCCGCCCTCCATGAAAAAGGAGCGTCCTCCTGGACGCTCGTATAGCTGTGGGTGACCACCCACAGGCTATACGAGCGTGCAGTTTGATGGTCGTGACCATCGCGACCATCGAAACTGCGAGCCGGAGCCTGCGGTTGAGGTTTTCAACCGCAAGCTCCGGAGTGATTTTGGCTCTATCAGAGCCAAAATCACTCCCACTGACATCACTAGTGATGTCAGTGGGCCGGCTTCTGACGGGAGGCGTTCCCGTGGGAACGCCCCCGTCAGGGAGGCACGCCCCCGGCACGCCTACCAAAGGGGGCGTGCTGTCAATCAACATCGACAGCACGCCCCCTTTGATCAGACACAACGAGCGAAGGAAAGTCCTTCGCTCGTCGCGTCTGGCGCATGCGCACGACGGAGCTCCCTCCGTCGTGCGCATGCTCAGTGCACACCATCGACCCACTTGCGAGCGGACAGCCGCTTGCGAGTGGGTCTGAATCAGGCCCATAGTGTGTACCATTTTTAACACTGCATATTTAAAAAAAATAGCAAAAAACCTTATTTAGGAATGTATTCGTCCCATAATTAATCCACATCACGCATAATGAAAGGTTAAAGCAAACACATTTAATTCAGGTAGGGACTGCTGTACCTCTACCTCTCTATATGGACAGATAAGCTCTTTTATGTTATATATCTTGTGCGTGTGTTTTTTAGCCATTTGTATGTCACTGCTGTGTTACATTTGTTTGCTTCTAATAATAATAATGATAATCATAATAATAATAATACTATTATACAAAAGAATCATAATAATTATTATAATGTCAGTTGTATAATTCTCTCCAGATTACTGCTGTGAAAGGGAGATAAAAAGGAAAGAAAACATTATTTCCAGTATGAGATTGGTCTTGGCGTTTCGCGTCATTTAGCCCCGCCCCCTCCTCAAGTTCACGGTTATAGTCTGGCCCGAAGATGAGAACTGCAGGTCCTCTCCGGCTGCTCCCGGAAAGGTGCCCTGCAAAGGCATGAAACAACCTGAGAACAGGTGGTCATACCCATGTCCACTAGTGTATTACACATTCTTATAAATGTTTACAAACACCTCTTGCTAACAAAGTTTAAAGTAAAAGTGCAACAGGACTTAACCAATATTATTATTAACCGTTATTTCTTTATATAGCATCAAGATGCTTTTTTCAAAGAATGTCTAATCATTCACATGCTCCAGCGGAGCGTGCAGTCTACATTCTGTACCACACAAACCATCATTATCACTAACCTATCAGTATGTCTTTGTGGGAGGACACTGGAGCACGACCACACAAACATAAGAAGATCTCATAAATTACACATGGATAGTGCCATGGTAGGAATGGTACCATTGCCCCATTGCTGTGTGACAGGAATACCAATAATTGTGCCACCGTATCACACATAGTAAAAACTTAAGGTGGATTTAAACTGAAAAAATAACTGAGCTTTTTATATGGGATAGAGGAGGCAGAAAAGCAGTACAATAATTTACATGTAAGAACAGCTCTGTTTACATAATGAGTTATTTTATGTTTTTCCTTGAAAGTTTCTGTATTTCTTTCATAAACATGTACCGTTATAGAAATTGCTCTGGTATGCAACTGCTGACTTCTGTTTACATCATTTACTTCTTTTAAATGTAAAATAAACTATATATAAAAAGATCATAGAAGTTCCTTTGCTGCCAGCAGTCTGTCATTAGAAATGAGTACTTACCTGCCTAAAGTAGAGGTGTTTATTCTAAACAGCACTGATCTAACCATCATGCATCGTCTGTCCGTTCAGATATGGTTTTGTAGCCAATAGCTGCCCGCTAGTAAGTATTCCGCATGTTAGTTGGCATTCAGATTTTCCATTGGTAATTTCTTGGGAAGCTTGTGCAAACTCAGGTGTGGTATATTTTGTCGACATTCATCAGGTTGATATTCATAATGTCAACATTCATAATCACACACGCTGCTGTGAGCTGGGCTGCAGTAGGAGACATCCTAAGGGAGCGTGGCCACGTCTCCCGCGATTAGGTTACACCCCACTTCACCTGGGCCCGGCTGGCCTCTCTACGCCCCTGTTCATAATGTCAACATAGGAATGTTGACATGGTCGTGGTGCTGACATGCAGCATGTTGATATGCTTGGCATGTTAATAGTGACCACATCGACATGCATCATGCCGACACTGATGTAAGGGCCGGGATGTGGTCAGAATCGCGACTGCTGGGATCCGGCAGTCAGAATGCAGACGCTGGTATCTCAACACTTTTCAGGATACTGGTGTCGGCATCCCGACCGCCAGGATCCCAAAGGTAAATTCTGGGGATAGGGGGAGGGATAGGCACTAGGAGGGGAGGTTAGGTTTAGGCTAGGGATGTGCGCCAGACCATTTTTGCCGGATTTGGATTTGGTTCTAATTCGTCATCCGGCTTTGGATTTGGATTTGCCAAACTGCAGTGACTGGCTTTGGATTTGGATTTGGATTTTTTTACAAAAATTTACAAAAAAAGCTAAAATCACATAAATTGGGCTTTTTTTTTCTTCCTAGATTATTATTAACCTCAATAACATTAATTTCCAGTCACTTTAGACCACCTCACAGTTTAAATTATAGTTTTCACCATTATTGGCCAAAGGTTGCAGTGAGCTGACTGGTTACCAAGAGACAGAGCAGCGGCACATACACCACAGTTTAAAGCACATCTATGAAACATTGCTACACAGCAGTGGCAGAAAAGAGAGGTGGTGCAAGATGGAATGGTCCTTGGGCCGTCCCACCCACCGAGTGGGGCACGGCCAGCAGAGTACTTGTATACACAGTGGGCTACAGCCCAAGGAGTCACAGTGCACAATCTTATTCACATTATACCGCACATAGTGCCCGATTCACATTACACCATAAAGTAGTGTCTCTGATTTCTGTTACGACACACAGTAGTGCCCCTTTTACACAACGCCCACAGTAGTAATGCCCCTTATACAATGCTCACAGTAGTAGTGCCCCTTATACAATGCCCACAGCAATAGTGTCCCTTACACAATGCCCCCAGCAGTGGTGTCCCTTACACAATGCCCCCAGTAGTAGTGCCCCTATGCCGTGCCCTCAGTAGTATGCCCCTAGTAGTAGTGTCTGTAGTAGTATGCCCCCAGTAGTTGTGCCCCTTGAGGTATGCCCCCAGTAGTTGTGCCCCTTGTAGTATGCCCCCAGTAGTTGTGCTCCTTGTATTATGCCCCCAGTAGTTGTGCCCCTTATATTATGCCCCCAGTAGTTGTGCCCCTTGGATTATGCCCAGAGTAGTTGTGCCCCTTGGATTATGCCCCCAGTAGTTGTGCCCCTTGTAGTTGTGCCCCCAATAGCGACCGCCTTACACATAAAAAACCATCACCTGCAGCGGGGGGAGCCAGCTGCAGCCGGCTCCCTCCGGGGATGCAGCAGCCAATGAGAGTCTGCATGACTCTCATTGGCTGCTATCACAAACACACAGCTGCCGCTGGCGGCTGTGTGTTTGTTTCTGTGTAGGGCAGACCGCTATCACTGCGGTCTGCCCTACACTAGTGGGGCCCTGACGTAGGATTCTCTTGCGAGAATCCGACATCAGGAGGCCCGAACGGGGATCCGAGTCAGGCGGGGAACACCTGAACAGGATTCGGGTGGACTCGGATCCCCTATGTTCGGAGCGGTTCGGATTCCACAGAATCCGAACCGCTCATCTCTAGTTTAGGCTGCAAGGAGGGAGGGTTCTACAAGAATCTCATCATTTGGCTCCTCCCTCTATTTAATTATGCACTATTCACGACAATTTACAGCGAGGGGGCGGAACTTAATGGAGGCGGGGATCAGCCCGGAGAGGAAAAATTAAAAGTAGGCAAGTATGGTTAGGAGTTAGATTAGGAGTATTTACCTTTAAGCATCAGCATTTTAACCGAGTCGGGATGCCGGTGTCTGGATTCTGACCGTTGGGATCCCGAGCGCCGGTATCCCGTACCCATCCTGTCAGGGCCATAACTAGGGGTGTTCGAGTGATGCTGCCACACAGACCTTAAGTCTCTATGGGCTGCATCTGGCTAGCAAGGTACCTGGAATGGCACACTGCAGTCACTAAGGCAGTATCCTTTGGAGGCTCCAGACACAAACCCTGCAGCCTGTAGAAGCATCCAGGAGCATCTTAGTGTTTTTAATATTAACCTGGGTGCTCACTATGCGGGTCCATGTTACGATGTATCATGTATATCGCATAGTGTGTACACCCAATTGCGCGTGCTCGCGGGTCGTTCATCTAATCCTTCAATCTTCTGTGTAGCTTTCTACATGCGTATCAAATAAGTATTGATTTTCACAAAGTTTGCTGCTTCAGTAAAGCATCCTGAGACCATTCATGTGTGGGGTTACTTCTCAGCCAAGGCGAGTGGGATCACTCACAATTTTGCCTAAGAACACAGCTATGAATAAAGAATGGTACCTAAACATCCTCCAAGAGCAACTTCTCCCAACCATCCAAGAACAGTTTGGTGACGGACAATGCCTTTTCCAGAATGATGGAGCACCTTGCCATAAGGCAAAAGTGATAACTAAGTGGTAAACATTGAAATTTTGAGTCCATGGCCAGGGAAACTCCACAGACCTTAATCCCTTTGAGAACTTGTGGTCAATCCTCAAGAGGCGGTGGACTAACAAAACCCCACAAATTCTGACAAACTCCAAGCATTGATTAGGCAAGAATGGGCGGCTATCGGTCAGTATGTGGCCCAGAAGATGATTGACAGCATGCCAGGGCGAATTGCAGAGGTCTTGAAAAAAAGTGTCAACACTGCAAATATTGACTCTTTGCATAAACTTAATGTAATTGTCAATAAAATCCTTTGACACTTATGGAATGCTTGTAATTTTACTTCAGTATACCATAGTAACATCTGACAAAAAGGTCTAAAAACACTGAAGCAGCAAACTTTGTGAAAACCAATACTTGTGTCATTCTCATTCTCAAAACTTTTGGCCATGGTTGTAGTGTTTTCGTCTTTCAATTCTGTCTAAAATCCACAAAATCATCATTATGGAGCTTATATTGATAAAATATTAGAGGATCCACATGGAAAGAAATTGATTAATATGTCTATTATTGTTTTAGTTCCAGTAAGTCTATAAGGGGAATTCCTCTCCCTTTTCATGGTTTAGGAAAAAGGGATATTCCGTGCCTGATGACACGTGGGGAGGTGTATTTTCTATATTGTGATTGAACTACTTCACTATAAACCCCCTTGTTTTCTTCAATTAGTTCAATGTCGGAAGGAATGTGTAATGTCAACTAGAAGGAGTGAAGAACAGCAACCATTAAGAATTTGGACTTTATTGGGACTTATTTGTCTTGTATGTATAAGACTGAAGCGCAAGGATAAGTCTTACCTACAGTAATTTATTTTTACTATTGTGCAGGGTTGTTTTGGGGGACACCCAGGTTTGCCTAGCCCCAGCTCTTGTATGTGAGCTGGTTTTGGTGTCACCCATAGGCATGCGCAGGTGCCGGCACAGGCGTTGCCCCTTCGGCACTTTCCCCTCTGCCGAGTCATGGACTACCCCGTCCCCCCTCCCTCCGGGACATACACTTCTCGCCTGGACTCACCTGGCCATCCAGGTGAGTAGCTATGTCCCGTTGGGAGGTGTGGATGGTGTTGCTGGCATCTGCGCATGACTATGGTGTCACACTATTATATACGAATGTCGACATCATAACTATCAACATTGTTGTGTCAACAGTGTAAATGTCGCTATTATGACTACATCCCACTTACGCCACCAGCAAATGCACATTTATCCTGCCTTCCACAGAGCAGTTAAAGTAAAGTATAGGTTTTTGGTTTAGAGAGCTTGTGAATGAAGACACCCACAGACTGAACGGGTCAGTGGTGAATAGTGATTTGTGGACTCACATATACTGTAGCTATAAAAGTCAGCTATCTACCCAAGTGTAGCATGCCGGGGGGCTGCCCCGACGTTGTGACTTGTGCCCCCACCAGTACTTTAATCTGTGTGCAGAAACAATACCTCTCCTCATTCAGTAGCTTTGCTCATCATTAATCCTTATATACATCAAAAGCAATAGCAAAACCACCAGAGCGGCAAAGAAAACATACCCTAACACAGAGTTTCTCAAACTCCGCCATTACAGTCCAGGTTTTAAGATATCCATGTTTGAGCACCTGTGCAAATTAAGTACCTAAGTCAATTTGATTTAACCATATAGCAGGCTTGCCTACCCTCCTGATTTGGCTGGGAGCCTCCAGAATATCGGGTGCCGCTCTCGGCCCCCCGGAACGGCAGGCAAGCCTCCCGACGGCCGCCGACCCTCCCCAGAGTAAACTATAAACTCCCGCAGCAGGGGTGGGCGGTAACGCAATTCAAACTGAATCGCGTCTTCGTGGCCTCGCCCCCTGCTTCACAAAGCAGTTATTTTCGCCATTGTGAATAGGGGGTGGGTCCACGATGAAGAGATCGCACCCACGGCTTTGCCCCCAATGCTTACTCATTGCCCAGCCACGCCCCCCGCTGTAAGCAGATATTCAGCTCTCTCCCGGAAGGAGGGAGGGAGCTGAATGTCGGCAAGTATGCCATATGTATGCCATATGGACTCAAGCATGGATATCCTTGAAACTTTGCCTGTAGTGGCGGAATTTTGGAAACTCTGCCTTAACAGAGTAAACCAGCCTTGTGTTAAAGCACTAGTTATTATCCCACACCACTGGTGCCGTGCATGTGGGGTAATAAGAGTGATGAAAAATACATAAAAGATATATAGATTTTTCCTGAATTGCAGGTCCCTGCAAGCCCTTTCAATCTTAAATTGTTTGGGTACAATACCAGCATACCCATAACTGTCAGAGCATGCTGGTACAGTACTTGTATAACCTGTAGTGCATCTGGATAAAAAAAAAACATGAACTAAACAATACATAGCCGGTATAGCACTTTAACACAAATAAAAACACACACACACACCTTATTCCACATTTAAATTAGGGGAGTCATCTTTTTTCCAAGATTACAATCCAAAGGATTAAATAAAAAAAAAATCATATGCAGATGAAGAATCTGTTTATAGGAGATGCACTTAAGCTGCGTACACACTGCACAATGTGATGGCACAATACATTACACCATCCATACACACTGCACGGTGCAATCAAAGACAGTGCAATATGACGTTACATGCTCTATTTACATTACACCATCCATACACACTGCACGGTGCAATCAAGGACAGCGCAATATGACGTTCCATGCTGTATTTACATTGCGCCACCCATACACACCATAGTTGCCTACCTTTCAGTAGCTCTTCCCGGGAGAAGCCCGGGTAAGAGAAGCAGCAGGGGGTGATGGGAGCGTGGCCTAATGAATTGCGTCATTTTCCCTCATGGTAAAATTGCCGCGATTGGTTAGAATTTATATAGGGGGCGAAGAGAGATTTTGTACAGGGGTTATTCGAAGTGGACATCTACTTTAAGTACAAATTTGACACATATTTACATATAATGTTATGATAAATTCACATACGTTTATTATAATAAAGTAAACTTGTATACATCTGGAGTGCTTTCTTTTAACCAGGTTCAATAGACTTGGGATCTACCGGCCTCCGAGATTTGGAGATATCTCCCTATCCAGCAGGGAACAGTCTAGTAAATCTAGCTGCTCGTAGACTCCCGACTCCTATTGAATTGATGTGTCAGTCCCAGTCCCGCCCCCAACATTTTCTCTCTTATGGATATAAATTACTTATCGAAGACACATTTTCCACATTGCTACACTTCACAGCTGACCGGGAAAGGGATCTGGGTATACAATTAGTCCCTTGGGATAAGGTTGGGATAAGATTTTTCAGACCACTATGTCCTGCTCGGCTAACTATTCAGTAGAGGAGACTCAGTTTAAAGTTTTGTTCCACTGGTACAGATGCCCCTCAGTTCTTGCTAAAATGTACCCTGGTGTTTCCGCTACATGTTGGAGATGTGTCTCAGTTGTTGGTTCCCCTCTCCATATATGGTGGGAACGTGCTTCTCTACGCCCCTTCTGGAACTTTGTGATCTCTTTATCTAAAGAGATTGTAGGCAGGACGCTAGCTCAGAACCTGATTTCTGGCTCCTCAATAAGATAGAGGGTCCTGTGTCTTTATATAAAAAATCGATTATGAAACACCTCAACAGTGCTGCCAAGGCTGTAATCCCAGTGCACTGGAGATCACCGAACCCCCCAACTATAGCTGAGTGGTTCTCCAGATTGGATTTCTATATGTCTATGGATGATCTTATGATGTCTGGTGCTACTAGATATAGAGAGTTCAGTGACATATGGGGACCATGGTCTCTGTGTAAAGATTCTCCCTCCTATTCAGGCTATATCAGTGGAACTTGTTGACTCGCCTCATATTTTAATTAATTTTTAGGATATGATCTTGGGTGGTTTCCTTCTCATCCCCCCCCCCCCCCCCCCCCCTCTTCCCTTTTTTAACCTATGTTTTGTTCCAGGCTTTGTTGTATATTTTTGACCTGACTTATATTATTTGTGATTTATTTTGTGATTTATTTTATGTTGTATAATTAATTTTGTGGAATACTGTGGATGTGTTTCTTCTTTTTTGTTGATTTAAATAAAAACTTTTAATGCAATAAAAAATAAAATAAACTTGTATAGGTTTAAATATGTGAAATAAGTACAAGTTCATAAACCTATTTAAAAAATAAATAAACAGCCCTGGTTCAGTCTCTGGAAGTCAGAATGGACAAGGCTAGCTGTAAATCTATTGCCAAAGTTGTGTTATATTGATTAAAGCCTGACCCAGAAATGCTTGTGAATCCAGGCTATTATTCAAGCACTGCCTTCCTGCAAATCTCTCGTGCCAAGGTCAATGTTATCATGCATGCTTCAGCTATCGCTCATGCTGCTTCACACCTTCATATGCATCTGCTCTTTACCAATACATACATACTTCTGAAGGCACCAAAGCATCCCAACCCTTCAGTCTTATCTCTTACTTTACGGAATGAAAACTGGGTGGGGGACATAAGAAATATGTTTCTACAGTCTGACTTTTACAGTATGAAATAGAATGTAAAACTTACTTTAGATCCACTGCAGTGCTCTTCTTATTCCAGTGTGCACCTTCTTCCAAGGAAATACAATCTCTGATCTGGTATCAGGCATGTGCAGTGTAATGAATGAAGCACTGACCACTTTATCTGATCTCTCCTCTTCTCAGCAGCATGACATATTTCTGAGAAAGACTGTAATAGTGATGATAATTAATTCATGTCATGAAAGGCAGCAGTGCATGTATGGATATCATTAGTTATGGGTCTGTTAGTGCTGTAACAGCTCAGCTCGTCCTGCAGCTAACAGACAGACTGCAATCTCATCCTCTCCAGGCTCCTACCACTGTGGATCTGCAGAGGCCTTTGTTCTGAGCATCTGCAAGCCAAGTACTCCAAAGGAGGTTAAATACAGATAATAGCCGGTTTCCCTTAACCTGCTTAAAATGACAGAAACAGCTTCATTCAACTCAATGATTAAAAACATAAGGATGAGATGTCTGACAATTATGTAGCTGTTATCTGAAAGCAAAAGTTTCATGAAATCTTGCCCTACACACTATGCTTCTATTTACTACAATCCACATTCCAAATGCGGTTGTAGTGTGATATTTTTGCCTAAATTGGCATTGTGCATTTAAGCAATATTACAAGAATGGATTCTCAAGCAGGGACAGACTTGTGAGAAAGCTCTGTCCTTGTGAATGTTGACTGCGCACTTCTTACTGTATTCTTCACAAAAAACACAGTAAAGGCGGGTATCCACTAATAGATATACAAACGAGAACACAATTATGACACTGCAATCATGCTCTCGTTTGTATATCTAGTGATGTGCCTAGGCTGAACGTTCACTCATTCAGTCCAGGCACATCCCTCATCCCTGCACATGCTGAACCTGACAAGATCGTCAGGTTGCCCAGCATGTACAGGCCATGTCTTAAGCGACCAGCGGGCACCCGCATCGCTAGTCGCCTCCGACCAAAACATGCCCGCTGCATACGCGATTTGCAAGCGATTGCATGATAACAACGTCGTTATTGGGGAATCGCTTGGTTAAATCGCTAAGCAGATACCCCCCTTAAGAGTGTCTCTGCGCCACTGCCGGTTAGCTATACCCTCACTCCCCTGCCCCTCCGCTTGCACCTACCTGCCTTGATATTGGTGACCTCTCTCCTACAGTCAGCTGCTCGCCAGGCTCCTAAACTGTAAACTGAGATGGCGGTTTACAGCAACCAGCTGACCAGTGGAAAGAGCTCACCGATCAGCGGACCCCTGGGTGCAGGCAAGGGTTGACTTTTTTTTTAAACAATTTTTTTTTTTTTTACACTGATCAGCTTGTGGTCTATTTAGACCACAAGGTTGTCGGCTCCCAGCTCTGCTCAGCAGGAGTCAGGGAACTAGGGGGGCACCCTGCTTAACGCTATCTCCATATGGCGCTGTTATAGCAGGGCTCCCACTCTGTGTTTTTTCACAATTCCCCCTTAGTACATTTCAAGCAGATCACATTTCCCGTTACAAGTATGGGAAATGTGATCTGCTTGCTAAAGAAATGCAAATTAAGGGCTTGGAGTCGTTTTTCATTAAAACTGCTTCAAAAGCCCTTTAATACATTTCAGTGAAATATAATTAATTTACAAAGGGTGTGAAAACACCCATTTTCTTCATTATTTTAGTAAAATACAGATTGATAAATTGAGCCAATATCTATCTACAGGAGGTAGGAAAATTGTTGGAAACAGTCGGGAAGCCGATGAACGGAATCCCGACCGCCGGCTTCCCGACTGTAGAGGTTAGGGTTAGGCACCCCACCAGGGGATTTAGGTTTAGGCGGCGGGGAAGGGGGGATTAGGGTTAGGCACTTAGGGGGGAGGTTAGGGTTAAGGATTAAGAATAGGTTAGAGAATACTTACCTGGGGACGATCGGGATTTTCAGTGATGCCGACATGCCGCTGTCGGGATTTGAACTGCCGGCCATGCAGCCGGCGGTAAATCATACTGAATCCGAAAATTGTAACATAATTCTAGTGCATGATAATACAAGAGAATTAGATATCCCCACAATGTGTGTAAACTGTGATGATAGGAGAGGAAAGGAAAACAAAGTATTTGACCATCATGTGAGCTCACTACTTCTACTGCTTCTACTGTGAATCTGTGTGCTGGTAACAGTGAGTAATGAGAGAGCTGTGTGCCGGGCGTTGGATGAAAGTAAGAGAGAGGCACGCTTCTGCTGCTAATACTGAGATGTCAGGCACTCCTGGTGTGTAGTAACATTGCAGGGGATGCCTGATGGGTAGTCCAATGAGAGAGCGTATATAGAGGTACCTGAGGTGGGAGGGAGCTAAGTGTCTCCAAGTGTGTGCATCACCTGTTGGTCCTCTGGATAATGCCTCTGGCCGGGCATTGTTATTGCTCCTTGAGAACCTGGAAGTTGTGCGTGATGACGTGTGTTTCGCCTGGGCTTGTTCACATCACAGCATACTTAAGTATTCCTAGTAATTGATGTATATGCCTTAGAAGTGTAATAATAGTGATAGGCCACACTTGAAATAGAGTCAGTAATACAAGGCAGAAATTTGCATCAACAGCCCAATAATGATTATGCCTTGGAGCCCTATTAAGGACCGCAACCAGAACAGATGTTAATAGATGATGTGGTTAAAGACAAAATCGGAGTCCAACTGGACTAGGGTCTTGTCGGCGGCGGCAATAGTCAGGGTCAAAGCAAGGGATTTGCTATACAGAAGTGAAATAGAAGTGTTAAGGTGGGTACACATTAGACTATATGTCACCCGATCTGGTGGATTGGGCCGACATATCATCCACATCGGCAAATGTGTAGCCCACTATGTACGACCAAGCAAGCTCCCGCAGGGTTGTTCATCACATCAACAGATTGATCTGCATGCATGCTCAGTCGGTCAATTTGATGAATGACCCCATGCTACTAGATGTGGCTGCTGAAAGACATATCGTTCCATCGGTCACCACATCGTGCGGTGTGTATAGACCACACAATATGTTGTACGCCGAATCGTGGGTCGGCTGGGTACACATTGCGTCTAATGTGTATCCAGCATAAGTCAACACAGCAGGACTAATGCACAGAATTTGTATTTATGAGCAAGGCAGAACTTAGCCAGTGGTCTGAAACGCATTATGGCAAGCAAGACATAAGAAATGGTAGGCACTAGTGCTGAGACTCAGTAAGCTGGCAATTTGGTAATAAATCAGTAGAGCAGCTCACGGAGCTCTTAATCTAACAAGATAATGCTCTTGTCTTTTGAGACTTATACCCCTTTCAGAAATAAAACCTCGGCTTCAACCCGGCTCGGACCAGGGACACTGAGCAAGGGTTGAAGCCGAGGGTTACTCCTTTCACACTCTTCCGGCATTCAGTGGGCACTTGGAGATAACATCATATACTGTCCCCAGCCAATCAATCTCTTTTAGGTTGCACTTTTCAGACATGAGCCGGGTCATCCCGGGAGAAATCCTGATAGCGACCAGAGTCGTGGACCCAGGACTGTCAACCCAGGTCGGACCTTTCAGACATACACCAGAACCAGGTTGATGTGTGTTCATATATCTAAAAAGGGGTATAATAAGAGACCACCAAGACAGAGATCTGCACCATAACAGGAAGGTAAGAAGCTCTTAAGATCTTTCCTTACTCCTTCTCCAACTATACCTGAATTGATAATACATCTTCTTCCATATCAGGTCCTCTCAGAGGTGCAAAGAAAGCCTAAATTAAGATGCCCACACCCCCTCTTTGTAAATGTATTTTTAAAGTGATTTGAATGGAGGTTTAAAGGCTTTTTGTCACGCTTGCTCCCTCCCCTCACAGCTCAAACTGCCCCATCACATCACACTGCTCACCCCACAGCTCACTCCCTCCCCCCACGGCTCACACTGCCCCATCATACCTCACGGTTCACCCCACAGCTCACTCCCTACCCCCACAGCTCACACTGCCCCATCACACCTCACTGCTCACCCCACAGCTCACTCCCTCCCCCCACAGCACACACTGCCCATCACACCTCACTGCTCACCCCACATATCTCCTACTGGCCCATTACACCTCATTGCTCACCCCACAGCTCACTCCCTACCCGCACAGGTCACATTGCCCCATCACACCTCACTGCTCACCCCACATCTCACACTGCCCCATCACACCTCATTGCTCACCCTACAGCTCACTCCCTCCCCCCCAACAGCTCACACTCCCCTCCACAGCACACACTGCCCATCACACCTCACTGCTCACCCCACATCTCACACTGCCCCATTACGCCTCATTGCTCACCACACAGCTCACTCCCTACCCCCACAGCACACACTGCCCCATCACACCTCACTGCTCATCCCACAGCTCACTCCCTTCCCCCCAGATCACACCTCACTGCTCGCTCCACAGCTCACTCCCTCCCCCCCACAGATCACACTGCCCCATCACACCTCACTGCTCATCCCACAGCTCACTCCCTCCCCCTCACAGATCACACCACACAGCTCACTCCCTCCCCCCACAGCTCACACTGCCCCATCACACCTCACTGCTCATCCCACAGCTCACTCACTCCCCCTCACAGATCACACTGTCCCATCATCCCACAGCTCACTCACTCCCCCTCACAGATCACACTGTCCCATCATCCCACAGCTCACTCACTCCCCCTCACAGATCACACTGTCCCATCATCCCACAGCTCACTCACTCCCCCTCACAGATCACACTGTCCCATCACACCTCACTGCTCATCCCACAGCTCACTTTCTCACCCCAGAGCTCACACTGCCCATCACACCTCATTGCTGATTTTGTTCCTCTTACACCTCAAACTGCTCCCCCCTCGTGCCCTTGACATTTTCCAGCACCTCAAATCATTTCACCCACTACCCTAATTTATCCCAGCACCTCATTGCCAGTTTATCCCATACACACACTTACTCTAATGGTGCGTACACACAGGACAATTTTTTTTAACGATTTGTCGTTAACGACGTTATCGTTAAATCGTTCAGTATCTGAGGTATAATGATGAATGAAAATCACAAATGTGCGCTCCCGTTTGCAGTTTGTAGTTGCCGTTCATCGCCCGAACCTCCTGTCCAGCCTGACGATAATGTCAAGTTGAACATGCTCGGGGATAAGGGAGGGAGCCTGACACTGAAATCGTTATTGATTTCGTTCAGTGTTGTGCTCAGTGTTGTTAACAACACTGAGCACACCCATGCCGGGGACACACAGGACGATTTTCGTTTGGGGAGAAAATCGTCCCGTGTGTACGCACCTTAAGTCTTTCTGGCTGCTGCGCCTCCTCCTCCCTGTGAGTCTGACAGCTGCTGCTCAGTCCATGTAGCCCTGCCCCTATGCTCAGACGTCACTCTCCTCTACTGAAATCCTGACAGCCCTGCGGGAGCAGGAAGGAGACTGAGCTAGGTGCACCGCTTATAAAAACATTGCAGCGGGTGCATTCCAAATGGACATTCCGCCCCCTGGGTAGTCTGCGCTCTACGCTAGGGCACCATCCTCACCACCCTAGTTACAGCCATGTTACCTAATCTATACTATTTTCTTTTAAAAGCGTTCAGTTGTTCACGTAAATAAGAGATATTTTAAAATGTGTTAAGAAAAACAAAACCTGTTGAACCTATAAAAGCATGAGCATTGTAATTATGAAAAAATTATGATATTAACTTACCTAACACATCAATTCTGCAATTCATCGAGTAAACGATGAACATCAAGCAGTTCAGTCCAGTTCCCTAATAAACTATTCCCTTTAGAAATGGCAAGTCACTCACCCCAGCAAATCTCAAGGACAAGTGACGCTCTCATGTGTCTGTGTGTGGGTAGATGCATCATGCACAGAGAGAGCAGTAAGCGCATGCGTTGCTGCTCGTTATGCTAAATTTACCAATTAACATCTTTAGGTGCTAGGTTTGAACTTACAGTATAATACTTGGAAATTGCCAAATTAGCAAATGGATAAATATATTTAAAAAAAAAAGTTGGAACACAAAAACAATAAGTCTGCAAATTTTGAGGCCCCCTGAGAGATGGAGCCCTGCCCAAATTTCCCCCCTAGCCCCCCTCTGTTAGGGCTTGCCCCATATAAGTAACGGTACTGCATATTTATCCCATATGCTAGTTGAATGTGACTAATCAGCCACAAGTGCTTTGACCAAAGAAGGGAATCTTTATTCTGATTATATTCACATCTGTTCACCTGCCCTTTTTTAGTTTTACTGTTGTTTTTTACTGTATTGTACATTTAACTGTAATTGAATATGTTGCCTGAATTAGTAAAATATTTTATATTACTTGGATTACATTGGTCTCCTGTGAGTATTTCTTGATATACCACTGCACTTTTAGGTACATTCATTATGAATTCATTTTTTCTTTATTTAATTTTTTAACATAGAATTTGCCAATGCAAATACCATGCTGATGATCATAATCGTCAGCACTGATATTTTCCCCAGCTTTGGGCATTTGCAGGGGCGTATTTATAATGGGTGCAGGGTGTGCGGGGCACACGGGCCTGCACCGCACACCCTGCACCAATAAAACGTACCTCTCCAGAGTCCCACGTCGGCTCCGGTATCTGCGCCCTTAAAAAATTGCTGGACCTGTGCATGCGCTATAGACTCTGGGCACAATCTAGTGTCCAGAGTCTATAAGTGCAGCGCTGGCCGCGCACCGCTCAGTGGGCAGCCGGCCGCCGAACGGAGAGGAGGGGGCCCTTGTCGAAGACTGCACACCAGTCCCCTCCTCTAGAAACGCCCCAAGGCATCTGCAATAGATCCACTAACTGGCAGGCATAACAGCAGGTTCCTGAATAGGATAGGTATGGGATGTCGGCGCTCGGTATTCCGTTGGTCAAAATCCTGTTGCAGGCATCCTGACAGGGGTAGGATACCGACACCTGTCTGTAGGTATCCTAACCCTCCCTCTCTCCTACCCTAACCCTCCCTCCCCAGTGCCTGAACCTAACCTCCCTCCCTAGTGCCTAAACCTAACCTCCCCCTCCTTGCACCCTAAACCTAACTCTCCCCCTCCTTGCACCCTAAACCTAACCCTCCCCCCCTAGTGCCTAACCCCAGCCCTCACCCAGTGCCTAACCCTCCCCCCCCAACCCCGCTACTTACCTTGGGATGCCAGCACCGGGATTCTGATAGGTGTCAGAATTCTGGCGCCGGTATTCTAAGCGCCGGCATCCGCCGGAATACTGAATGTATCCTTTTGAATGTAAATTGTATAAAAACGAGAAACAGTACTCTCCTATTTGGGGCACTAATCCACCAAATAAATTAATCTAATAAAATGTAGAACTTAACTTTTGATGGAAAGGATCATAAAACCATTGAGAAGGCCCCATGTGGCGAAATGTACGCTGCCAGCTGGAGGGATCGGAGCCACTGCCAGCGCCCTTCCCAGCAACCACCTGGCACATAGCAGCATAAGGTATTTTTTCCCTTTCAGCAGGTACATTGTGCTCATCCCTAGTTTACTGTGCATAGCACAAACTCCGGGCAGCAGCACCCCAGCTCAGATACCCCACTCCACCATCCTACACATATCCTCCTGACACTCACATTGAGCTTGGTGCTTTTTCATAGTCATGTCTGCAATACATTGTATCAGGCATGCAGTTTAAGTATCTGCAGATGTCACTCACTTTCTTCTATATCCTGTTATATTTATTGCTGTAGAGTTTGCTGCTGATTCAATTTCAGGATTTTCCTGTATATTTCAGATTTTTACTTTATATTTTTTTGCCAGGGGATAGCAGAATATAATCTATTCCTCATTATTTGGATTTATTAAGTTTTACATTGCATATTGTGATAGGAACACTGGTAAAGTGGTCAGTGATAGATACATTTGCCCTAGGTTTTTGACCTATGTGTTCTAAAACCCCCCAGGAGAAAAGTCTGCAGTGAAGCAGATTTGAGTGTCGGTTTTTTGAAAAGCCGGTTTGGGTCTAGGGGGTGTGGATGTAAGGAGAGGGAGGGCTCCATCCACAGGCCACTCCAGGTTTTGGCCTTTTTGGCCCGTTAGCAGGCTCATTAGGTTCTGCACCTGGAACTGGCAGATATAGGCTGTGTGTGATTGTAAGCTAGTGTCTCATACCTGGGAGAGCAAGCAGACTGGCTGGCTCAGAGACACTTAGGGAAAACTACCTGTAAGTCTTGTGCATGCGCTTGTGTTGATGGTGGAGGCAGTAGGCCCCACTATTTCTTTAGAGAGGGAACCTCTTGTCTAGTTAGCGCCCAGACGGGCTAGCATTTACTTTGTTTTCCTTTTACGTTGCACAATAAAGACTGGTACCGACCAGTTAGTACGAGAACCCAGACTCTTGTACTATGTTTCCAGCTGCTGTGTGTGTGTGAAGAGGGAGTCCATCTACACCAGGAGAGGGACCCCTAATCCGGTCGTGTTACAATATTTAAATACAGTGTATGTTTGCCTGTTCTTATTTTTAATTTATTTACATACTTTATATGTTTGCTTAGGGTTCCTAAATACCATTGTACTGTTTCATGGATATGAGACAGTGTATAAAATGATCATGGTTTTTCTTATATTTTGGTAAACACGCCTGGGGGTCAGGCTTAGTGTATTATTTCAGCACTTGTGGGACCCAGAATTACAATCAATTTGAGGATGTGATACCACTTATTCATGCTACTGTTAACAATATTTATTTGTTTTCTCATTTTGGCTCTATTTATCAACATAATTTTAGTAAAAATAATGTGAAAAAGGGTGTTTTCACACTCTTTTTCACATTATTTTAGTAACACCTATAGTTATTACAGGGCAATTGGAGTAGAATTTGTAAAATTCTACTCCAACCCCTAATTATCACTTATTTTTAGTAAAGCAGATCGCATTTCCCATAACTGTAATGGGAAATGTGATCTGACCATAGTTACTAAAAATAAATGTGAAAAAAATACCAGGGAAAGCCCTGCAATAATAACTCCACCTGGAGGTGGCGTTATCCGGGGTCTCCCCCGGTTACCGGCCTCCTGCCCTAACTGGGAGAGCAGAGCCGGGAGTCAGTCCCTGTAATCAGCTGTGTGGTCTAAACAGACTGCTAGCTGATTACTGTAAAAAAAAGAAAAAAAAAAAATAGTAAAAAAAAAAAAAAATTTACTTACCTGACTCCAGGGACCGGTGATCGGGCCTCCGGTGATGACTCCCCTCCGGTCAGCTGGTCTCCCACGGTGCACTGCTGCCCAGTCATCAGGTGATCGGGCCCCAGTGCAGTATGGGAGATCACCTGACCAGAGGAATGGAGAACATCACCGGAGGCCTGGAGCAAGCGTGTAAGTAAGGAGGGGGGGTCTGCGATCACAGGGGGCGGGGCTTAGTGATGGGGCGGGGCTTAGCGCCGGAGGGGGGGTAGCTGCGGCGAACGGTCGGCGCATGCGCGGGCACATAATCACGGTATTTTTTGCGAAAATACCGTGATAAGGCTCAAAGGGGATTAGCAGGGGCAGAGCTTTATCGCAAGCTCTGTCCCTGCAAGGGATTTGTAGTAAATCCCTGTGATATTGCCTGAATTCGCAATGCGAATTCACTCGGTAATATCACACTACAATCTGCATTCCAATGCGGATTGTAGTAAATAGAGCCCTTTGTCCTACATGTGAGATTTCCAATCATTTTAAATGATTAAGTTTTATTTTTTATTAGATTAATTTATGTGGTGGATTAGTGCCCCAAATAGGAGAGTACTGTTTCTCTATTTTTCTACGATTTGCATACTCCATTATATACTCATGGGAGCACCTCCATGAACCATTTACGACAATTGTTCTTGGGAATTTTGATCACGGTAGTATATCCATCATTATCACCCCCCACTTGCTTCACTTTAGAGGTTGTGTACCAGTGCTCAGGTCTTTCCCCAGTTTTTTCCCTTCCCATAATATATATCTACGTATCCCCCTGAATGCCTGCACCAGACCGTATTTGCTATAACAAGCCCTTACTTTACATTCACTACATGCACACATCCCTTCCCTCAATGTGATAATAAGTAAAGATATGGTCAGGATGCATCTCCGCCCTGCATTTCTACACCTGCCTGCATTCATTTACTGAGCAAACAGGCATAAATTCAACTTACTGCTGTGAAACATGAGCACTATGTGTGTTAACTGTAGCAATAACATGTTAGCTTGTGTCAACAAACCAAAAATCAATAAAACAAAAAATAAAGCTAATAGCGAATTAAAGCAATACAATTAATTGATTAGTGGTAATATTATAGCTCTTTTACAATATTTTCTGCAGCTCTAAGAAGCCAGGTGAGTGCTGGAATAGGTTATTTATAGATAGAAAGCCTCCTTACCCTAATCTTGCCCTGTCACTGCTGATGTTTTTGGTCTCTGTGCTCCATGCTTGGCAGGAGCCGGGTAAGGCAGGATGGTGTCAGTATTGGGACATAGTTGCCGACTTTCTGTCTACCCCCGTATAACTAACAGCACTGCATATTTATTGGGGAGAATCTCAGCCATTACGGATAGGAGTATGCGTTGGGGGCATTCAGTCTGTGGCGCATTTTGTACTTGGTGTACTTCTTCTGGGATACTAATGGCTGCAGTAAGAGGTCATTTTATATAAACAGGACCCATTTTTTTGTGTAGAAAACTTTATGGATTTGGTTAAAACTGACAGATTTAAAAAAAAAAAAAAATTGAAAAACTATTATATATATATATATATATATATATATATATATATATTATTTTTTTATTATTATTTTGAGCGTTAGGTCCATACTAATATAATATAAATTCAACGTAACGTTAGCCCCTACATGTGCATTAGTAATTACAGTTACCAGTTTAACAATTAGGTGCCATCTCTATTTCACCTACGCCAATGTATCTCTAATAGACAATTTTATATATATATATATATATATATATATAATCTAAAACTAGAAATGTTATTTTAACAAATCTAACATTGTATTGTGTTTTTTTGTTTGTTTGTTTTTTTACCTTTCAGAGTCATACTGTAGACTTGTAAAAATTTAATGTTATATTTAATTTCTGGACATGAAGGCATGGTTCCCTCTAGTGGCGTGCTACTGAAGTACTCTGCAACCACTTGTGAATTTTTTTTCCTCCTTTGATTTAGGTACAATAATACCTCTGCATTATTTAAAAAATCCATAAGGATAAGAGGCTGTAAATGATATGCAAATTTTTATTTATTTATTAACATTTGCTTACTGTATATAGCACCAGCATATATTGTTGCACTTTACAATTGGGAACAAAACATTAATACAACAGCAACAAAGCAAGACTGATAATAACAAACAGATAGCTTGCTTACAATCTATAGGGAAATAGGACATTGGGACTGATTCAGCGTTGCACGTAAGTGCAATGCTTGACGCAGATTCCCAATTATCAGGAATCTGCAAATGGGCAGAAGGGGTCCTGTGCATACTTGCCTACTTTTGAAATCTAGTTTCAGGGAGATTGTAGGTGGTAGCAGCATGTGCTGCTGGGGGTGTGTCATAACCCTGCCCAAAGGGCGTGTCTAGCTCCACTTGTGGGTGTGTCTATTGTCACTGCATTTTATTGACCACTCCGTTACCTCCCACAAATGTTTACTACCTGTCACTCTAACGTTGTAAATCAGTTCCCTGTGCATGCAGACTCGCAATACAAAAGCGCAATGTCAAATTGCTCTAATATAGTGTAAATATAGCCATTGCATCCATCTCTGTAACAGACACAATTACCCACTGCTGGGAGTACCAGCAATATGGAAGTTTGTGGGCAAGGTGAGGTCAAATTTATTTGAAAATCATATTGGACCTTGTGCTCCCGCCTAATACAGATATATATACACATGATTTATGCCACATTGTGTACTTGTGAGGCTACTGTAGGGCAGAGTAAACTGTAAAGACAATAGTACATTTTCACAGACCAACATAAATAAATAAATGCTGACAGGAGAAAGGGAAGAAAGTGCTGAGTGTCACAGACATTACCTACCCCCAGAGAGGGCACTTACTGACAGCCATGGAATGGATGGCTGTCACTGAGTGCCCTTTCACAGTGCAGTTAATGCCTGTGACACTCAGCATCCAGCCACCATGGATGTACCCATGACACAGTTCCCACTACTAGTTTTTATTATAATTTCCAACTATCATTACTGCCACCTCTGCTAGGAATGCCATGTCCCGCGCTGATCTGAGACCGCGCTCCCCGCTGATCTGATGCAGCGTCACCTGCTGATGCCGCCCGCCAGTCACCCAGACGCTAATCGCACACTGATAGGCTGCCACCGCTACCCATAACCCCCGCGCCGTGGTGGCCGGCCCTTAGGTACCATCACATGTCATGAAGTCTTCAGTGCAGGCCCCGGTATCTCCGGACTCGCGCATGCGCAGTCCAGATTTTTAATGGGGGCAGTGAAAAACCGGGAGCAACAGTAGTATTTGCGGGGGAGCGGGAGTGTGGGTTATAAATCGGGAGACTCCCGCTAAAATTGGGAGGGTAGGCAACTCTGGTCCTGTGTAATTGCATGCATCCCCTGCTATGGGGTAAATTTACTAAGAATTGAGTCTGGGAGAGTTTGCTTTTTTTTTTCAACTCGATTAGCTTCTCCGAAACTCGGGTGATTTGAGACTCCTGAAACTCAAATTTACCAAGAAGTGCGTTAGCTGAGTGAGATGTCCGATGGTGAATCAGAAAGAGATATCTCCTCCGAGTAGCAGGTTTTGCAGGAGATTACTCACCCGAGATTGCAGTGTCTTCTCTCTTCCTAACTCTCCCGAGCAAGCAGCCTGCACATATCAGTCCTGGTTTCTAAAATTATGGGGAACAAAATGAGTAGGGTTCCACCGTAATTTAGAAACCAACACCAGGCTGCAGGGCCAGTCCTGGTTTTAAATATAAGGGGAAAAAAATTACGTAGGGTAACCCCTATATTTAAAATCAGCACCGGACCCAAAACGGCCAGGCTGTCATGCCACAGCCCGGAAACCCTATTACCACGGCCAAAGCATTATCAGCCCAAGCTGGTCAGGCCAAGCAGGGGATCTCAGGGGAGGTGAGGACCCCCCAAAAAAGGGTAAAGGGTAATAATGTAAAGAGTAGAATGAAACTATTGGATTTTACAGTGGGACTACAGGTGCCAGCATGCCTGCCCTTTGGCACTTGTGGAACTACAAGTGCCAGCAAGTGGCCGGCACCCGTACCCCCACTGTAAAATAGTTAAATAAATGCAAAACACACACACCGTGACTAGTAAGTTTATTGCATACACATACTTACCTGCTGCCAGATGTTTCTGTCCTCTTCTCCAGTAGATTCCACGGCTGTAGCTGCAAAAAAGATTCTATACTCACCTAGATCCTGGCGTTGGTCTCCGTAGGATCCCCGGGACTTGGAAAAACACCAATCGAATCCCAACCAGACGGACCCAGTATCAATATGTGTGTTGCCACACATACAGATACCTCACGAATGCCAGCTTACGTGACGTCACGAGATTTCCTACGTCCCGCCAGCCAATCAGCGGCCGCTAACTGTAGAGCGGCCGCTGATTGGCTGGCGGGACGTGTAAACCTGTGCAGTTCCGTCAGCTGGCATTCGCAAGTTATCTGTATGTGTGGCAACTGGCAACACATAGATACTGGTCCGTGGCTCGGGTAAGTCATATTTTTTTTTTTTTGCTAAGTCCCGGGGAAACTACGGAGAGCAGCGTCAGGATATAGGTGAGTATGCAATCTTTTTTTGTAGGGCCATTCATTAAGGATTCTACTGGAGAAGAGGACAGAATCATGTGGCAGCAGGTAAGTATGTGTGAGTGGGTAGGGGTATGAAATAAAGTTATACTTGTTACGGTGTGTGTGTTTTGTCTTTCTTTTAACTATTTATTTTACAGTGGGGGTACGGATGCCGGCCGCTTGCTGGCACTTGTAGTTCCACAAATGCCAAAGGGCAGGCATGCTGGCACCTGTAGTCCCACTGTAAAATACAATAGTTTTATTCTATTTTTCACTTTATTACACCCATACCCAATGCTCCAGGGGTGCAGGGAAGAGCCCCGGGCTTCAGGCCATGCCTGGGGTTTCGGGAGAGAAGGGTCCCCACTTCCCCTGAGATCCCTGGCTTGGCCTGAGCAGCTTGGGCTGATAATGCTTTGGCCACGAAGCCCCGGTAATAGGGTCTCCGGGCTGTGGCATTACAGCCTGGCCATTTTGGGTCCGGTGCTGGTGTTAAATATAGGGGGTACCCTAAGCAATTTATCCCCTATATTTTAAACCAGGACTGGCAGCCTGGTGTTGGTTTCTAATGTAGAAACCAGGACTGGCTGGCAAGTCCGGGGCTGGTTAAGCTTTTTTGGGGGGGACCCCCCCTATGTCTTTTTTTTTTTTTTTTTTTTTTTTTTTTTTAAACTTTCAACTTTTTTTTTTTTTTTTCTTTCTGTTTACAGGCAAAAACATAGATGGATCACAGTGATCTGTGTATGTTTCTGCCAAACTCGCAGATCACAGGCAGACAGGGGCGGATTGGGCCACCGGGACAGCGGGTAAGTTCCTGCTGGGCCGATCCCATTCCACCCTCTGCTGGGCCGGCCATCCTGCCTACCAGCGCGGGCTATTTTATCCCTCTGCCCGGCTGGTTGCCGCACTTCCTGAATTTGCGTTCCACGCTGTGGAACGCAAACCGGAAGTTCTCATCAGCTCCAGGCTAGCAGGCACTTCCGGGTGCCATCAGCCAGGAGCAGAGGCATAGGGTTGTCACTGCTGCTCCTTTGCTTTAGCAATGGCAGCATGCTCGTCCTGCTCTCAGCAACCGGCACCTGGCATCAGGGCCCTCCGATTAGCATGCTGACAAGCCGGCGTCAGCAGCAGCATACAGAAGCAGTGCAAGTCCCTCTGTTGCATGGCAGCTTCAGTGGAGACTATAAGGCTGCAGAGTCGAGGCAGCTGTGCACACCATTCATGCTCACCATCACAGGACCAGATATATAGCTGCTGGTCCCTGTTACTAGTGCTGCTTTTGGGGGTTTAATCACTTGCTATAGTCAGGGCCGCCGTCAGGGGGGAACTGACACTTGGGGGCCCGCCCGCTCCTACCCCAATAGCGCTAAGCAGGGGCGTAGAGAGACACGTCGGGCCCCGGTAAAGAGGGGGCGTGGGCTAATCGCAGGAGGCCGGGGGAGGTGCTGTGAGACCCTCAGCCCGGTGCAAAGACAGAGTGGGGCGCGATCAGTGTGATTGCTCTCCCCTTCAGGCATAGGAGATTGCTGTGGCTGCTGCTTGGCAGCCGCAAGCAATCTCCCACTGTAGCCCAGCACGCGCTGTGTGCTGGGCTGCTGCAGAGGGAGGGAGGAAGTGAGGGGGGCCCCTCTGGAAGCCTGGGTCCAGGTAAACTATATCCGCTCCCCCCTCTCGGCGCCCCTGGTGCTAAGACCCCCCCATCCCCCAGCGGATCATAAAGGCAGCCAGGGGCAAACTGGGCTGGGGGCAAGCAGGCAGAGGACGCTCCCCGGCTGTTCCAATTGTGTTTGTAAATACAATTAGAGCGGTCGGGCAGCATAATTCTGCCTGACACTCGCCAGCACACGGAGCACCCGGCGGCCGGCAGCTCTGTTTGGCTGCAGTCAGTGCTGATTGGTTAATGGCTCCAGCCATCCACCAATCACAGTGATGGGATATATTCATGCACTGATTGGTGGATGGCTGAAACTATCCACCAGTCACAGCGCAGGAGGCTGTGTGGTACTGTATTCAGGATCAGATTCAGGAGGACTATCATGAGATGGCAGGGCCAACCAAAGATAGCCAGTTGAGGATTAGAATAGATATTTTAATATTTAACAAGAGGTGGGGAGAAACGTATGGGGATTTTAATCAGTGAGTGGGGACATTGTAGATTTCTGTCATGTTTTTCAATGATGGATGACAAATTGATTATGGGTTTGATGTTTAATAAAGGAGAGGGACTCTGATTTTGGGTGTGATTTCTCATGAGGGAGTATGGGGTGTGTGTGTGTGTGTATGTGTGTATATATATATATATATATATATATATATATATATATATATATATATATATCGCACCCATACTCCCTCATGAGAAGGGTGAATATAGAAACCCCTCCCGACAAAACTTGCACTTGTCCCTGTACTGCCCCCCCACCACACAATAGCAGTGAGTGACTGACAGGCCCAGGCAAGGGATGCCCTCCCACTCCGCCTCCTACCGACTCCACGGTTTGCTCGCATCTTGTGCTGCCCGCTACTACTATTCCCTTGAAAGTACGCCACCTACTACTTCCCCCGCCCCCCCCCCCCCCCACCCCCCCGGCGTGAGTCACTTCTCACCTAGCTGCCCAGGGCCGCCGTCTTGATTCGCCTCATCGCGACCGGCCCATGCAAAAAACATTTTCTTGTTAGCGGCATGCACACCGCTGAAAAAGTCGCAATCCCGGGCCCCATAATTTCTGATGGCAGCCCTGGCTGTAGTGCAGTAAATTTAAGATGCAGGAAACATTTATTCCCTATGGTAAACTAAAGCTAATTATAAATAAGGAAATAGTATGTAGTGTGATGCTCTCTGTTAGAGGAGACAAATGTCTATAAAGACTGTCCCTGGTCCTACTTGAGTTCATTTAACATTTGTGGTTTTAAATACTTCATTGTGAGCTGTGGTGTTGACAGCATGATAAATGCAGGTTTTTATGTGCAAATAGTCTATAATAGGATAAAAATGCAGACTATCATTTAATGTATTTATTTACTGTAATAAATTAGATTTTCTGTTTACTGTATTTGGACTTCGCTTCTCATTTTTTTTGGCTTTTTTGCAGCCAGTAAACTAGCCACATTTACTGTATATTGCCTAAAAGCAAGTGTACGGGTTCCGCCCCATGTCATACACTCCACACCTTACCTCCCAACCCCTAGACACAGTGGACCTCATTCAGAGTTGGTCGAAGCGGCCGCACGGTGTTCGGAAAAAGGGGCCAGATATGCAAATGATTCCCTCGCAAGTTGCGTCCCTAAGTTCGGATCGGTAGTTGGCCGATCAAGGGGAGGAAGCGGTCGGAAGACAAAAAAATATGCCCCCTTTTCGTACGCATTGCACGTAATCTCCGGGCATATAAGGATTAATCGAGACCATCGGGAACCATCGGAACTGGTCGTAGAGCATAAGGTTGACCATACCCTCTCTTAATAAGCTCTACGATCATGTCAGTGTAAAAACCTCCCATGTAGCATCATGTGCCATGACGCTACTTTGTTAATTATGCACTCCCATAAAACGCTGTTCGCATAATGAGGCACGCCTGCGTTCGGATCTCCACTCCCCCGTTTTCAAGCACCTTCCCCTATTACCACCCACAAACTCCTCCATCTGTCACTGAAACTACCGACCTGGCTGTGTTCAAGGAGAGAGAAATTTCTGATCGTAGCGGCTAGTTTGCGCACGTGCATTGCGAACTTTACGCATGCGCAGTATAGCGAACATCGGTGGCGTACGACCGTGCGGCCGCAACGACCGACTCTGAATGAGGTCCAGTATCCCCAGCAACTCAGGGACATACACTATACACTAAACCCCACCCCCCCACCCCTCCTTCCTTCCCGTCCCCAGAGACATACACTACATATGCCCTAGCCCACATTGGCCCCAGGGTTATACATGCATACACAGCCTGCTCTAACCCCCTCCCTCCCCCCCCGCCCCCGACCATTACTTTACAGGGACATACATTCCCCAACCACCCAGCCTTCTCAGTGCCCCCTGGCTCAGGGACATACAATATACACCATACCATCACCACCCCCATGGACATATATTGCCCACTCTACCCCTCAGCCCCGGAGACATGCACTACCTCCCAACCGTCCACAGTGACACACTCCCCACCCTGTCCCAGTGTCATTGTGTGTGTTTTTTGTTTTTTTCCTGTCGGTGGCCATTGTGTTTTATTTTCTTTCTATTGAAGCCAATTAAGTTCGTTTTTTCCTCTTGAGGTCAATGTGTATCATTTTTTTCCTGTGGGGGCCAATGTGTTTTATTTTTTCTTGTGTTAGGCTTCTCATCTGCGCTTGCATCTGAGATGCTCCACGCATGTATTCATAATGATGTTCGTACAGCGTTGCAGTACAGATTTATATACGCGCGCTAAGAAGTATATTAGAAATGTGTTGCGTTGTCAAAGGGGGTTGACTATTAAGACTCAGACGTAACATAGTATGAATGTGTTGATGAAATTTGCTGCATACCTAGACACTGAATTGCTCACATTGGAGGTTATACTCAGACGGATGATCTGCACTTAGCGTAGGGCTGGTGAAAGTTTCAATGATGTGACTGATGCTGACGTCTAAAGACGTACAAAGTGTGATCTGTATACGCTGAAAGTAGGCGGATGTACACCAGGGAAAGGCTATGTAGTGGCATTAGCATAAAGTCGCAGACGCAACTGCAGCAAATAACACAAGGGAGGCTGCAACCGCTTCCAACTCAGAATCAGGCCAGATGAGGATGGTCACACCCCCTCATCAGGCCCCACCCCCTTTTATTGCTGCTTTCATTATTTTCCCGGGCTGGTTTTCCATCCCAATCCACCCCTGCAGGCAGATGAATTTTTTTCACAAGTTTTTACAGGAGAGTTCTCCCTTTTCATGAGAGTTTAGAAACTCTCTGCTTGGTAAATTCCCAAATCCTATCTTCACTAGTGAAAAGGTTCTCGAGTTTTGCCGATGGTGAGTTGAAGAGAGTTTGCTAACTCTCCAGTATTTTCCTGTAGCAAAGGAGATCTCTCTCCCGAGTTTTACATTAGTAAATTTGCGAGTGAGAAAAAAAAAGCCCAAACTCTCCCGAGTTTGCAAACTCACCCAAACTCAATTCTTAGTAAATTTACCCCTATGCTTATGCCTGACTGACAGGCAGAGGCATTTAAGGGGTGGTGCAGGGGTGGGGATGGCCGGCATTCCTGGAAACAGGAGCATGTTGGCTCAGTTTTCCGGAAGTGGCAAGGTCAGGGGATGCGTCCACGGATGCAGTTTCTGCGCCTCGCAGGCTGCCAGCCTATGTAAGCTGAGGCTTACTCAACTGGCCGGCACCGTCCACCATCATGGCCGCCTGTCACAGCGTGACGCTGTTTTGCTGGAAGAACACAGTCAGAGCAGCAGCCAGAGCTGGAGGAGGGACCAGGGAGCGACGGAGGGAGCCGGGGAGGACCTGCTCACGCTGAAAGCAGGTAAGTATAACCCACTAGACGCCATCTGAGAGTGTTGTTTAGTAGTAAATACATTGAATTCCGAAAATACATAATTTTCGGAATTTGATGAATAGCCTAATTTCTACATCCCCATACTAATGTATGGGGAGTCTGGAAATGAACGCAGGCGGACTTAAGCAGAAGATATCCGTGATATCTCGTGTGTTAATGAATACTAAAAAAAACGGTAAGTAAGGAAAATGTCCTTTAAAACCGTTATTTTAGTGTTGATGAATAGGCCCCTTAGTGATTTCTTTCTCTCAATGCTGTTGCTTGTTAAATTCCATTCATAGGGGCATATTCAATTGGGCGCAAGGTTTAGCGAGGTAAAAAACCCTTGCGCCCAATTTTGGAATACCGAGGGAATGCGCGCTTTCGATAAAAAGTTGGCGCGGGGTTTTCAGCTCTGAAAACCCCACGGTGCAAGGAAAAAAATTAAAAATGTCTTTACTTACCGGGCCGGGGGTCTCCGCGGCTCCCGGTGGCCTCCTCTCCATGTTTTCACTGGAGAGGGGGCTGCTGGGAGTCCCAGGGGTTGCTGGTAGGCTCCAGGGGCTGGTGGGAGGGACAAAGGCTGCTGGGAGATATAGTTCTCCCAGCGCCATTTCGGGGGGGGGGCCCACACTCGTACACTCTCACACACTCTCACACACTCTCACACACTCTTACAAACACTCACACACTCTGACATACTCACCCTGCAGCAGAGGACCCGGCTTCCAACGCTGGATCAAGAAGAAGATGCAGAAGACAGTGCTGCAGAAGGTGAGTAATTATGGACTAATTAAGCTAATTGGATACTTCCAATTGCTTAATTAGTCCTCAGGCAGGGGGGGGTGCCACTAGGGTCCCAGAGCAAGTCCCAGTGATTTTCCCCCAAAATAACAATTTTGGGAAAAATCACACTTGAGCGCTCTGGAGGAGCGTGAAAAATACCTCCCGGGGCACAAAAATAAAAAAAATAAGCACCTAATTGAATAGCAAAAATCCCGCACCTGCAGGTAAAACCTTGCAGGTACGGGATTTTTGATATCCACGCACCCAATTGAATATGCCCCATAGACTGATGTACCCTAGTTTTTGAGGGCAACAAGGAGAAATATCTTTGGTTTCAAAATAAATGCCAAACCTTTACTTTGTCGATCATCTGTGTTCGATGATGCTCTTGTGCATACCACGGTTGTAACAAATGGTTACTTAAGTTACTGTCACCATCCTGTCAGCTTGATCAAGTCTGCTCATTCTCCTCTAAACTCTCATTACCAAGGTGTTGTCACCCACAGGACTGCTGCTCGCCTCATTTTTTTATTTGTGTCCACCATTATCTGTAAATTCTAAAGTGTTATGCGTAAAAATCCCAGGAGACCAGGCGCTTCACTAACTATTATTTGGGGGTTGATATCGCTAAGATCAACAAGGAGGCTCTTGTCCAGCCTTTTCTTCTGACTGAGATGGAAGAAACTATTGGCCTGATTCATTACGGATAGCAACTGTGAAAGCAATCGTAATTAAGCACGCAGTCTCATGCCCTTGCAACGGTGTTCAAACGTCCTGGTGTGCCTGCGTTTCACCGACCACCCCCATTAATAATATTTTATTCATAGCCCAATCATTATAAGCCCAGAATATCAAAAGAGGATTTGTGCTCTAGCATTATACCAATTTCTCTTGCCAAATAAATTGCAATCTCCTTGAGAATTTTCTCCCGGATCTTATTACTATGATCATTCCGGATTCATGCCATGGCATGAGGTATGTGACAATACAAACACATTCGATTTATCATTACACGATGTTCAAGATCCTATCTACAATAGTATTAACAGATGTGGTAAAATCATCTGATAGAGTTGACTGACAATCGATGCATGAATTGCAGGAACATATGGGACTGACGGGAAGATGAATCCAACCTCTGAGTCCTATTTGTCTGTGCAAAATCCATGCTTTATATAAAAAACCATATGGCCAAAATTCAAGTAAATAGATATCTATGAAATGAGGGGCTGATTCAGACCCGCTCGCGAGCGCAGGACTCTCGCAAGCTGGTCGATGGTGCCGAATTGCGCAAGACGGAGGGAGCTCCGTCGTGCGCATGCGCGAGACCCGAACTGCCAAGCCGTCGTTATGGGTCTCGCACCAAAGGGGGCATGCTGTCGATGGGGAGTAACAGCAGGCCCCCTTTGGTGGGCATGCCGGGGGCGTTTCTGCCAGACGGAGGCGTTCCCCTGGGAACGCCTACCATCTGAGTCCGGCCCCTCTGATCACTCCAGGGCTTGCGGTCACCGAGACCCTACCGCAGGGTCTCGTCGCAAGCCCGATTGTCTTGACCATCGCGACCATCATCATGGACGCTCGCTATAGCTGTGGGTGGTATTTACCACCCACAGCTATGCGAGCGTCCATGAGGCCGCTCCAAGTTGAGGGAGGAGGGCCCTGATTCAGAGCGAGCGCTCTGGTCAGAGCGTTCGGCTCTGAATCAGGCCATGAATTCAATATCATTAATGGGACCAGATAGGGATGTATCTCCCTTAATATTTGTTCTATGTATGGAGGCTATTACCAAGCCATAAAGATGAACTTACATATTAATGGTTTACAATTGGAAATAAGGAATATAAACTAACTTTATTCACAGATAATGTGTTGGCTGTTGTTAACAACCCTGTGTTTTATTTGTTCAGAGTCAATAGCTCTCAATATTATTATCCCAGACCTGTAAGTGGCCTACAGCATGCTTTATATTCATCTGGCATCCCTTTCAGATTTGATACCTGGGAATCAATCTAACCAAATATATTAAGATCATGGGGTAAATGTAATAGGGGTCTATAAAATTTGCGAATACAGGGCCTGATTCAGAGCCGCTCGTAAGCGGCCGCTCGTTCGCTCCGAGCGATGTTCACACATCTGCGTATGGGTCGTAATGCGCATGCGCCAACCAGTCAGTGCATCGGAAATCGTGTGTTCACAAAATAGCGAGTGCCTGCTAATTTGAGTGACAGGATGAGGCGCTTGTGGGTGGTAACAGGGAAAGGTGCTTGAAAACGGGGAGTGGAGATCCAAACGCAGGCGTGCCAAACGGTCAAAACGGGTGTTTTAAGGGGGTGCATAATTAACAAAGCAGCGTCATCGGCCACGTCACTTGGTTGTCTCTTAGCCTGAACTGTACGCATGATTGCGGTAGGAAAATCCAACCACAAGCACTGCGAGCAGTTCAGACGCCTTTCGATGTACTCGATTAATCTAATAAATAGCAGAGATGACGTATGATGCGAGCGGCCAGGGGGCGTCTTTACAAAATAGCGAGCGCATGTTTCGCTCGCTCGCTCAGACATAGAGGCGTCAATAGACCGCAAAGAGCGAGCGCTCAATTTAAATAGCCGGCCCCTTTTTCTGAGCGAGCGCAAATAGCGTCCGGCTCTGAATCAGGCCCACAGATCTATATTCGAACATTTTTACAACTCACCCTATGTAATAGGGTGCGAGAACATGCAAACTCGCATGTTTCTCACACCCCCATATCTCCGACTCACATTGGCAAAACACACGTCTAGATGTTGTGCCATTGTGAGCATACAAGTTGGGCAATGTAATAGAGGGCCTGATTTAGCAGCATTCGCAAATGGAACTACGTATGCAGATCGAGCGATTGTTAGCCATTGTGCATACATATATGCCACGCTGCACGTGCACTGCACTCACACTGCGATTACGTATGCACAGAGGAATCCATTGCAGAGTGGGTGACAGGCTGTGAGCATTTGGGGGTGGTAACGGGAGTGGTCGGAAACACGCATACGTGCCTGTTTGTTTGAACGCCGTTGCTTGGGCGTGCATAAATTATCCACTGTGATTACATACGCAGCTTTAGGGCCCACTGCGCAGAGGTTTGAGTGTCTGCGGCAGGTCAGACCTGTTGTAAATGCTGCGTGAGTGGTCAATGTGCGTCGATGGTACCGATGTTTAACAAGAGCGACAGTGGACGGGTGTGAGAAAGCAGCAGTGGGCGTCTTTAGATGCACAGATCTGTTAGATCCATGCAATTTTCTGTGTGTAAAAAAAAAAAGTAAACAGTAAAAATAAGACATTACATGCTAAACCCCCCCCCCACACACACACACACTTATTGCCGGCACACCTGGCTGGTGGGTGATGGATTGTGTAAATGTGTTGGTAAAAAATAGATTTAATAATGTTGTCTATTACTGGAGAACTAGAGGTCCCAGCAAGCCTTCCCTGCGTGCTGGTACTCGGAGAACCACAAGTACCATCATGCAGGGCATTAAGGGCCCGCTGGTACCTCTAGTTCACCTGCAAAAGAAATATTAAAATAAAGACAAGACTCCGTGACAGTAAAATTTTATTTGAGCATACATGCACACTCACATTCACACTCACGCATACTCACCTAGAATCCCTGAAGTAATTTATGTCCATTTGTCCAGTAGCATCCACGAAACCTTGAAAATAAAAATTCAATACTCACCTATACATAGTGTAGATCACTTCCTATTAGGTCCAAGTAGGCATCCAAGGGGTTAAAAACAGGCACGCGAAACCAGGTCGGACAGGAGGAAGGCCCTTAATGCCCCGCATGCTGTTGCTTGTGGTTCTCCAAGTACCAGCATGCAGGGGAAGCTTGCTGCTTTACTCTAGTTCCCCCAGTAAAAGACAATATTATTAAATCTATTTTTTACCAACACATTTACACAACCTGGCACCCACTAGCCAGGGGTCCCGGGATAGCCCCGGACTGTCAGTCCAGGCATGGGGTGCCCTGGAGAGGCAAAACCCCTTTATTGGGGGGTCCCCACCTCAACAGGGATCCCCAGCCTGGCCTGACTAGAGGTCAGGTATAATGCTTTGGCCAGGGGACCCAATGATAGGGTTCCCCGGCTGTGGCATTACACTCCTGCTAGATTGAGTCCGGTGTTGGTTTTGGAAAATACAGGTGACCCCCTACTCATTTTGTCCCCTGTATTTCCACAACCTGGACCGGCTCACCAGTGCTTTGCACTGGTTCATAAAATATAGGGAAACCCTACACATTTTTCCCCCTGTATTTTAAGATCCAGGACAGGCTCAACAGAGCCTGGTGCTGATTCTTAAAATACAGGGTAACCCTACGCATTTTTTCCCTTGTATTTTAAGAACTATGAGCCTGGGGCTGGCTGTGCTTGTGTGTGGGGGGGGGGGGGGATGCCATTTTTTTTAAAATTTTTACTTTTACTACTTTTTGTTTAACACAGAAGCCTTCACGAATTTCACTAATCTGTGAAGGCTTCTGTATAACTCTGACCTTTTTAATGCTAGTCGCATTAAAAGGGTTGAGTTTACATAGGGGAAAACTCGCACAGACTCGTATAATGTTATAGCCTCAAACTCACAAGTTCACAGGCTATTGCATTTGGCGAGTTGTAGGACAAATTCGGACCTTTTTAAATGTGTGAGAAGGTACAAGTTTGTCCCGCAGGGAAAACTTAGACCCTATTACATTTACCTCATATATTGTTCTTTTGTTATCCAAGAATTGGTTATCTCACAGATTTTCTTGGCTTGGAGGAATTAATGTTGTAAAATGAACACCCCCCCCAAGCTTTTTGGAGTTTGGCTCTGTTGGTTTACACCATCCTCAGATAGCCACTTTATGCCTATGAAGGTATATTATGAATTTTATAATCCCTCTCCTGCATGTGTAGTGTCAGATTCTCTGGAGGACTCTTTAAAAAATGGCGGGAAGTAATTTGCAGAGACAGAGGTTATCCCTACCGCTGTCCCTGCGAGTTAACTTTAGTACATAGGGGGGATATTTTCATTCAAACTGCAGTGTCACAATTCTTACTACATAGGCCCCTTAGTCACATGATTTGAGTAGAGAATCCAGTGTCTATCATGCACTTCACTAGTTTAACATAATATCCTCCTGAATAAGGTTGAGAAGTGATATTTAAGAAATGTAAACAAAGCTCCAGATTCACTAAACTTGCGATTTTACCAAACCACAGGTTTTCATGCTACATGATTTTCTAAAGGCAAAACTGCATATCATGTAACAGCACATAAAACGTTCATTGTATAAAACTGTATTTGCTCTTGAGAGACATTGGTGCCATACTGTACACTGTCTAATTTATTAAATAGTGATTTGCAGTTTCTGAATAGTTAAAAAAAAGGTTTAAAAAGTGTCCCTCTCACAATAACTAATATCAGGGCCACAACTAAGGGGGGAGCTAAGGGGGCACGTGACCCGGGTGCCGGACTTGAGGGGGTGCCGGGGAGAGGCTGCCGGGAGGCTAGGTTGCTGCTCTTGTGGGTTCACAAGAGCAGCCACATCCCGTCCTCTACCAGAATGTGGTGCCGGTCGCAAGCCAATCAGTGCTCGCGGACCGGCAGCTAATTGGCAGAGGCTGCTGGCCCGTGAGCTCCAATTAGTTTGCGAGCTGCGCCACATTACAATGTCGGCAGTACTGACAGTTCCCCAGCATGTGGCAGTCCCGTCCCGTGCCACCCCGAGCTCACCCACCGAACAGCCCTGGCAGGTAAGAGAACAGAGATGGGGCCTTACTGTGACTTAATGTAAAAGAGGCCTTACTGTGGCATAATGTGTAAAGAGCCTTACTGTGGCATAATGTAAAGGGGGCCTTACTGTGGCACAATGTAAAACCTCCGTCGCAGTGCTTGGATCGCAAATGCAGCAGGGGGTCATACACCTGCTGCATTTTCATGATTGCAAGGAAGGCATTGCAAAGCTGCCTGCGTGCAGCTTTGCAATTGCAATCCTTGCTGAATCAGGGCCCCAGTCAGGACCCGGAGAGTGTCAGGACCAGAGGTCAGCGGGTGGTTACCTGATTCCAGAGGGACAATTGCAGGCATCAAGATAAGAGCCCAGCTGAAGGACTGCGCTTGGAGAAGAGGACCCCACAAAAAAGACTTTGGAGCCGCCAGGGGAAGAGGACTCGGTCGAGGAGGGACCCACCGCCTGAAACAAGAAGCACCCACTGCTGGACCTTGCCAGAAGACTGCAGCTGGGAGGGGAGGACCTGGCAAAGAAGACATCAGAGTGAGGTCCCCTGGTCCTAATGGAGGACTTGGGGAGGACAGAGAAGACGCCCTGCTGCCAGGGCGAGTGACACTGGTGAGTGAATCTTTGATGTGAAAAGTAGTCCAGTGCAGTGTTATACATCTTTGGTGGCGCTGAAGGTCATGTGGTAGCAAAAGGGCCACAGTCTGGGTTGAGTTGTGAGATCAAGCTTCTCCCTGACCTTTCTTGGTGCCAGTGACAGTGTATGAGCTAAATCCAGGGGGTAGTTTGGCCTTAGAAAAGGGCCCTGCAGTTTAAAAATTAAGCAACCCGTGAAGGTAGAGATCCTTGAGGGCCTATTATCCCAGATAAGCCAGATTTTCCCTCCCTCTTGCAACGTGGTGCTGTATTGCTTAAGTCCCCTTTTAGTGTTAGGAGTTAACTACAGACTAGACCCTCACATCGGAGGGATATCGGTAGGGAAAAGGGGTGCTCCTTCAGTTGCTGGGGCAGTGTATTCCTCTCATAGAACTCTCATTCCCAGAAGCAGGGGAAAGGTTAAACAAAGGGAGGCTGAAGTCTGAGTATATGGGAAGGTAAGAAGATGTCCCTCAGAGGAAAGGTTAATTTGTATTGCCAACTAGAGCTCAGTCATTTCAGAAAGACACTTGTGTATGTATAAGTGGGTAAGGGACAGGTGTCCAGAAGGTCCCCCTCCTTTAATCTTCAGTTAAATTTGCTAAGGTTTTATGTTATTGTTAGCCCTTAAGGTCATGATTTGATTAGTGTTATGTTTTCAATTTCATGCTACCTGCCGAGAAATGATCATTTTATAGTATGTACTTTAAGAAATACTACTTGGAAGCTGATTGGTTGCTATGGGCAACTTCTCCACTTGTTCACTTCTCCACTTTTTTCACTGCTTGACACATCAATCCTGGTGCTCAGAATCCCGACGCCAGCATCCCAACTGGGTTAGAAGAACACCGACAGCTGCCGGTAAGTACCATAACCCTATCCCTGAACCTAATCCATCCTTCCCGAAACCTGAACCTAAACGCCCCAGCAGCCTAAACTTAACCATCCCCTCCGCAGCCTAAACCTAACCTTCCCCCCGTAGCTTAACCCTAACCCTCCCGATAGTGCCTAACCCTAATCCTCCCCCTAACCCGAATACTTACTGTTGGGATGTCAGCGGCCTAGATTCCGACTGGTGTCGGGATTCCGGCGCCGGCATTCTGAGCGCCAGCATCCTGACAGCCGAGATCATAACTACATCCCATCAACCCCTGTCTTTGAAAAATGACAGTTAGGAGCTGATTAGTTGGTACTTTTTCTCACTCCAAGGGACATATCCAATTGGGCGTGAGGTTTAGCGAGTCAAAAATCTTGCGCCCCCCGCGCCCAATTTAGAAATACCGCGGGTATGCGTGCTCCCAATACCCGTGGTATTCAATTTCCAAAATGCTGTAAATCCTGCGGCGCATATTTTTTACAGAAAAAAAACACACCACTTACCTTACTGGGGGTCTCCGCGGCTCCCAGCGGCCTTCCCTCTCTCTTCTTACTGGAGAGGGGGCTGCTGGGAGTCCCAGGGGCTGGTGGGAGGAGCAAGGGCTGCTGGGAGATGTAGTCCCAGCGCCCATTACGGGAGGGCCACAGTGACACTGGGGGGGGCACACTGACACCGGAACATACACAAATACACACTTACACCACACACACTCACATACTCACCCCTGCTGCAGAAGAGCCGGCTCCCGGCGCAGGATGAAGAAGACAGCGCTGCCGAAGGTAAGTAATTAAGGACTAATTAAGCTAATTGGATACTTCCAATTGCTTAATTAGTCCTCAGGGGGTGCCGCCGGGGTGTCAGAGAAAGTCCCGGTGATTTCTCCTGAAATCATTGATTTTAGGAAAAATCACGCTTGCTCAGGAGGTGCGCAAAAAAATACCTTCCGGCGCGTGTTTTAAAACAAAACACGCACCTAACAGAATAGCAAAAAACCCGCACCTGCAGGAAAAACCCAGCAGGTGCGGGTTTTTTGCTTTTCTCGCAGCCTATTGAATATGCCCCAAGTGTAGAAGGGAGAAAGTGCCCATGAAAAGGGGACATGAGAAGTTTTGGAGAGAAAGAGTAAAAGCCCAACATTATGACTAGAGGGGGATATGTTTGGATTGACAACACTAGCAAGGAGATGTACAGATTTTGTTTACATTGTCATAACTAAAGGTGCATACACACTTGCCGATATTTTGAACGATACCAATATCGAATGTACGAGTGTATTACCCGGCACTGGTGTTTGTTACTGTGTAGTGTGGACTGCACGACACTACACTGACTTGTAACCAGTGTCCTAGACCTCGGCCGGGAGCGCTCCACTGTGCCCGTAGTTTTAGAAGTAGATGTTCAACAAGCACATATACAGTAGGTGTGATGTTTAGGGATCCACAAATAAGAAAATAAGCAAAACACTAAAACATGTACAACTTTTTATTGTACAGTGTAAGGAAAGAGTGACAGGCTCACTATCAACAGCAGGGATTGGAGTTAGAGGTGCTATTTTATTTTGCTCTGTTTGAATCCTGTATTCAGTAAAGCATTAGGAACCTGAGCCGATTTGTAGCCACGATATATGCCCCATCCTGTTACATAACCTTTCATTAATCAATCAGGCCAAGTATACATGTAAAGGTGTCCTAGTCCTTCTTGTCTTCCACATCCCCAATAAATAGTCCTCCTGTAGTATTACCAAACAGCTATATCACAAAATGTAAACTGTGTATATTTGGGATGTCGACATTATTATAATGATGACATATGCAGAATGTCAACATGTTCACAATGTAGACATCTGAAATGTCAACATAAGAAATGCGGACATTCTCAGATTGCCAACAGTTACTGTTAGGCTGTGGGTGGGGAGGGTAAGGCAGTGGGGGAGGGTTAGGGTTAGGCTGTGGAAGGGGAGGGTAAGCCAGTGGGGGAGGGTTAGGGTTAGGCTGTGGGAGGGGAGGGTAAGGCAGTGGGAGGGGAGAGTTAGGGTTAGGCATTAGGAGGCTTGTTTGTTGATACTGGAAGGCAGCTGGTCTTAACGGAGTATGACTCATGAGGTGAGTGGGTACACGGAGGGCGAGGTGCGCTGAAGGAATGCGGACTATACTCAGCGACTGGGGTCGGGTTGGTCCGCAGCGGGTAGCGGGTACAGGTGGCAAGCTGGTATGCAGAACAGGCGAGGTACAGAGCTGAGAAGTGGTAACACTGAGACACTCTGGAACTGCAGCAAGTATGGAGCAAGGGAGCACAGGCTCATAGCTATGCTGTGATAAACGCTGCACTGGCAACCAAAGGACCTCTTGACAGCCCTTTAGTACCCCTCAGATAGTGCAGGATTGGCTGCAAAACACTCCCAGGACAGCTGTGACCTCATTGACTCCCACCAGACACCTGACTAAAATCCAACATGGCCGCGCCCAGTAGTCTCCAGTGCAATGAACTGTCAGTTTCACCTGCTCACACCTCCCTCCAGATGAACCCCCTTAGTCTGTGGGGGCCCCCTGTGCCCAGTGCCGCTCTCCAGGACCCTGCTCCACCGCCGGAGGGACCGCACCAGAGCGCCCGGCGAGGTAAGAGTCGCGATCCTGGCAGCCTGACAGCCCGAATCGTGACAAGGAGGGTTGTGGTTAGGTTGCATGAGGGGAGGTTAGGGTTAGGCACTAGGTGTCACCACCAGAACACCGCAGTAACAGCTGGAAGTCACCATCAGCAACTTTGACAAATATTTTATTAAAATGTATTATGACATCAAATTTAGTAACGTAAAATGCTTACACAATAATTGTCTTAACATAGGGAGATGACGACAATTTTCTCTGCCATTACCCTTAATGGGCAAGATTTTAAAGCAGGATCCTCCATTCTAATCAAAGAATAACACACAACGCGTTTCATCCCTTAGGGCTTCTTCAGGGGTTTTTGACAATCTGGAGGTTATGTAAGAACCACAAAAGAACTTGCAAATGTATCCTTAAATTGGACAAGCTGTGCTTTCAATATGTGATGTGCTCTAGTCCCAGTCCAAAAGCTGCAGCTTTTTCTCCCTGCATTTCATTTTCATTTCTTTTTCAGTTTCTATTCTCCCTCACTGTTTCTTCTGATCCCGTTTTATCTACATTCCTTTTCTTTCCTTTTCCTTCCCTCTCATCCTGTGCCATCTCTTTCCCTGCATCTGGCTATATTACTGTGGTCCCATGTCCCGCCCGCAGCGCTCAAAATACCCCCCTAGTGGTTACCTTGATGGAGCCGGGTCCCGTCCCGCTACCGCCGCCTCATCTGGCTTGTTTGCAAGCCCTGGAGGCCGTGGAGCGCGGGCGCGCGTGCCCGCCACGGCGATGCCGGCTTCTGATGCTGGCGGCTCCCACATAGTTGTAGCTCCGGGGCCCGCGGCTGCTGGCTCTGGTAGGCTGGTGGGTCAGCGTACTCCTGTTGCTGTGCCTGCCCGCCAGGGGTTATCAATATCATGTCCTCCATGGCCACATTATTTGCCCCGTTTGTGGCTGCCTTATCACAACTGCCTGCAGCCGGGTCTCCAGCTTGTGCACCACCCGGCAGTTCCTGCATCTCAATTACCAACACCCATGCCCGAGCAATTTCTGTCAGCTGTGCGTGCATTTTGGTCTTTAGTGGCGCAAGGTACCTCAGGAGCGGTCCCTTCCCTGGTTTTGGCCACTTCAGCTGTTCCTTCTTCTGCACCTGTGTCTGCATCGGGGGCTGTGGCGCCAGATGCTGTGTTACCCTCTTTTTCAGATTAGCGATGTCAGCGACAGTCCCGATGATACAGACGAGGAGGTGGCTTCGGCTGATTCTTTAGGTGGCTAGCAGCCGAATACATCAGGTGGGTCTACTTATGACGAGAACGATGACAGTAGCAGCTGTTCCTCTTCATCGCTAATGTCCGATGCCAGCGGCTCTGCCAGGGTGCGCAAGCGTGCTGCTAAATATGCTAAGTGCGAGGCCAACCGGAAAGATAAGTCATCTACGCGCCGTCGTTCCCGTTCGCGTGCCGCTTCCCGCAAACGTTCTGAACGGTCACTAGGGGTCTGCTGCAATAAAACGGCAGTTCTAGTGTAGGATAAATAAGTGCCTATGTATGGACATTTTTGTGCTCACTGACAAAGCAAAAAAGGATTTTAAGGCGGCCAAGAGTAAGGGAGGAGCTGGCCTAGACGCTTTCAAATCCTTTAGTAATTGCATCGCGGGTTTCTGCATGTTTGCATCATGCTATTTAATAACTCGTCCTGAGGAGCACTTAAATATTATCAGGTATCTGCACCTGATTAATGGCATGCAGCGCGATTTCCGGGGGTTTGCCTGGCGGACTTACGACGAAGAGTTTCGTCGGAAGCAGGATGGCAGGCCTGTCATTGAGTGTGGTGGTAAGTACGTGGAGGTGTGGCTGGAAGTCACCGTGTCTTCCAGTCGAAACTCCCCCTTTTCGGCGTCCACCAGGACCGGGTCATTTTTGCGCTCAGACTCAGAATAAAGGCAAATGTTTTGCTTTTAACAATGCCACCTGTACTCAGGGGCAGCGGTGTAGTTTTCGTCACCTCTGTTTGTGTTGCGGTGGAGCCCATCCCGTGTCCAATTGTTCCCGACTGGCTGGACAGCAGTTTTCCAAGCCACCCGGGAATACCGGGGCTAAGTAAGGCATCGTCCCCAGTGCGTCTGGATGCTATGACCAAATGGTTGGGTTGGTATCCAAACCTTGAGGATGTGCGGTTTTTGTATTCCGGTTTCACTTTTGGTTTTTGGTTACCCATTAGGGGTGAGGTTAGGTTTGGCCCCCCGAAGAATCTGCGGTCAGTGCGCGAGTTACCTGATGTTTTAAAAGCCAAAATTCAGAAGGAAGTGAGCCTAGGGTGAATGGCAGGCCCAATTGAACAACCCCGCTGGACGATTTTATTCTTTCTCCAGTGGGTGTTGTCCCCAAGAAGTCTCCGGGTAAATTTCGGCTCATTCAGCATCTGTCATATCCATCAGGGTCATCGGTGAATGATGCTATACCTCCGGAATTTTGTTTGGTGGTGTATCAGTCATTTGACGAGGCTTTGGAGATGGTTAGGTCGTATGGCCCTGGTGCTCTCATGGCTAAGATAGATGTGAAATCGGTTTATCGTCTACTTCCCCTACATCCTGACTACTTTAGGTACATGGGGCTTTGCATTGGCGACAGATATTTTATAGACAAGTGCTTGCCTATGGGATGCTTTGTTTCCTGTGCTTTTTTGAAAGATTTAGCACCTTTCTTCATTGGTGCGTGGAGACTTCTTGCGGGGGTTACGGCATAGCTCACTATCTCGATGATTTTCTGTGCATGGGTTCTGCAAATTCAGAACGTTGTGCATTTTCTTTGTGAGCCCTGTTTTTTCCATTTCGGGGTACCAGTTGCCGATGAGAAGACTGATGGTCCTCTCGCTTGCCTATCGTTTTTGGGCATCGAGATTGACACCCTGGCAGGGGTTTGCAGGCTTCCTCAGGACAAGGTGGCGAAATTGCGCGACGCAATTGCTACAGGTTTGGCTGCAAACAATTTCTTTGCGGCAAGCACAATCGATCTTAGGCCTGTTGAATTTTGCCTGTAGGGTTATCCCGATGGGCAGAGTTTTCTGTCGGAAGCTGGAACGGTCGACGGCTGGGGCATCCAGACTGCACCATATGGTTCACCTGTCCTCTGAAATCAAGAGGGATCTATCCATTTGTGCATCTTTTCTTGACAAATTTAATGGTGTGGTGACTTGGATGGCTCCAGTTGTTGACAGCTTTCAGCTGCAGCTTTTCACCGACGCGGCGGGTTCAGCGGGTTTTGGTTGCTACCTTGCCGGGTCCTGGTGTTCAGCACCTTGGCCTGAGGAATGGGTGCGTTTGGGTCTCACACGGGACCTGTTGCTCCTCGAACTCTTTCCAATCATGGTTGCATTGGAAGTGTGGTGTGAGCATTTGCGTGATCACAGTATAGTGCTCAGGTGTGATAACCTTGGCATTGTGCATGCGATTAATCAGCAGTGCGCCAAATCATTGCTAGTGTTGCGAGTTTTAGCGCAGTTAGTCTTAACTTGCTTGCGCTGCAATATTTCATTTAGAGTGCGGCATATTCCCGGGGCAGAGAATGAAATCGCAGATGCGTTATCTCAGTTTCAGTGGTCTAGGTTTCGATCTTTGGCCCCTGGGGCTGATGCTACTGGTGTGCTTTGCCCCTCTTATGTTTGGCAGGTCATCAAGCCGGCATGGAGGGCTTAGTATGCCGGTCTCTCACCCCGGGTACTCTAAGAGTTTACAGCCAAGCTTGGGAAGAGTATTCCCGTCACCACAGACATGGAGGTAAGAGCAGGCATCAGTTGATGCTTTCTTTTATTATCTCTGTCTCTGGCAGATCCAGAGCTGTGGTTTCGCATATTTTGGCGGGTATTTCATTTTTCTTTAAGTTAAAAAGCCTTCCAGACCTGACAAAGAGCTTTCTCATTCAGAAGGCCATGAAAGGTTGGGCTCGTTCGGTTCCGCTTGCGCCCGACAAGAGACATCCTATTGATATTTCCCTCCTTCCATTACTCCTCGCGGCCATAGCGGACGTGGCGGATTCGGTTTTTGAAGTTGATATGTTCAAACTAGCTTTTTCTATGGCCTTTCATGGGGCTTTCCGGATTTCGGAATTGGTGGCGGCCTCCAAGCGAACCGATTCTGCGCTCCTTCGGACGGAAGTTCTGGTGGGGGAGAGGTCGTTGCTTTGTAGGCTTAGGCGCTCCCAGACTGATCAGCTGGTTAGGGGCCGTAGGATTTCGCTTGTCCCTTCTGAGGACTTGCGTATTTGCCCCATTGACCTGGCCAAGCGTTATCTTCAGGTCAGGCCTGCTACTGCTTGCTCTTGGCTTCTGCATGAGGCCGTTGGAAATCCTCCAGTTGTAGCGTTACATTCGGCCTGTGCATTGATTGCATTTAATAATGTTATGTTTATTCGTTTATGTTATTTGTTTGTTTACCTTTAACGTATGGTCTTGTGTGTCTTCTTTGTCCTGTCTACCCGACTCGGGGATTAGCTACTTGCCACTGTGGCAGCGGAAGTCTGGAGGCATTTGGCCTTTTATTTTTGCCTGAACTGACGGACCTAATTCGGCTTATTGGCATCACTAATTACAATTAGTATGTCCCTCATCAGGTTTTTCGTTTTATCCTCCAGCTGAGTTATCCGTGTTTTCCTGCTTTCCCCCTCCTCCCCCTCCCCTCTTCTCCACCCCCTTTTACCCTCATGTGTCTTTATGTTTGCTTCGAATTGGCACTGAAGCTTGGCTACATTTCAGCCTGGCAGCTGGTTACACCAACATTTTTCTTTTTGGCAGATCCTCTGCTACTTAATTATAATTGCAAATTAATTTAATTTTGCATTCTTTTCTCCCCCTTCTGGTGTTAAAATCGACTCTCTCAAAATATGGATTGTTGGCCACTCCTATGTTTTCTGGGCTGCTAAGTTCATGAATGCTTGTGGTGCTCCTTCCTTCCCTCACTCTGATTGTGTGCGGTGGATTGGTGTGAGAGGAATGTTGTGGCAGGCTTTGTGTCCTAAACTTTTAGAATCTGCAAGGCGTTTTGGGACTCCTGAGGTTTTGCTGATTCACTTAGGTGGTAACGATCTTGGTAAGACGACTGGGTTGGAATTGAAGAGCTCCATGGTTGACGATGTTGCTAGGATTTCGACAGCATGGCCTTCTTGCAAGATTGTATGGTCGTGTATTGTGCCTCGGCTGGTCTGGCGTGGTGTACAGAATGGTAAGGCGATTGATGAAGCCAGAAAGAAGGTGAATGCGACAGTCGCAAAGCATGTGTTGGCCTCTGGTGGTGGTGTTGTTGTGCATGACAGGATACGTTTCCGGCATGCATATCTGTATAGGAGAGATGGCGTTGATTTGACCGAGGAGGGGGTTTCGGTTTTTGTTGAGGATCTGTTCCAGGTTATTTCTTCAGTGTCTTAGCTATGGTATGGTGGCGGTGCATTGGTTCTGTAGCCAGACATTCGCGTTGGCGGGAAAGAACGGCAGGTCGCTGCTTAGGGTGCAAATAGCTTTCAGTTTGTAGTTTTATAGTATTTTGGTGCGCTCACCCTCTTTGACTCGTTAAGTTCACTGGATCACCCTGCCGGGATAGCGTCATCACCCTTCCAGTAGTTAGTCACGTTAGAGGGTTGAGTGGATACCTTTTGTTGACAGTTGTTTAAGTTACCAGTTGCTCTGCACCTTAGGCGGTGTTTGCTTGGTATGCCTGTCTGTGTGCTGCATGGCTGGAGTAAGCTGTATGTTGCCGTCCTTTCTTTGCCACCATGGCCCTCATTCAGACCCACTCGCGAGCGGCTGTCCGCTCGCAAGTGGGTCGATGGTCTGCACTGTGCATGTGCACGACGGAGGGAGCTCCGTCGTGCGCATGCGCAAGACGCGACAAGCGAAGGACTTTCCTTCGCTCGGAGTGTCTCATCAAAGGGGGCGTGCTGTCGATGTTGACTGACAGCACGCCCCCTTTGGTGGGCGTGCCTGCCAGACGGAGGCGTTCTCATGGGAACGCCTACCGTCTGAAGCCAGCCCCACTGACATCACTAGTGATGTCAGTGGGAGTGATTTTGGCTCTGATAGAGCCAAATTCACTCCTGGCCTTGCGGTTGAAAAACTCAACCGCAGGCTTTTGCTCGCAGTTTCGATGGTCGCGATGGTCAAGACCATCGCGACCATCATCCTGCACGCTCGTATATGCTGTGGGTGGTGACCCACAGCTATACGAGTGTCCAGGAGGACGCTCCATATTAATGGAGGTGGGCCCTGATTCAGAGCGCACGCTCTGGTCAGAGCGTCCGGCTCTGAATCAGGGCCCATATCTCCAATCAGTTTAGATTAATTTAATACTCATTAGATAATTTAAATAAATTACCAACTAATTATTCTGCCAAATCTCATGTCTCTGAGTCTTTATTTCATATAATTTATTAAGAAGGTGTTTTATTGCATGGTGTTACACAGGGCACACCTCTGGCGATTGAAAGTTTAATCAATTATATATATATATATAATTATATTATAATATAATACACACACACACGCAAAACAGTATTTGGACAGCCACCGATTGTGCAAGTTGTTGCACTTTAAAATATGAGAGAGGTCTGTAATTTCCATCATATGTACACTTCAACTGTGAGAGACAGAATCAGAGTGAAAAATTCCGGAAATCACATTGTATGACTTTTAAACAACTTATTTGTATATTTTTTCTGAAAAAAAATATTTGGACAATCAAAAAGTTTAACTCAATACTTTGTAAAGTAACCTCGGTTGGCAATTACAGAGGTCAAATGTTTACTGTAGTTCTTGACCAGGTTTGCACACACTGCAGCAGGTATTTGGCCCACTCTTCAATGCAGATCTAGATGTGTCATGTTTTGGGGCTGTCGCCGGGCAACATGGACTTACAACTCCCTCCACAGACTTTCTATTGGGTTGAGGTCTGGAGACAGGCTAGGCCAATCCAGGACCTTGAAATGCTTCTTACGGAGCCACTCCTTAGTTGCCTGGGCGGTGTGTTTGGGGTCATTGTCATGCTGGAAGACCCAGCCACATTGCATCTTCAATGCTCTTACTGAGGGAAGGAGGTTTTTCCCCAAAATGTCACGATCAGTCGTCCTGTCCCCTTTGCAGAAAAGCATCCCCAAAGCATGATGTTTCCAACCCCATGCTTCACAGTGGGTATGGTATTTTTGGGATGCCACTCATCATTCTTCTCCCTCCAAACAGGGCATGTGGAGTTTTATACCAAAGAGTTCTATTTTGGTCTCATCTGACCACATGACATTCTCCCAGTCCCCCTCTGGATGATCCAGATAGTCACGGGCAAACTTTAGGTGGGTCTGGACATGTGCTGGCTTAAGCATGGGGACCTTTTGGGCGCTGCAGGATTTGAATCCATGATGACGTAGTGTGTTACTAATGGTAACCTTTTTGACTGTGGTCCCAGCTCTCTTGAGGTCATTGACCAGGTCCCCCCGTGTAGTTCTGGGCTGATCCCTCACCTTTCTGAAGATCATTGATACCCCACAAGGTGAGATCTTGCATGGAGCCCCTGGTCGAGGGAGATTGTCAGTGATCTTGTATTTCTTCCATTTTTTTTAAATAATTGCGCCAACAGTTGATCTCTTCTCACCAAGCTGCTTGCCTATTGTCGAGTAGCTCATCCCAGCCCTTGTGCAGGTCTACAAGTTTGTCCCTGGTGTCCTTAGACAGCTCTCTGGTCTTGGCCATGGTGGAGAGGTTGCAGTCTGACTGTTTGAGGGTGTGGACAGGTGTCTTTTATACAGTTAACCAGTTCAAACAGGTGCCATTAATACAGGTAACGAGTGGAGGATAGATGAGCTTCCTAAAGAAGAAGTAACAGGTCTGTGAAAGCCAGAATTCTTGGTGGTTGGTAGGTGTCCAAATATTTATTTTCCACAAGAATATACAAATAAATTGTTTAAAAATCATACAATGTGATTTCTGGAATTTTTTGTTCTGATTCTGTCTCTCACAGTTGAAGTGTACCTATGATGGAAATTTCAGACCTCTCTCATCTTTTAAAGTGCAACAACTTGCACAATCGGTGGCTGCCCAAATACTTTTTTGCCCCACTGTGTGTGTGTGTGTGTGTGTGTGTGTGTGTGTGTGTGTGTGTGTGTGTGTAATAACTATATATATATATATATATATAATTTTTTTTTTTTTTTAATTCTTAATATGTGCAATTGTAAACTATGGGCCTGATTCAGTACCGATGGAAAGTGCAGCTACAGACATAGATTGAGCGATTGTTTGCATATAAGCGATCACACTGCTATTATGGACGCACAAAGGAACTCATCGCAGAGTGAGTGACAGGATGTCAGCGTTTGAGAGTGGTGACGGTGGAGTGGTTGGAGAAGCGCAGCGTGCCTGTCCATTTGAATGGCGTTTCCTGAGCATGCATAAATTAGCTTTCTGCGATTGCATACGCAGCATGAGAGCCCTCTGCGTGCGAGGAGACTAGCAGTGTCTGCGGCAGGTCAGACCTGCTGTAAATGCTGCATGAGTGGTCGATGTGTATCGATGGTACCGATGTTTACGCCTAAGATTAACATTGGACGAATGCGAGAAACCAAAAGTGGGTGTCTTTATGCTGGCTGAGCTTTGGCAAGCATTAGCATGTTTTTGCCGCTGTGTTCCATAGGGAATCACAGATTCAATCGCAATTTGTGATCCGTACTGAATCAGACCTTATGTTTTCTATTGTTAGAGACAATTCCATATGTCCTACAGGCATGCAGAGTGCATGAGTCTCACTTTCAGCTCAATGGGTTTCACAGTAGAATTTGCTTTACAAAAGCTGTAATCCCTCTCCTGAATCACAGACAAGGCATAATGAGACTATAAGATTTATTGGCCAATGGTTCTTGAGTGCTTATTTAAAGCAAAGAACGCCATTCCATCAATATAAATTCAGAATGCAGTGAATTAAAACTATTCCATTTTCCTGTTCTGGTTATTTATCATGGAGGTAGTGAGACCTAAGGTTATTACAACAGAAATAGTGTGTACAAAGCAGACATACATTACTCTTATTTCTCACCATTTTATAAATACATTCATTACAAAGCTGTTGGGCCACACTCATTAGTCAGAGCTGTCACTAACTTGTACAGTACAAATGTAGAGGAAGTGAATCAGTCATGTTTGGGGCACAAATGCTTAACAAAAATGGAAACATGCAGATTACACTTGTTTTGTCCTCTAGTAATTATCTCATTTTGTTTTATATGCAAAATTCGAGTAAAATTTAATCTTAAAATCGGTCATATAAAAACACCACTTTAGTTTTATTAATCATTATGTTTGAAACTTAAGCAGCATAGAAAGTATGTATGAAAGGAAAAATAAATAACTTATTTCACATAAAGAACACATTTGTAAATAAATTGTAGTTTACCTCAATTATTCCTCTCTCTCTTTTTACCATTGACATTAGTTTGTAAAACTGTTTTTGCTAAAAGATAACTCCACCCTAATAATGAAGGGTGTTGAGTAAATCAGATCCAATGGTACAGCGCTCATATGGGGAGATGTATCAAATCGAAAGAGGTAAAGTGGAGATGATCCAACGGTCCAGCTCTCCTATGGGGAGATGTATTAAACCTTCCAAAGAGATAAATAGCAACCAATCAGCTTCTGTCATTGTATAGACTGTGCTAGATAAATGATAGCTAGAAGCTAATGGGTTGCTATAGGCTATTTCTCAATCTTATCTCTCTTGAAAGTTGGAAAAATCTCCTTTCTAACCTCTTTACAAATAAGGTGAGCCTCAGCAGGGGAATTACTGTGGTGAGTTTCATGTGCAACAGCCTTTGTAGATTCTTCTGCTGGGACCTTCATTCTGCTGTGTATTTTTGTATTTTTTTATTTTGTGCAGCTGGTTCTCCGAGTCCTCAGATCAGTAAAGGCCAGGGCCGGCGCTATCATTAGGCAGTTTTAGACAGCTAACTAGGGGGCCGGCCACTCGAGGACGCCACTGAGCAGCCTAACATAAATAATATCAAAGATGTCTCTCAAAGAGACATCCTCTTTTAGCCGGTGCTGGCGGAGGCCACAGGACTTGGCAGCCACCGCTATCCCTTTCACCCCACACAGCACACTAAATTGCCAGTCAAGGTCTTAAGGCGGGTATCCACTACCCGATTAAACAAAGCGATTGAACGATAATGACATCGTTCAATCGCTCATTAATCGGGTACAAATCAGGCATGCAAATGTCGGAAACGACCAGCGATGCGCACTCCTGTTGGTCATTTCCGACATCAATCATCGCTGGAACATGCTGGTCAATCTGTCGATAACGACAGATTGGCCATGTTCGGGGATGATGGAGGGTGCCTACACTGAACGACTGATCGTTCAGTGTAGGCACTGCAGGGGATGGGGAACGACGGTACGATTAGGATGTCATAATCGTAATGTCTTCCCTGGGTCATGTAGTGGATATGCGGCATTAGTGTCGGCCCCATCGCTGACTAGTGGTGGCTTACAATAGCAGCATTGACACTCCAGGCACATGACTGATGTACAGTGAGCTGTGATGTAGGAAGCCAGACTGGCGGCCTGCCCACATATCTCTTCCCCCCCCGACTCTAGTAGTCTCTTCCCTACCTGGTCAGTGGCGTGTTCTCCCACCCCCATTTAATTTGGTACACACTCTGTATGCTGTGGATCAACATGGTGCTCTCCTCACCTATCTCCTGTGTGGCTTTCGCATCTTCCCCCGATGACGGGCAATATATTACAACATTCAGCCAGTGAGGCCGCTGGTCATGTTATGTGAGCTCAGTAGCACTGCATGTATACTGATGTGACCATGCCTGTCAGCAGAAATGGGGGGCACAAAGTATCACAGGCCGCAGACACTGTCGCCAGCTTGGCATCAGGCATCCACCACTGCTGATCTCCATACAGCACTGCTCCTTTAAATCAACATCCAGAGGTAAGCAGGCTGTGAATGTGCAATTCTGGGGTATCAACTACCTGGGCCTGTCCAGCAGTAGTGGTACTACAAGTCCCAGCACACCTCGCTCTGAATCAGGGCCCTCCTCCATGAAAATGGAGCGGCCTCCTGGCCGCTCGTATAGCTGTGGGTAACCACCCACAGCATATGCGAGCGGCCAAAAAGATGGTCGCGATGGTCTTGACCATCGCGACCATCGGACTTGCGACGGAGACCCTGCGGTAGGGTCTCCCAGCCACAAGCCCTGGAGTGATTTTGGCTCTATCAGAGCCAAAATCACTCCCACTGACATCACTAGTGATGTCAGTGGGGCCGGCTTCAGACGGTAGGCGTTCCCATGGGAACGCCTCCGTCTGGCAGGCACGCCCCCGGCACGCCCACCAAAGGGGGCGTGCTGTCAATCAACATCGACAGCATGCCCCCTTTGGTGCGAGACGCGGAGCGTTGGAAAGCCTGTCGCTCCCCGGGTCTCGCGCATGCGCACGATGGAGCTCCCTCCGTCGTGCGCATGCGCAGTGGGGAACATCGACCTGCTTGCGAGCGTCCTGACGTTCACGAGCGGGTATGAATGACCCCCTCTGTGTACCGATATGCTGTCTGTGTGATCAGACCCTCCAAGAGCCGCGCTGGGCCCGGGTAAAAGGTGGCGTGGGCTCATCGCGGGAGATGTGGCCACGCCCCCTTAGGTAAAAAAAAAAAAAAATAGCAGTCCCTGCTTCTTAGCACCCGGAAGCAGTCTCCCAGTGCAGCCCAGCACACAGCAGCGTGTGCTGGGCTGCTGTGATGTAAGAGGGGGGAGCGGTGCTGGACCCGGGTCCCTCCAGCAAGCCTGGGCCCTGGTAATTAGTACCCGCTCCCCCCCTCTCGGCACCCCTTTGTGTGATATGGCGATCACTGATATACTGTCTGTGCACACTTTGATGTTTTCTGTGCGGTATGACGGTCCCTAGGTTGCTGTCTGTGCAGTACTGCAATGGTATCTGTATTTTATGGTGGTCACTAACATATCTATAGAATGAGCCCCTAACTAAAGAAGGCAGCATGTACCTGGACAGCCTTGTCAGGTATACTATAAGTAACAGGTTATCATAACTATCTTCCAGCAACATGATGGGCCCGCATGGGTGCAAGGGCGATGTTGTGTAGCTTTGCCTAGTGTGCCTAGAAATCTTGCACCGGCCCCGGTACAGGCACAAAGATTTTATGCCTGGAGGCATATAATATTAGTGTTACTATAATTACTTGTTTCACATTATACAAGTGCTATTGTAAAACCTCAACAGCATTGCTTCCACTATATGGAGGTTTAAGATTTCCTACTTAACATAACCTGGTGTTTTATACCACCGACCAAGGGCCCACACTCAGACCCAGATAGGTGCGCACATTTCACTTCTCAGCATCTGTTTAAGGACCATGTGGTGATGTGGGAAGTGTGCAGGTGGAGGTCGAGCTAAATAAATAGGCAGGACCTTATAATGAGGTCCCAACAACAACAGGCAGACAGAGTTCAGCCTAGACCGACTGCACTATCAGGACCTAATTACATCAATAAATTATGCTGGAGAGTAGTTCCCTTAGTTCAGACGTTTTGGTTTAATTTCAAACCTTTTATCAAGGATATAGTACAAAAAACAACATCACAATCTTACCTTTAAGTAGGTACATGCACAGTTCACAGACACGCGTCTCCCACGGCAAGCCATCCCATTCCTATGACGTAATCAGTGTGTGCCTGGACACGGCGTCCACACATCAGCGCAATCACAAGCAGCTTGGAGGTTGCCTATGTGATGGAGGACACTAATTAATTAGTGCTTAAAACACCACCACCACATGAAAACAATAAATTATGGACATGACACCAATATAAAGAGATAATGGGCACAATACATTAAAAAAAAAGAAAGAAAGTCTGAAAAGCAATAACGGGTGCAGGCACAATGACATCTATATAATAAGCAAAAAAGTGTGTTTGTCTGTTTGTCCTTTATGCATGGCCAGAGTTTTGTGCCTAGCTCCACCACATTTGGCATGGTGGTGTATAGTAGTTTGACCAGGATTAGGTTTTTGCCAAGGTTTAAACTTTGTCAGGGCCACACACTGTCACACAATCCCATAAAAGTGGGACACTCTTAAATTATACAGGTTCTGGAGTTGAGGGGCTGCCTTCATACACACACTGGGCCTCATTCAGAGGCGGTCGGAGGATGCAAGCGGTCGCTCAGAAACTGGGCGGCCACTTGCATCCTGACCGCCCGCCTCTGTTGCGGTTGTTAGGCTGTGGGTTAACACCCACAGTTCTAACGACCGCTCCGGTGATGGTTGCGATGGTCAGAGACCATCGGGGCTTACGATGAGACCCTAGGGTAGGGTCTCCCTTGTCGTAAGCCCCGGAGAGCTTCTGGCTCTGTCTGAGCCGGAAGCTCTCCACTGACATCACTAGTGATGTCAGTGGGGCCTCCCCCAAACGGTCGGCGTTCCCATGGGAACGCCTCCGTTTGGGCTGCCACCCCCCCCGGCCCGCCTTCCAAACGGGGCGAGCTGTCAATCAACATCGACAGCTCGCCCCCTTTGGATCGAGACCTGCTACGACCGGCGCTGTCGGTCGTAGCGGGTCTCACGCATGCTCTGTGGGGGGCCATCGACCCGGTCCGAGCGCATCGGCGCTAACGACCGGATCTGAATGACCCCCACTGTCACAGTGAATATGAGGCTCATGAGCAGCTCAGCACTCGATACATTCAGACTATGACAGACAGCATAATCAATCCACAATCTTTGATCCTGGCGAAGCTCAGCATACACATACAGAGATTACAAACAGCAGGTGAAATTGATCGCACCCACTCAGTGCCACTGCGGACGGGCCCCCTTCTGTCCAGGAACGGGACTCCAGTCCCAGCATTCCACCCCTGATTACAGTCCTGCTAGAAGTGGTCTTCAATGTTGGTCTGCAGAGTAATTTCAGGGGGTGATTCAGCTGTGGATGCAGTTACAGTGATCATGCAGATTCACAATTATCGTGAATCTGCAAATGCGCCTGACCCGTACTGTGCATGTGCAGTATGGGTCTGCGATCTCGCACGCAGTTCAGCAGAAGACTGTCAGTGATTGACAGTCTGCTACAGTTTCTGGGTGGGGAGGGGAGGGGCGGAGTGGTGAGGCCAGGATCTTTGTCAGCTGACAGATTTCCTGGCCTACTTTACTCATCTGCGACGGTCAGCTTGCGTGACCCCATGGTCCTTGGACAAAGCTCGGATCAGTTAGTTGTGACGACTCCTGCTGCATTACTATATTACAGCTATTACAGTCAGTTTCATAACTACACATGCCATCAGACTTTGGACCTGATTCAGACCTGCTCGCAAGCGGCCGATCGCTTGTACGCGACCGATGTTGTCAGACCACGCATGCGTATGCTTCATTATGCGCATGCTCAAACTACTCAGAGCGATCGGAATCCGCTCCCTCGCCCAACAAAGACAGCCCAGTGTAATGAGTGACAGGAGAGGCCATTTGTGGGTGCTTACAGGGGCAGGACACTAATAACGGGGGTGTGGAGGTGCGAACGCAGGAGTGCCAGAGTGTAGCAACGCCGTTTCAGAGGCGTGCATAATTATCAGCCAGCGTCATAGTACACGTCACCTGCCTGTTTTTTACACTCACTGAAGTCCTCGCAGTGCTTGCGTTAAGGTAAGGCAACCGCAAGCGCTGCAAGCCCTTCTGATAGTCCTCGATGTACCAGTGTTTTAATACACTTCCAGGAGATAACGTGCGCTAGTGGGCGTCTCTACAGATGCTAATGGGCGTCTTTAGACACAAAGTGATCGCTCGTCAACACAAAGTGGGCGTGCTTATGCCTTTCCGAGCGATCGCCTGCCATGACGTTATTTAGCCGAATTTGCATACGCTAGGTGCGAGCGATCGCATCTAACGAGCAGCTCTGAATGAGCTCCTTTGTCCAGGCTTCTCCCATAGAGGAAAGTGAGCTAACGCAAACTTCACTGTACTTTATAAAGTTCTTACTGGGTAACATGCTGTTGTTTCCTGGGCCTTAGGTCTGCTGACTTTCCCTGACTGTAATTTTTGTTTAGTATTCTGTGCTATGTATATGGATAAAGGAAGGGGAGCAACTCAGTAAAAAAAGGAATACAATAAAAACAAGATATATGAGCGCTAATAATCATAAAAATAAGAGAAAGTATAAGAAGAACATGCAAAAAATTTTAATGCAATAAAAATAATGTAATGTTATAAAAATATAAAAGGGCTATAAACATTATTTTTATTGCATTTCAATTTTTTGCATGTTCTTATACTTTCTCTTATTTTTATGATTATTAGTGCTCGTATATCTTGTTTTCCCTGACTGTCGCCATGGTCAGGTGGATGTTCCCGATCAGCATGCTCTGGAACATGATTAAAATGATCACATGTTCAGAATGTCGACTTTTAACATGTCGATACCAGAATGTCAACATTTTTTTTAAATAAGCAAAAAAGTAGAGATTCTGGTGACGACATTTTGCCGTTCTGCACCACGTGAGGTTTCTGTCTTCCCTGAGCTCGCCTTAGGACCCTGCATTATGGTTTGACAGGAGTACTGCCCTAGTCAAACTCCCCACCTGCCAATGTCCAGCTGCTTCCAGCCGGCGGACCCCGCGGTCCTGGGCCTGGCCGTTAATGATCCTTCCGCAGGTTCACCTACGGAAACCTTGTTACGACTTTTACTTCCTCTAGATAGTCAAGTTTGATCGTCTTCTTACCATTCTGCTCCACGTGAGGTTTCTGTCCTCCCTGAGCTCGCCTTTGGGAACGCCTCCGTTTGGCCAGCCACCCCCCCTGCCCGCCTCCAAAACGGGACAAGGTGTCAATCACAATCGACAGCTGCCACGCTTTGGTGCGAGACCCGTAGCGATAGAGCGCCCGTCGCTGGCCGGGTCTCGCACGCACGCGCGCGCACGCCAGGGTGCACATGCGCAGTGGGGGACCATCTACCCGCTTGTGAGTGCTGTGCGCTCGCGAGCGGATCTGAATCAGGCCCACTGTTCCCTCCTTCATTAGCATACCACGGGTCGCTAGCATTATTGCTAGGTTTGATGTGCAGCACACACATACACCAAACTTGCCTACAATCCCGATTTTGGTCGGGAGCCTCCCGAAAATCGGATACCGCTCCCAAACAGCGGGGTCCTTTTCAGGATCAATGGAATGGGATGGGATCATAGGCAAAAACAAATAAAGGCTGCAGGTGTACTTCAGGGTCCAGTCTTGAACCTGGGCAACGCCAGGTATCCCAGCTAATAAATAATTAACTAATAATAATGAGAATTAATAAAACTAATTTTCATAAAAAACTGTGTACATTTCTAAGATAACCTGGTGCTAGAAAATATTAACAAAATATAAAAAAGTTAATTAATAAAAGAAATATATAAAATTTCCGTGTTAATGAGAAAAACACCCCTCAGTAATAGTATAATACACGGCCACGGGGACTGCCTCCCCCCTCTCTCAGGGCAAGGAGGGTCCCCAGTGCCGCCCACTGCATGAAAGCCAGTGCAGGCTCAGGGGAATATTTACTAAAGTGAGAGTTTTTAGAAAATGGAGATGTTGCCCATGGCAACCAATCAGATTCTAGCTATTATCTTCTAGAAGGTGCTAGTTAAATGTTAAGTAGAATCTGATTGGTTGCTATGGGCAACATCTCCATTTCTAAAAACTCTCACTTTAGTAAATATACCCCTCAGTGTCTAACACTGGTCGCGCTGGCAGCATCATAGGGCTGCATCTCTACTCAGCTCCCCGGGGGCTGCTACTGCAGACTGCCCCCCTTCTCTCCTCTCTCCGAATTGAAGCCAGAGCTGCATTCAGTCTGTGTGTGGGGCCTGTGTGAGAGGAAGGAGTGGGGCCAGGCTGTTACTGGGCATAGGGAGTAAGAGCCAACTCCAGTTCAAGCAGAAGTTTCAATGCTGGCAGCCCAGAATCATCATGTCCAACAGGTGACTGTCACTCATATATGATGGCTGTGTGTCTGTTTATAGAGGCTGTGTAACCTTATAGTGGGCTGTGTGCCTGTATATAGGGGCTGAGATACTCTATAGGGGGCTGTTTGAATTCAGGGGCTGTGTTACACTATAGGGGGTTGTGTGTCTGTATATAGGGGCTGTGTTACCTCATAGGGGGCTGTGTATCTGTATATAGGGGCTGCTTTACCATATAGAGGGCTGTGTGTCTATATAGGCGCTATTTTGTACCCTATAGGGCAGGGGTGGGGAACCTTTTAACTGCCGAGGGCCATTTTGATACATATTATTCGTCGGCCCGGTGCAGACCACGTCCCCTCCGTGTGATGTCACATGGGGGAGGGCCTCAATAACCGGTGATTACAGCAATGCCCGGAGCATTCTGAGGATGCTTGGGGGAGCTGTAAAGGCAGCGGTGTGACCATCTGAAGCGTCCTAAGGATGCTCCAGGTGGCAATGCTGCATAGAGTCTGGCCACTGGGTGCCATTCTAGGCACCCTGCTGCCCAGATGAGGCTAGCAGAAAAAAGCTCAGAGGGCCAGACCATATAATTCCGAGGGCCTTATACGGCCCCCGGGTCTGAGGTTTCCCATCCCTGCTATAGGGAGCATTGTGTGTGTATATAGGGGCTATGTTACCCTAAAGGGGCTGTGGTGTTATATAGAACTGTGTGTCAGTATCTAGGGGGCTGCTGTGTTATATAGAGCTCTGTGTTGGTCTATAGGGAGCTGCAATGTTATATAGGGCTGTGTGTTGGTGTGTACAGGCTGTAGTAAGTGTATATCACTAAGGTGTCCTCATGCTCTAGGTCTGTGCCAAGTGTCCTGGTGCCGGCTGCTACCCCAGTGATGGGATTCACGGTGAATCGCATCTTCTTGGACCCACCCCTGCTTTACAATGCCGGTAATATCAGCATTGTTTAGCAAAGAATGGGGCCCAGATAACGCGATTGTGTTGCCACATCCATGGCACCGTCCACTTCAGCTGCTCCACAACGCAACGCTAACCTGGCTTTCCTCTCCCAGAGGGGGCAGCCCAAAGGTCGACAAGTATGCCCAGAAGTGCACGCTATGAGAGCAGATCACAACTTCTGGTTTGCATTTCGCAGTGGAATGCAAATCCTGAAAGCGTGGCAGCTGGGTGGGCAGACTTATGCAACGGCCTAGTAGGTAGTGTGAGCCAGCCCGGCAGGCAGTGTAAGCCGGCCTAGCAGAGGGGAGCATGGGACGAGCCCAGCGGGAACTTACCCACTTTCCCAGTCAATCCCATGATCATAAATGTCGCAAGTGAAATGCCCACTTTTTGCTAGATGGTTTACATTTAGCCATTATGAATGTCGACAAAATATACTGAACCGCCATAGGCAGACGGTGAAGAGGTTAAGTAAAAAAAAGTCCATGGCTGCAGCGGCAGGAGTTGTGAACACTGGATTCGAGCCTGAACCTGAAGAATAGCGTCAGAGGGCAAAGTTAATTCAACAACAGTGGTGGTCAGAGCTGGTGCTAGGTTTCACGGCACCCAGCACCAACCTGTGCTACACTATCGCCACTGCCCTCCGCCCCATCACCCCCCTCACTGAGCTTATATCAATAACTCAGTGTATGGGTAGAGGGCGGGGTTCTTCTGAAACCAGCCAAGTTGTGGTCCTGGCACCCCTGTGCAGCCACACTGACAGAACCTGCCTCCCGCCCTGGAGGTGGTGATTGGAAACAAATCCTGATGTCTATGTGATATCCCAGTGTGATTAGATGAGTAGAGAAAATGCCATTTAATCCTGTATTGGCCTTGTTGTTATATGTGATTTTATATAGGTACACTGAAAAATATACATGTATGGTTCAATAGCTATTTATGTATTTACACTGAATTAAATAGTTAAAGCAAATCAAAACTGAATAAATTAGTAATGCTAAAAATGTTGTTAGCAATATGTTGGCACCTATAGCTTCGGTGCTACCATATATTACATCCTGTTTCCCCTGCTAGTGAGCTGATGGGCTCTAACCTAACTGTACGACAGAGGGTCCTCGAGACAAGGACTCTGTGATCAGGGTTGCTGAGGGGGGGGAGAGGGTACTAATTACTTGCATAGGCCCGGGTCTGGCCCCACCCCCCTTCCCTCTGACATCACAGCAGCCCAGCACACGCTTAGGATACCAGTGTAAATTCCTTGTTTCCATTGTGTGTACTAGACAGTAATTTGAAATTGTTGATTTGTGTTTCTGTTCAGGTATGTAGATTGTTACTATGCTGAATGATGTCTTTGAATAAATCCTATATATTGTTGAACATTCTTGCTTGTATCTATAGTGTAACCCTGTGGAAGCATCAAAGAAGATCTGGAAAGAGCATTGTCTGGTAAGAGAATATTATATTGCACTACACACAGAACTGTCCGTATAGCGGTTGTTACATCAGTCCATATTAATGTGCTTTGTCTGTTATGGGAGACTTTTCAGGATACCATAGCTCATCTCTTATCCTCAGTCCCTGAATCAACTTGTCCCTCTCTCTCATTTTTTTTATGGTTCCTTATTCAATATCATTGTATATATTTACTAATTGTTGTTCTTTGGTTATTAAATGTAATTTTTTATTTGATGATGGCTTCAGTGTTTGTTCTGAGGAGTCACAGAGATGTAATTATAATATACAGGTATATAGAGCTGTCTTTTCTTTCCTTCTCATAATGCACTGTAGTTAAAATTACTAAAATTTAACATTTATTTTGGTTAAAAAAAATAATACTGTGACGAACATTGGAGTCCTTAGTGCTATTGTCAAATCAGCCCATTCTCAGTGGGTCATGTGTTCTTCATATGTACCTGTTAGGGAATCGGTATGTTATACTGGTGGCTCAAATACAGACAGCGGCAGGCCGGTGGGTCGAAATCCCGACAGGTAAAGGTAAGTAACATAACCCTCCCCTCTCCCCCCCTAACCCTCCTTTAGGGGTGCCTAACCCTAGCCTCGCCCTTTAGTGCCTAGCCCTAACCGCCCACCAGGGGTGCCTAAACCTAACCCCTCCTCCCTGCACCCTAAACCTAACCCTACCGAGGGGTGCCTAACCTCCCCCCTAGTGCCTAACCATAACCCCCCTTCCCCTAACCTAACCCTAACCTTCCCTGGGGGAGTGCCTAACCCTAAGTCCCCCTGGGGGTCCCTAAACCTAACCCCCCCCATCCCCGGGCTAAGTGTCCAAGGGCGATCGGGATGGCGGGGGGATTAAGATAGGCGTTGGCATTTCGATGCCTATCGTAAGTCCCTTGTCGGGCAGGACGAGTCAGGCTTTAGACCGGTGACATCGCGTCTTCCGGTCTATTAACTACATCCCCCTGTTAGTATTGTCTGTTTTGCAATTGTCCTTGCTATATGCTTTTTTACCAGCAGGGGTCACCAGGCCCTTCTGAAATGAACTGCAGTTCTGTTCCCTGCCAGAGGTGCTGTTCTCTGGACATTACTAGATCAGTTACCTGGTGAATCATTGCCAATCAGCAATCATGGACAACACCTGTTTACTAGTCTTATAGGCTAACAGGGTTCATGGAATATCTACACAGGAACTAATATTTATATAAATCTATTCCCCTAATAAATTCCACAATCTTAAATTTTTGGGGGACGTGCAAATAAGAATAAATATATCATAATCTAAGTCAAAAACAAGAAAAAGTTTTTTTCTTGTTTAATTACACACACAGATTATTAATTAATTATTAATAATCTGTGTGTGCCCGCTATAAGAATACTTTTTCTTGTTTTTGACTTAAACTGGCCACACATCTAAAGATTATCTGTCCAACCAGCCAACTAGTTGATTGGTTGGAATGAAAATCTGGTAATGTATGGGAGTAACTGAGCAATTTGCTCCTAAATGCTCTTCTGCATCACCTTCTTCAAAGCCGCATTTATGCACCTGCCACGGCTATTTAAAAACCTGACTTACCTTCAGCATGCAAAAACGGGAGTACCCATAGTGATCCCCCATGTCTGGACATCTTTAGGGGGTCCAAGGATGTTTTCCCGAAAATTCCTGTTTTTTTTCGCCGCTCCCAGTTTTGCCGGGTCCCCGTTTTTGCGTCCTTTGAAATTGAATATGGGGAATATCGGGCACGCGCGCGATACTTTTCAACCTGGAAAACAGGCGAAAAGTCCAGCAGGCGAAAAGTCCAGCGGGCAAAAAGTCTGGACTTTTCGCATAAAAAATTACTCCCACTGTCACTAGTGATGTCAGTGGGGCCGGACCCAGACGGTAGGCGTTCCCATGGGAACGCCTCCGTCTGGCAGCCACGCCCCCAGCACGCCCACCAAAGGGGGCGTGCTGTCAGTCACCATCGACAGCACGCCCCCTTTGGTGCGAGACCCGGAGTGACAGCTTGGCTGTCGCTGTCCGGGTCTCGTGCATGCGCACGACGGAGCTCCCTTCATCGTGCGCATGCACATTGGGGTAACATTGAACCGCTTGCGAGTGTCCTGTGCTTGCGAGCGGGTCTGAATGACCCCCTCTGTTCAAGTACCATATTATTATCTGCTACGTGGTACATCCTGGTAAGATTACATCCTGCTCCTTTTATCTGTTAATTATATTCAATACCTGCAAATCTTGCATACTACTGTACATTCAAGTATACAATGATTTTCAATATGTGCATACCCGGTTGTGTTATGAATTTCAAGTGTTTCCGCAATTCCAGCTACTGTGTATCTTGATTATTAATTATCCATTATCCAGTCACACCCAAGTGGAATTATCTGAGCTGCTCATGTGAGTCATACAATAAATACCTTAATATTCCTTGCTACATCTTGTGAAGTTGTGTTTCTGCTATACTCCAGGGCAGGGCCGGCGCTACCATTAGGCAGCATTAGGCATCTGCCTAGAGTGCCGGCTCCTGAAGAGAGTCCATCAAACAAAATAAAAAGTATTTCTCTGAAAGAAACATCTTCTTTTACAGGGAGCAGATGGCGGCTGCCAGTCTAAGCTGCAGCAGCCGCCGCTGTCCATGCCAACCCTATACAAGACCTCACTGGTCGCTGCCAGTGGTGCCAGGTCTCTGTTGCAGCAACCGGCTCCTGGGCTGTCAGCGCTCATGTAGCAGCGCTAGTGTGTGCCCCCGGGCTCTGTCAGGGCCGCAGCTGTCTGTGAGGGGACGCAGCTTCGGATATTGCCAGCACATCCCCTGCATCCCCACGATCCATTCCACAGCCTCCTCTCTAGCTCATGCATGGGGGTTTCTGAAAACATAGAAACCCCCTGATGAAACGTTTCCAATTCCCATTGCTATCGGCAGAAGGGGTGGAGCCAATACGACAAACCCCGCCCCCATATTAACTGCGAAACGCGGCATAGCCTTTACATTGCGAGGGGGCTAATGATGAAGGTGCCCCCATTAGCAACCTGCAGCTGCTGCATCAATAATGTAAGTATGTACTGTATGTGTATGTTTTGTGTGTATGCAGTATGACCCTGGACATTCCCACCTCCAGGTAACATTATGTCTGTGTCCATCTGCATGGGACACACGTAGCCTCCTTATGGCCGGGATGTACTTTACTAAATGGAAAATGCAGTAAAAACCTTGTTTTCAGGGTTTTACCACATTTTCCATATGTATCAACAGCTGGCCTCCAGGGCTCCGATGTAGAGGGTAACGCCAGCTTTTGCTGGCATACCCTACAGAAGCCTATGGTCTTCTACCGCATCGCCCTGATATGAGGGATCCGATCGGATCCCTCGCGGCTGCCACGTCACTCGGCGCATGCGCAGATGGACTCCCGGGTCATAGACCCGGAAGTCCGCAGCGCAGATCGCAAAGGACAGCTCTTATCGATTATGTTATATGCGATCAGTAGGTATGTGATGCATGGCGGGATGTACTCCGCAAGGTTAGTACATTCCACCATATGTGTTAAACCTCTTTTGGGGGGAACAGGGGCGGTAAGGTGAAGTTTTGCCTAGGGCGCCTAGAAACCTTGCACTGGCCCTTCTACAGGGGTTAATTCATAACAACAGTACCTTTTCTATATACACTATATACTGAGGAAACTCATTTATTGCTGAAATATAGAGAACAATTAGTTATTATATAAAGACTTATCAATTACAGTCATGATTAATACCATGGGGGCCAAAACAATTAGTTTATGCATTAAGCAATTCCACGTTGAAGTAATTATTTCTTATAGTTACCTCCTGTGAGTGGTGATTAACCTTTCAAGTTAATTCACTGAATGATGGCCGATCTCCATATAATGCATTGCTAGGGGATAATAATTTCTTACTCTGTGCCTCCAGCATTTCCAGCTGGCACTTTTGTGCATAACTATTATGATTATTTTTGCAGTTAAAGTATCTTTTTCAACAGCCTTAGATAAGTAACTATAACCCCTCCTATAGAACATTGAAATTGCCTCAAAAGTAGCTTGCTTTCTAGCCTGCAGATGTAAAAAATCTCTCTAGCATTGCGAGATCCAGGGTCCGTGCTGTCCCAGCTGTGGTGATTGGGGAACTGCAGCTGTCTAAATCACCACTGACCGTTCATACATTGCCTAGCGTATCAGCGCACTTGTAGATAGCAGCGCCAATAATGACGACAGCAGCGCTGCCCCACATTAATACATGGGGGAGAAGCGGTATTGGGGCACATAATGTGCACTGATTCCACTAAACCCCCTTATCGCCTGTTCATACATCTCCTTCTGAAAGCCTGAGGAAACCCATGCTCAGTTTAGCGGTAAACTCTCGCACTATAATATTGGCTGAGTTGTATTTTCAAAATGGGAAAACATCTGGATGAGAGTTTAAACCGTGAGTTTGAGTCTGGCTCTATTACATAGGCAGAGTTTCAAAAGTGTCTGTTATATCAGTGAGACAGTGCAGTCTGGTACCAAGGGGCCTATGTATCAAAGCTGGATGAGAGATATAATTGTGAGGTGAAGACTTTTGGAGGATGGCCTGGTGTCAAGAAGGGCAGCAAAGAAGCCACTTCTCTCCAGGAAAAACATCAGGGACAGACTGATATTCTGCAAAAGGTACAGGGATTGAACTGCTGAGGACTGGGGTAAAATTATTTTCTCTGAATCCCCTTTCAGATTGTTTGGAGCATCTGGAAAAAACGCTTGCCTGGAGAAGGAAACGTGAGCGCTACCATCAGTCCTGTGTCATGCCAACAGTAAAGCATCCTGAGACCATTCATGTGTGGGGTTGCTTCTCAGCCAAGGGAGTGGCATCACTCACAATTTTGCCTAAGAACACAGCCATGAATAAAGAATGGTACCAAAACCTCCTCCAAGAGCAACTTCTCCCAACTATCCAAGAACAGTTTGAGGAACAATGCCTTTTCCAGCATGATGGAGCACCTTGCCATAAGGCAAAATAGATAACTAAGTGGCTCGGGGAACAAAACATCAAAATTTTGAGTCCATGGCCAGAAAACTCCCCAGACCTTAATCCCATTGAGAACACCTGGTCAATCCTCAAGAGGCGAGTGGACAAACAAAAACCCACAAATTCTGACAAACTTCAAGCATTGATTAGGCAAGAATGTGTGGCCATCAGTCAGTATGTGGCCCAGAAGTTGATTGACAGCATGCCAGGGCAAATTGCAGAGGTCTTGAAAAAGTAGGGTCAACACTGCAAATATTGACTCTTTGCATAAACTTAATGTAATTGTCCATAAAATCCTTTGACACTTTTATGAAATGCTTGTAATTTTATTTCAGTATACCATAGTAGCATCTGACAAAAAGGTCTAAAAACACTAAAGCACCAAACTTTGTGAAAACAAATACTTGTGTCATTCTCAACTTTTGGCCATGGCTGTACTTAGACGTGTTTTGTGAATTCCTGAGTTATTATTGCAATTCTTTTGTTGAGCTTAAAAGTCTTGATGGGATAAGCTAAATTTGAACAATCTTGTGATATTCCTTTAACAGTAATTTGCTTGTTGTACCACCCACTTGAATTTCCTAGTTTGTCAATTTTACTGTTATCTCCGATGAGTCTTCAGCCATTCCAGTGTCCCAGCATCATAAAACCTTCATTTTGTTTAAAGTGATTTACTAGTAAATGTATTGAAATAATATTGTAAATTGCTATTTACTGGTTTTTACTCATTGTGTGACATTCATTATCTGTTTAATAAAGTGAAACTCCTTATTTGAAACCAACCTGCCTGCCTGTACCCACTTTTCACCTCTCTGCACCAAGAAAGAACCAATAGACTCATTTAAATCTGGTAAGATTAGGAGACACCACACAATACACAAACCTAAAGGGTGTAACACCTGTAAGGAAAGATAAAAAGATTGGCATTCAACAAAGACATATGTTCTGGGTTACTCATTATGTGGGAGCATGTGTGCTCCAAGCCTCAATCTGAATACAGCCTATTAGCTATTCAGGGGCTACATATAAATAAGGTAAACCTGCTACCTACACTACTGATGGGCTAGTAAGGCAGGGAAATGCATTTAGATGTGCCCTATTGCTTCTGTACTGGACTGCCACATAATGTAAAAATGGACTTTAGCCAAGTTGTATATTAAACAGTTTCTGCATGATGAGATACACCACTGGCCATCATTGTCCTACCTTGGGATCTGAGAACACCAGGGTTTCCCAACCACTGTCCTCAAGGCACACTAACAGTCCAGGTTTTAAGTATAGCCATACTTGAACACATGTGACTTAATTAGTACCTCAGTTGTTTTGAGTTAACCATCTGTGAGTAAGCATGGATATCACTAATACCAGGACTGTTAGTGTGCCTTGAGGACCGAGGTTGGGAATCACTGGAGTACACTCTAAAAGGAGCATTTCTGCAAGAGATTATGGGAATGGATGTATATACTTTAATATTACCTGCCTAAACTCTCCCTTTATTCTGCTACTAACAAATATATTTACATCTACTGTTGACTGCAAAAAAAAAGCTAACTAAGGGCCTGATTCAGACCCACTCGCGAGCGGCTGTCCGCTCGCAAGTGGGTCGATGTTATGCACTGAGCATGCGCACGACGGAGGGAGCTCCGTCGTGCGCATGCTCCAGACGCGACGAGCGAAGGAAAGTCCTTCGCTCGTTGTGTCCGATCAAAGGGGGCGTGCTGTCAATGTTGATTGACAGCACGCCCCCTTTGGTGGGCGTGCCGGGGGCGTGCCTCCCTGACGGGGGCGTTCCCACGGGAACGCCTCCCGTCAGAAGCCGGCTCACTGACATCACTAGTGATGTCAGTGGGAGTGATTTGGGCTCTGATAGAGCCAAAATCACTCCGGAGCTTGCGGTTGAAAACCTCAACCGCAGGCTCCGGCTCGCAATTTCGATGGTCGCGATGGTCTCGACCATCGCGGCCATCACAAAGCACGCTCGTATAGCCTGTGGGTGGTGACCCACAGCTATACGAGCGTCCAGGAGGACGCTCCATGAAAATGGAGCCCGGCCCTCATTCAGAGCGTGCGCTCTGCTCAGAGCGTACGGCTCTGAATGAGGGCCTAAAGCTTAAACTGCTTTATGTTTTCATCACATAAGCTGCAATTAATCATTTGGGATTTATAACATCTGCTGGAACAAGCTAACTAATTCCAAAGATTGCTGCTATTCCTTGTGCTGGAATATATATACTGCGTGCTTTTCTGCTATAAATGTGTAGGATATCATCTAGATCCTTTTAGGAAGATTTATGATTGTATTTTATCTTTGTTCAGTCTTTTACAGCTACTACTTTAGCTATTACATATTGGTACAAATCGTGTTTATTGATGTGTAAAATCTTTTTGAAAATTAAAATTATCAAGTGACTAGTGCAGGAGTGGCCAACCAATCAGAGGCAAAGAGCCCTAGATACCTTCAGCTTAAGATGGCCACACACTAGACCAACTTACATCCAACTAGTTGACTGGTTGGAATGAAAATCTGGTAAGGTATGAAAGCAAATGACAATCAGCAATTTGCTCCTAAACACTGGAAAATGGACAAAAACTGCTTGTTAAATGTTTGATCTAAATAATTTGTTCAAACTTGTCTGACAACCATTTTCATCTGTTTTCTGGCATTTAAGAGCAAATTGCTGATCATCATTTACTCCCATACGTTACCAGATTTTCATTCCAACCAATCAACTAGTTGGATGGATGAAAGTTGGTCTAGACATGCTATCAATGCCCAGTTCTCTGAAGTTGCTCTGTCTCTACAGGAGTCTCCCATTAAAACTTCATTGCAATCTGCTGCTTCTAGCCGCTTAATATCTGTGATTTAATCTAATTTCTTGAACAAGCATCATAAGTCTGAGTTACTATCTTTAAAACAGCAATGGGAAAATGATGTTGGGGTAATGGAGGAAGATGACTGGAGAGCAGCTCTTGTCAGCCCTCGCTTTGCCACCATGTCTGTTAGATATCAGCATATACAATACTTTATAATACACAGAGTATATATGACACCCGTTCGATTACTAAGAATAAGGAGTAGGACGGACTCAAAATGTCCTAAATGTAATTCATCTGAGGGGAACTTTTGGCATTAATATGGTCAATTCCTTTGGTAAATTCCTTTTGGCAAGGGGTATTCCGTGTTATTGTCTCTACGGGTATACCTCAAGATATTCTTACCCCTACGGCATACATTCTGGCTGTGATTGATGCAGACACAATCGATAAACATGCAATACGATACACTACTAATCTCTGTACGCTGCCAAAGTATGTATCGCAAGGGATTGGATGGCGACCACTGGGCTAAACCTGGAAACCTGGTTATCTCTGGTTGGGGCGGTTGCTGCGCATGAAAAGTATGTTTGTACCGCTAGAGACGCAGTGCAGAAGTATTATGTTACTTGGGAAAGATGGCTCAATTCTCCATTTAGTTGTTCAAGGATGGTAGTGCCTAGCTTGTTCAATGGTTAGTTCCAAGGAATTACGTTAATAAAGTAGATGACTATTGTTGTGTGAAATGTCATTGCCATATATATATGTGTCAAAATAATTTATATGATGTTTTACATTCATGCGGAGGAAGGAATACAATATACATGCTATTTGGATGATGCGAGAAGATACCACACACATATACTTCTTGTTTTATGTATTATTATTTTTATTGTGATGTTTACAATATTTGTATAATGTAAATTTATTGTGTATTTAAAGTTCAATAAAAAAACTATTGGATTAAAAAAAAGAGGCAAAGAACCCCAAAATCTCTGTAGGTATGTCAAAGAGCCAAGATCATGCACATGCCGAAGGCATGTCACTCCAGTCCCCTCACGTGTCACTTCAGCAGCCATTTGTCACTCCAGCAGCCCCTCATGTGTCAGTACAGCAGAGCCCCTCCATGTGTCACTCCAGCAGCCCCTCATGTGTCAGTACAGCAGAGCCCCTCCATGTGTCACTCCAGCAGCTCCCATGTGTCAGAACAGCAGCCCTTCCATGTGTCACTCCAGCAACCCCCCAATGTACCACTTCAGCAGCCCCTCATGTGTCATAACAATAGACCTTCATGTGCCACTCCACCCCCCCCCTCTCACCGGGCCATTCTAGTTCAGCCACTTTCCCCCACACTCCCTCCCACTCCACGGGTCACTCCAGCCCCCCACATGTCACAAATAAAATTAATAAACAAATAATAAACCCCCCACAGCTTTCTGTGTCATGTAGGTAGGCTCCGGCATCTGCATCCACGTCTGCCTTGTGGCTGCAGGTTCAGTCACAAGTTGAGCTCCGCCTCCTGGTTGCGGGTGGCATCATCACATCGCCCATACATGCTTCCAGTGCAGAGCAGACTGCTGCAATAAAGGGCGAGCATCCTCTGAACAGCTGCTTGCCTATCAGAGGAGGCAGTCAGTGTCAGTCAGGAGAGCCGCATCAGAACATTGGAAGAGCCACAGGTTGGCCACCACTGGACTAGTGCCTCTACTCTGTCTTTTGCTATATGTGGTAGAAGGGGTACTCCTTTTCCCCCTTATGTTGTTAGAGTCAGCTGTCAGTGATTGATGTTGTTAAACAATTTAAAATACTTATTTTATATTGAATTAAAAATATTTTGTTAAATAATTTGTCCAGATGGTTAGTGCCTGTAATACTTTGCTGTATAAATATGCACAGCACATGCAAATACATGTGTGTGTACCACAGGTTATTGCAGATGCAGAGCGCAGACCCTCCAACATGACCACTTCCACCCAGTACAAAATTCTCTGCTCCTGGATTTCTCCATTAATTGATGATTGCAGCCACCTGTAGTGAAACACCTAATCTATTAACTAGCTCAACACAGGTGACTGCAATCATTAATTAGTTGATAAGTCCAGGGAGTGGAGGATTGGAGGGTAGGAGTGCCTGCTGTGGAGTCCTGCTGATTATTGCCTGCAGAGCTGAGATGCAATATGAAATGACTGTAGCAGGTAGAAATCATTTCTGTGCTGAAAGGGAATGGGTATGAAATACCGCGGCCGGCGGTTCGATTCCCGTCAGCGGCAGCCCGACAGGAGCAGAGTGCGATGCAGCGGAAGCCCGACAGCGCTGGAAATCCCGATCGTGGATAGGTAAGTATCCACTAACCTAACCCCCCTAACCCTAACCCTCCTTAGGGGTGCCTAACCCTAACTTCCCCCCCAAGTGCCTAACCCTAATCCCCCCTCTAAGTGCCTAACCCTAACCACCCCCTTCCCCGCTACCTAAACCTAAGTCCCCCGGGTGGGTGCCTAACCATAAGTCCCCCTCGGGGGTGCCTAACCCTAACTCTCCCTCCCCCTAGCCTAATCCTAACCCTCTCGGGGGGGTGCCTAACCCTAAGTCCCCCCCGGGAGCCCTAAACCTAACCCTCCCCCCCGCGGCTGTCCGCTCGCGGCACCCGGCATCACTATGATCGTGATGCCGGGCACCGGTCTCCCGGCGTCGGGGAAATGCGGGCGTCTACATCTAGACGCCCGGCATTTCACCCATGCCGGGATAAGACAGTCGGGAAGCCGGCTGCCGGTATATAGGCAGTCGGCTTCCCGATTGCTTCCCGCTGAAAGAGGCACATCCTCCAAGTCTCTCCCCACTGTCCCAGAGTACAGGAGGCGGTGCGATGGCCCAGCATACAGCACTTTCCATTTTCTCTGCTAGAACCCAAGATCTGGGCTTTGTTTGGCCCGAAGACCGTAGATTAGACAGCTTAAATGCAGCTTAAGCAGAATAAAAGAGTCTAAGAGCTCCATGCACCCAATTTTGAATTACCATGAGTATGCGCGCTTCCGGTATCCAATTTAAAAAAAGTGGACATGGGGTTTTCAGATCTGAAAATAAAAAAAAATTACACTTGCTTGCCCGGGGGTTCTCAGGTGATCTCTGCGGCTCCCGTTGGCCTCCCCTCCATCTTCTCACTGGGGAGGGGGGCTGCTGGGAGATGTAATTCTTCCAGCGCCCATTACAGGGGGGGATACTTACACTGGGGACACACTGACATACTCACCACTGCTGCAGGAGACCGGGTCCCAACACTGGATGCAGAAGGCAGCACTTCAGAAAGGTGAGTATTACTGACTAAGCTAATTGGAAACTTCCAATTGCTTAATTAGTCATTAGGAGGGGTGCTGCCTGCATCCCAGAGCATTTCCCAACAATTTTTTTTAATATTGTGGATTTTTGGAAAAATTGGTTGTGCTCTGTAAGTGCGCAAAATAAAAAACCTTACCGGTGCTCCAAAAAACCTGCACTTAATTGAATAGCAAAAATCCTGCACCTGCAGAAAAATGCTGCGGGTGCAGGATTTTTGCTATTCATGCCTCCAATTGAATATGCCCCATAGAATGCAATCTATATAGTTTTGGATGAAGGACTGACTATAATTACTCCTGTAAGGGTAAATTGGCAGCTGTCTTGATGGACTAGTACTAGTCAAGCATCAAGTGATTCTGTTTAATTCCAAATTGGCTGGTCTGACAATTCCATGCATAGACACTACACTGACTGCAACTGGATCACTGGAGGTGGTGGATTTCACTGTGGGGGCTGCAGCCCCTAGGTAAAATCCGCCACTGATAAATTGTATATTTTATAATATTGTTTAATAACCTTTAATGTAACTTCCAGTCATTGCCATAATAATGAGCACCGGGTGACAGATAGGACAAATAGACAGTAAAAATAGTTATTCCGAATTTTTCAATGAAAGTCTAATGAGAGATTTACTAAAGTGCAATTTTCCCAAGCAATGTGGTGGACTTATGTACGGTTTGTAAACTGTGATCTTCACTAAAGACAACACAGCAAACAACATTTTTAAAGTGTCAGTTCAGAAACTGCCATCCTGATGTTTGTACAATTTGTAATCTTTACAGGAGTAATCTTTTAGGTTGCGGATTGCTAGGTCAAACCACCATGTGCCGGCTGGCTCTGGGAGACTGGCAGGGAAGGACTGGCCCAGGTGGGCCTCACTACTTGCTCTAATGTCAGATTCCAGACTGTGCACTGGAATTACCTCTATGGGGGCTGGCATCATCCCCTGTTGTAACTGACCATACCCAAAAGCATGGGCATCTACCACTGCATTCCCCGAGTGGGCCCTTCAAGCTCCAGTCCGAGACTTGCCTACTCTACTAGGAGGCCGGAGCACCACCTTATTTTCGGGAGCCTCTCGGCCATTGCAGGAAAGTATGCAGTCTAGTCCTAGTTTAAATTAAAATGTAAACTTTTATAACCTAATTACAATATGTACTATTTAACATAGGTTATTTAAAGTAACATGCAAGCTAGGCTCACACATGCACCTCATGTTTTATCAAACCACATGAAAAAACTACATTTTGCTTTGTAGGCTGACATATTTAAATAAGATTGATGGGGGTGAGTGGGTATAATTAGCCCCAATTTTTTCTCCTTGCAAAAGAACTCATTCATATATATCCAATGTAACTCCTTTTGCAGCTCTTAGTGTACGTTTTTCTCATTTATAGTATACTTGCCTACTCTCCTGAAAATCGTGTGGTGCTCCTGACCACCCGGAAGAATTGGAAAGTTATCAGCGGACCACAGACATACTTCAAAAAAGCAGTACATAATAAGATCAAGAAGCTAATCTATAATATGCAGTGACTGGATACGTAGCAAGATTTTACACCATGTGCCTAGATGGACCACCCAGCGCTTATGAACATACACTACTACTGCCTGCTCTCAGTAGGTTTCTCCACAAACCAGAATTACTCCAAGGAATGCAGGGGATGGAGAAATCTGATGATGCAAACTATGTATAGTAAAATAATCATATCAAAGTCTGACCTACTTAACTTTAGAATCACTTAAGCTGGCCACACACTAGACCAACTTACATCCAACCAGCCAACTAGTTGATTGGTTGGAATGAAAATCTGGTAACGTATGGGAGTAACTGATGATCAGCAATTTGTTCCTAAATGCCAGAAAACAGATGAAAATGGACGTTCAGAAAAGTTTGTTAATGTTTGATCTAAACTATTTGTTCAAACAACAGTTTTGGTCCATTTTCCAGCGTTTGGGAGCAAATTGCTGATTGTATACCTTACCAGATTTCCATTCCAACCAACCAACTAGTTGGCTGGTTGGACAGATAATCTTTAGATGTGTGGCCAGCTTTAGATGGTACAGAGTAAAAAGGCTGCTATAACTCACTAACAAACTACAGCTTTACTGACTTATCACATTCAGGTGACATACATTAACTAGATTTAACTAGTAATTATTGAAATCGTGTTACAACAATATGTAATCGTTATGTCGACATTCAGAATGTTGACACGGTTGAAATGTTGAATCACAAAGTCAACAGGTTTAGGGTTAGGCTGCGGTTACATTTAGGGTTAGGGCTCTAAAAGTAGAAAAGCATTATGTCGACATTCACAATGTCGCATTATGACCATCTTGACATGCATAGCATGCCATCTATCAAACCATATGTGTACTTTGTTTCATACTTGCATACTCTCCCAGACTGGCTGGAAGCTCCCAAAAATCGTGTGGCGCTCTCAGCTCCCTGAAAAAGTGGGAAAGTCTCCCGGACTCCCTAGCACATGCCCGTGCAGAGGGAGGGACAATGACTCAATTCACGCTGGTAATCTTGTCATTGTGTAGCGGGGCCATAATGACGCTATTGTGCTCCACCCCCAAAGCCGTGTCAAGTCCCTGCCACGGCCCCCTTATGCTGAGTCATGCCCTCCCACCGTGCCGTACCGGCTGCCCCCTCCCGGAAGGGGCAACCAGATTCCAGCAAGTATACTTTGTATAGAGCAGTGATTCCCAACCTCGGTCCTCAAGGCACACTAACAGTCCTGGTTTTAGTGATATCCATGGTTGTGCACAGATGGTTAAATCAAAATAACTGAGGTACTAATTAAGATGCCTGTGCTCAAGTATGGCTATCCCTAAAACCTGGACTGTTAGTGTGCCTTGAGGACCGTGGTTGGGAACCCCTGGTATAGAGGTTATGGAGCTGACATAACCATTACAATAGGACAGACAAAAAGTAATATTCACTACAAATATATTTATTTTCAACTTACAAAAACAGAAATCAAAATGATAATTATATGAAACATAACTGAAACATATAGTACTTTCCAACTAGTAATTAAAGGCAATGCTGTTTCTAAAGAAATGAGTACAGCCCATCTTTGCTGCAAATAGCACATTGATTAGTAAAAACAGTGCATTTTTATTGAGATGTAAGAGCATGGGTGTATTAAGTGTGCAGTTTCTGTCCTGGCACCTCCTCTCTAGCCGGCAGCACAAGCAAGTAGACTCTGGCGTTGTACCGAAGTCTACTGCACATGCGTAGGTTACTGAGAAAAGACATTTTTCCACTGTTGAGATTTTCTTCCAGGTGATTTGTGCAGCGCTGCTTCTGCAGAACTACCTTATTGAGACAACCGGGTTCATTCAGTAACATCACCATGATAGGAGATCCAATTATATTTGTACTCTGTTGGCACATTCTAGATTTATATAACTGGAAATGCAAAATATGAGTTTAACAATCCAAAGTGCATATGCACAAGTTATCATTCTCATTTAATCATATGTTGTGCACTATAAGATGAGATCCAGATCCCAGCAACACCACACACAAAGGCTGCTCGTCCCATTAATATGTCTGTTCCATTTACCATTATTTTCCTGGTAGTCTGGATCTAGTAAAAAGAAAGCAATACAAAGTTAAGAAATCAATCTCTCACCAGATGTTGAGGTGCAGCAAAGGATATAAATAAAATGTTTATTAGGGAGGCTATAGATTCATATTCAGGACTTACCATGTACACACACAATTCATCTATGTTCAATTACAGGCATTTTGTAGACAACCACTCAAGTTGTGTGAGTGCAAAGCTTTTATAGTTTTTACAAATACTCTGATGTCTTTTTGTTCCTCCATGTAAATATTAGGAAGAACACATTATTCATTATTAATTGAATACCTAATTGCCAGTGATAATTACCCATAAATAAATACATTCCAAATGCCACTAAACGTAAAGGCTATCTCAATTATGTTGCCTTTCATTTTGTGCAAACATTCTACTTTTTTTTTTTTAATTGATGTGAAAATGAAATTAATAAAAGACTTTACTTATCATGGTTGGTAGGTAGATCAGCTTATTTTTATGGATTCTCACCCTCAAAGCTTGTTTGACTCCTCCCCCCTCTCATCCCCTATCCGTGACTTTATCATACCTTCACTTTTACCTGATTGAGCCAAAGGGGTTCATGCTGAGCTAGATGTTATTACATCTAACTCGCTTACACAAAATGTGCCCTTGGAAAAGCTGTGTTGTGCTTAACTTGCAGAGCTGGCTATGGGCTGGTCTCAGAGATTGCTGTGCAAACATGCTAATGGCCGCAGGTGTCTGAAGGAACAAGATGCCTCCTGCTGGCATCTCCCATCCGATGCCTGTACCCGGAGATGCAGGATCAGATCAACACTGCGACCATCGGTCCCAATGTCCTCCTGCCCACTTGTGAGGCCGGTAAATCTACATCAGAAGATGCAGACACTAGCCTCGGCATGGCCCGAGGCAGGGCAGCACTGCCTGCTTTTCCAGAAAACAGGGGGCATATCAGCCTCGTTTTCTGGAAACGCAGGCAGTGCTGCCCTTAGGGCCACTGTGTGCAACAACCCGTATGCACAGAACTGGTCATGCTCATGTGCAGTCCTCCAGCCAACAAAGATAAATATATAAATTAATACAAAAGTGAGATAATCAATTGATTAATCAAAAAGTGGAAATATTCAAAGCAGCACGTTTCAATCTGGGATCAGGGTGAGAAGTGTTGTGGTAATTGCAGTTAGAGATACTGCATGGGATTACACCTGCTCAATATCCAGCATCAAGCTAATTAGCTGTTGGTAATCATTGGGAGCCGCTGCACAAGACACCACAAGCTGCTCGGTGCCAGGCTCACTATAGCAGGAGGATCTCCACATCAATGCCCATGCAAAGAGCTAAGGGGCAGGGGTGGGCAATAAGCTGCCCTCCAGCTGTTGTTGAACTACAAATCCCAGCATGCCTCGCAACAGGTTTAGCATGGCCAAATAGCAAAACTGTGGCAGGGCATGCTGGGATGTGTAGTTCTACAACAGCTGGGGGGCTGCTATTGCCCACCCCTAAACTAAAGGATTCTCTCCATTGCATACACTGATACCTGCTCTAAGCAAGTCTGTCCTGGACATAGCCACTGACAGATAGTGCCCTATGCTACATACAGGGCTTAACATCATATCCTATGCCTGGCCACATCTGGGAGGATCTCCACACTTGTGCCCTTATAGGAGCCAAGGGCCTCCACCCAGGGCCGTAACTAGGGTAGTGTGACCTGTGCCATGGCACAGGGCAGAGGGCGTTGGTCAGGCCTGTCAATTTTCCTGATTATTATCATTCTCACTTGTAGCTTCCTCTACTTTTATCCCCAGCATCTCCTGGCTGCCCCAGGAGTACCCCTATCTCTTCCTTGGCCCTTCTCCATGAGGCCATTGCCCTTTTTCAGGTGCACTATCTAATGTCCCTTTTTAAAAAATGGGGGGGTGCCAATGTTCTCTCTGGCACAGGGCACCAAAAAGTCTACTTACGGCTTTGCCTCCACCTAACACCACTATAACGTATAGTGTCACCAGTACCATCTGTACATATGCAGCTGAGGTTTTCAACCAATTAACCCTACGTGTCTTCACATTGTTACTTATTCGGAACAATTTGCAAGAGTGTTATAAGAGTTACAATCTTAGAAGTATTCATGCTACAGTATGTGGAATAATTTGATATTTTAATACAATATCAATAGATCTATATTTTTAATTGAAGAGGTAGTCCCAGATGATTAAATGCCTATAGAGCAGTGGTTCCATAACTTTCTTGAATAATGGCGACTTAGAGTAACATCATTGTTTCCACACCACCCCTAACCCAAGAGTTTCTTATTGAGAAACTCTGCAAAAATTATTAAATTAAGTCAATTATCTTATCTGTCATCCTTAGGTTCAGTTGTGTGGCCTTAGGTTCAGTTGTGTGGCCTTAGGTTCAGTTGTGTGGTCTTAGGTTCAGTTGTGTGGCCTTAGGTTCAGTTGTGTGGCCTTAGGTTCAGTTGTGTGGTCTTAGGTTCAGTTGTGTGGCCTTAGGTTCAGTTGTGTGGTGTGGACAAGGTTGCGCTTCTGTTTGTCCACATATGATATGATTGGCAGCCACCAGCTAAAAGTTTTTAATATTGAATTCAGTAAATTATAGGTAACCAATGTGGGGATTAACCGTGCGAAACAGCAGAAGACAAACATTTTGCATGGAAGATATATATACAGTATATTAACAATATAATCACTGCAGCCACAATACTTAACCCGTGCCGGATATTAGTCTTCTATGGATCTGTACCATCTCTATCGCTGCCATGGGAGCCCTGATGAGAGGGTGGGGGTAGCATGATGGAGTCGGGACATATATATATATATATAAAGAACATCAATATACCAACTATTTGACTCCTACTACCCTACTAATGTATTATGTATACTGCTGCTGCTCTTGGCCTAACTTAACCAATTGAGTACAAAGGTTGTGTCTAGCTTGTCCTCACCATGTACATTAATACATTGGGGATGAGTGTAATTTCTTCTCAGCACTCAAGTGCTATTAGTAAGCTGCCAAGATACTTACCAAGCACCCAAAGTAATTACTACAAATGGGGAGCAGAGGATTAAGCTGCTCATTACTGACATCATCACACTGACCCAATGACAAGAACAAAGGAGTGGGTCTTACCCTGGACTACAGATAGAAAAAAACAATTAGTAAAGTGCAGGAGATGGGGAAGGGAAGTATCCAGATAATAACCTCCTACATTGCAGAAAACTAAAGAAGTCTAGGGATTGTGGAAAACCACTCCTATCCAGACTTCCATTAATTCAGGTACAAACATATTTGAAAATGGAAGTCTTTTAAATTATGTGGCCCCATAGTAGTTATTGCCTGGTGAAAACCAAAAAAAATAATACCCTGAACGGCAGAAATCATTCCATTTTCCAGACACAGGGCAGGGTACTAAGGAGCCCTATCCTCAGCATATTGGCACCGGCACTCTCATTTGAAAGAGGGAAAAATACTCTACTATTGAAAGATGTACCCTATTAGTAGTTATTACAATTGCACCCAACACTACAAAAAACATAAATTTTTCTAGAGATGGGGTTTCTAATGCTTTAGGCTTTCTAATTTTCTAAACAATATGCCTTGTTAAGCTCACCACACACTAGACCAACTTTCATCCAACCAGCCAACTAGTTGATTGGTTGGAATGAAAATCTGGTAATGTATGAAAGGAAATGGCAATCAGCAATTTGCTCCCAAACGCCGGAAAATGGACAAAAACTGTTGTTTGAACAAATTGTTTATATCAAACATTTAACAAACTTGTCTGAACGACCATTTTCATCTGTTTTCTGGCATTTAGGAGCAAATTGCTGATCATCAGTTACTCCCATTCCTTACCAGGTTTTCATTCCAACCAATCAACTAGTTGGCTGGTTGGATGAAAGTTTGTCTAGTGTGTGGTCAGCTTTAGACTACCATATTATTCCTACAATGAAGCGTCCAATTCAAGAAGATCATGATTAATTTTAGTTTTGTAGGTTTATAAAAAAATAAATACACACATTCGCCTTTAGCTCAGTTTATTGCAATATTATATATATCATATATTTTATATATATATATATATATACATGCCAATGGCGGCACTCGCGACGACTTCAACAATAAAGCATAAGACCTGTTGTTTATATCTTGATATAAACAACGGGTCTTATGCTTTCCTGTTGTTTATATCTTGATATAAACAACGGGTCTTATGCTTTATTGTTGAAGTCGTCGTGAGTGCACCCCTTGGCATGCATATATATTCCTCACCTACCTAGGGAGAGGTAAATCGAAGGGCACCGGATGCAAGTGATTTCCTAAACAGCAAAGGAGTGCCAGCTTATTGCAATACAATGCTATATATATATATATATATATATATAATAGAAAAAATACTGCAGAACTCCAAGGTTCATAAATCAGTCAAACTGTATTGGCATACAATGCTGACGTTCAGAGCAAGAAACACTCTTTTTCTCAAGGCAGCAAGATTCAAAAACATAAACGGTTTATGTTTTTGTACCTCGTGTACTATCATAGCCCTATGTATATTGTGTTTGACGTGTTAGCAGTTAGAAGAAACAACAATTTACGTATCTATGTACCAATTTGAAAAGCAGGAGATATTGCATATATGACAATCGAATTCCAGTACTACTATGTCCCCATACAATGTTTGAGGGCATTGCAGTAGTGCGACTTAACAAGCACAAAAAACGAAAAGTTTTTGGAGCTTGCCTGTCTAAGGTAACTCCATCTGAAGATGGCGTTACCCTACTCACCTCTATGGAGCAGCCTGGACGGAGAGGGATCTTGCAATCACTCCCCAGTGGGTTGTAGCTGAATGTGATGCACATGCACAACCGGACGGCCACACATGCCCAGTTGTGCAGCTGGATCTGAGCCTGGAAATAAAGTGACAGCTTACTCCTCGCCAGGACAGGCTCTTATCAGAACACATGTCTTGGCACCTGAAAGAGGATTCAACTTTACAGAATTTTTTTTTTCAAATAAGGTATAACTTATGTTGTACTGAATAGAAGATAATTGCTGATATGTATTAATGTTGGAATATGACCAGCTCAAAAAAAGTGGCAAATAGGCTGAGCGCAAGCATGTGAAAATCCTCTGTGGCAGGGTTAATAACATGGTGCAATATGTACAAATATGTACAAATGTATTACAGGTTGAGTCTCCTATATCCCAAATGCTTTGGACCAGGGGTATGTTGGATATCGGAATAGTCCAGTATTTTGGAATATTTGCATACCATGATGAAATATTTTGGGAATGGGACCCAAATCTAAAAACAGAATGCATTTATGTTTCATATACACCTTATACACAGAGCCTGAAGGTCATTTTATGCTCTATTTTTAATAATTTTGTGACATAAACAAAGTTTGTGTACATTGAACCATCAAAAAGTAAAGGTTTCACTATCTCAGTCATGCTAAAAATATTCAGAATATTTGGATATGGGAGACTCAACCTGTATACACTGAGTAACCTATCACATATTCATTTTCTTTTCTCAAACTACACTAGAAAATCAAAAGATTGGTTGTTAAAATAAATGTGTTCCATGACACCAGACTGTGAAGATGTCGGAGAGGTAAAGGATCTGACTGCAGTACACGGAGGGTGTTTAATCCTGTAACTTTCAGCCCAATATCACAAATAACTGGAAACACTTTGAAATTTTGGATGAATTCAGGATAAAAAGACCTCTTTTAAAAGAAGCTGTTAAAGTCAAAACAGAACTGATTTATCAGGATGGCTCATCTTCAGCTCAGGAAAATAAATCTTACAAATGCTGAATATTGTCATTTATTAATTTTAATTGGAAATTCAATGCTAATTTATTTGTCAAAGCACAAATAGATTTCAATCATGAATTTTGATGTGACAGAGACCTGCAGTTTTGAGGTCTCACTTCTCTCCTGACTTACAAAAGTCTTTCACCAATTCTTAGCTAACGATTCCAGGGAAAGATCTGTCTTCACTGGAGATAATAAACAACAGGGGCACAACTACCGGTGAGGTGCCAGTGAGTAGCACCGGCCCCTGTGGAGTAAGGGGCCTGCTGGCTGCCCCCCACCTCCCACTGGTCGCATCATCGTTATCCTGTGCTCATAACTTTTGCCTCTCCCTGTCACCCTCTGCTTCTCCCTGTCAGCCTCTGCTTATTGACAATGGCTCTTCTCATCATTCTCTGACTTTCCCTGTCACCCTCTGCCTGTCACTCTCTGCTCATTACCCTCTGCCTGTCACTCTCTGCTCATTACCCTCTGCCTGTCACTCTCTGCTCATTACCCTCTGCCTGTCACTCTCTGCTCATTACCCTCTGCCTGTCACTCTCTGCTCATTACCCAATGCCTCTCCTCGTCACCCTCTGCCTGTCACTCTCTGCTCATCACCCTCTGCCTGTCACTCTCTGCTCATTACCCTCTGCCTGTCACTCTCTACTCATTACCCTCTGCCTGTCACTCTCTGCTCATCACCCTCTGCCTGTCACTCTCTGCTCATTACCCAATACCTCTCCCCGTCACCCTCTGCCTGTCACTCACTGCTCATTACCCTCTTCCTGTCACTCTCTGCTCATTACCCTCTGCCTGTCACTCTCTGCTCATTACCCTCTGCCTGTCACTCTCTGCTCATCACCCTCTGGATGTCACTCTCTGCTCATTACCCAATGCCTCTCCTCGTCACCCTCTGCCTGTAACTCTCTGCTCATCACCCTCTGCCTGTCACTCTCTGCTCATTACCCTCTGCCTGTCACTCTCTGCTCATTACCCTCTGCCTGTCACTCTCTGCTCATCACCCTCTGCCTGTCACTCTCTGCTCATTACCCAATACCTCTCCCCGTCACCCTCTGCCTGTCACTCACTGCTCATTACCCTCTTCCTGTCACTCTCTGCTCATTACCCTCTGCCTGTCACTCTCTGCTCATTACCCTCTGCCTGTCACTCTCTGCTCATCACCCTCTGGATGTCACTCTCTGCTCATTACCCAATACCTCTCCCCGTCACCCTCTGCCTGTCACTCACTGCTCATTACCCTCTTCCTGTCACTCTCTGCTCATTACCCTCTGCCTGTCACTCTCTGCTCATTACCCTCTGCCTGTCACTCTCTGCTCATCACCCTCTGGATGTCACTCTCTGCTCATTACCCAATGCCTCTCCTCGTCACCCTCTGCCTGTAACTCTCTGCTCATCACCCTCTGCCTGTCACTCTCTGCTCATTACCCTCTGCCTGTCACTCTCTGCTCATCACCCTCTGCCTGTCACTCTCTGCTCATTACCCAATACCTCTCCCCGTCACCCTCTGCCTGTCACTCACTGCTCATTACCCTCTTCCTGTCACTCTCTGCTCATTACCCTCTGCCTGTCACTCTCTGCTCATTACCCTCTGCCTGTCACTCTCTGCTCATCACCCTCTGCCTGTCACTCTCTGCTCATTACCCAATGCCTCTCCTCGTCACCCTCTGCCTGTCACTCTCTGCTCATTACCCAATGCCTCTCCTCGTCACCTTCTGCCTGTCACTCTCTGCTCATTACCCTATGCCTCTTCTCGTCACCCTCTGCCTGTCACTCTCTGCTCATTACCCTATGCCTCTTCTCGTCACCCTCTATCTTTCCCTGTCACCCTCTGGCTCATCACCCTCTGCCTCTATTTGTCACTGTCTGCTCATCACCTTCTGCCTTTCCCTGTCACACTCTGCTCATCACAAAGAGGACCAGACCATCATTAGGTGAAATCAAGTCTGCATCTATATATAGTATTATTTAAAATGCACTGTAAGCCTACTTACAGTGCATTTTAAATGTGGCAAAACTTTTATTACACCAAATGTCAACTGGTTCTCGACTTAGATTGAGCATAGCATGACCATGGGGGGAATTCAATTCAGTGCGATGTAGAATAGCCGCGGGAGGGGGGAAAATTCCCCCCACATGTCATATATTAGTATTTCAGCTGTAAAGCAGATATATGACGTGTACAGGATGAATAGTTACATGTAGTGTAAAGTATTTTGTAGGCAAAATTTATATTGTGTTACTATGTATCACAGATCTCTTAAAATCACTTTTAAGGTTCAGTGTGTTGTGTGTTAGTTTAGTACTTTAAATAAGTTAATTTACAGATGGATGACAGCTGCACCAGAGCAACTATGTAATAATTCTGATTTTACAGAATAAATAATCCTGTCCAGGGCACAATACTGTAATCACAGAGGTGCTAGTGCTTTCTTTGTCAAACTGTCTGTAACACTGCATATGGTATCGGTACAAAAGGTCACATAGTATATTGAATTAATATAATTATTTGTGTATATTAAAATATTTTTCATCCTCTGTATAATGAAAAACATTAAATGAAAATAATAAATGAAGCACATACCTGCAATAATCTGATGTATCCAGGGGTAATTCTTCTATAGCACATAACCATGTTCACATAAAACTTTTGGTACTGGCTGCTGAAATAATAGTAAAACAAAGAAAACTTTTACTGTATATCAGTGGCTGCTAACAGTTGTTGAACTGGTATTACAATAGAGAATAAAAGTTAGGTTGCACTGCACATGCACTATACTCTGACCTTCTCCAGCTCTGCACTTAAGCCTTGTGTGCCTCAATGTCTTGCTTGTATATAAAGCATATGCTAAACCAAATTGCATAAGCTGTCACGTGTTATCAATAAGAAAGGCTTACGTGCTGGCAGAATTCTTCAAATACTATGCCTGAGGCAAAGGATCATAATATTATTATAATGTATATACAGAAAAAAAATCAGCCACAAAGGAAATGAAGGTCTGAACTTTTCAGAAGACAAAAGCCAGTTCTACAGGATAGAATAAAATGAGTCGGATTTACAATAGGTTGTGTTTTTACTAGTGCATGGTACCTATGTGCAGGGTGTCCTGCAATCTGCACAGCTGTAACGTACTGTACATACAGTATAGTAGTAATACAAGGACATTTCTCTGTGTTGTTAAAGGCACAGGACATAAACTTCTATATGAACCTTGGTCTATTTATAATTTAAATCATAAAACAGGAAACAAAACCTACTGATTCAGTCTAGTTAGCTAATATCTTACACGGACAGACATCATTTTTTGCTGACACATTATAAAACATATAAAATGAATAAAAACGTGTTACTTAGAGGAAATTGGCAAAACCAGTTTTGCAACTCTACTCACTTTTGGTGCACGCTAGAGATGTGCGTCGACCCTCGTGTTTTGGTTTTGGATCTGGATCTCCCCTGGTTTTGGATCTGGTTTGATTTTGCCAAAACCTGACTTCCGTGTTTTTGTTTTTCAGTTTTGTTTCTGGATCTGAATTTTTTCTTAAAATATAATGAAAACAGCTAAAATCACATAAATGGGCCTGTTTTTACAGTATTATTAACCTCAATAACATTTATTTCCAGTCATTTCCAATCAATTTTGACCACCTCACAATATTATTTTTTTCATCTAGTTAAGGCCAAAAGTTTGCATCCAGCTAGCTGGATGACTAAGCTAGCGACACAGTGGGCGGCACTAACATGTGGCAGTTCAGCTTCCAAGTTCCAACACGGATACAGTGTGTTATACAGTGTGGGTTGGATACACCAATAGTGCACTTACTGTGACAACAGTCTCGGCAGTGCGGGGCGGTGTCCTCAATGCGAGAGTGCCAGTGGTGCCCTCAATGCGGAGGTATTGACAGTGTGGCGGTGTTGGCAGAGTGGGGACCCTGGCAGTGTCCGGAATGCATAGTGTTGGCAGAGCAGGGGTGCCAGCAGTGTCCTCAGTGCAGGAGAGCTGACAAGGTTGTCTCTGCAGGGATGCCCTCGGTGTGGGAGTAGCGGCAGTGCGGGGTTGCTGACGGAGTTCTCCATATGTGGGGCAGTAGTGCGGGGGGTGCTGGCAGTGTCCTTAGTGCAGGGTGCCAGTGGTGTCGGCAAAGCAGGGGTACCAGCGGTGTCCTCAGTGCATGTGTGCTGTCAGTGTCAGCAGTGCAGGGGTGCCAGTGGTGTCCTTAGTGTGGGAGTGCCGGCAGTGTGGGGTTGCTAACGGTGTCATTAGTACGTGGGGCAGCAGTGCAGGGTGCCGGTGGTATCCTCATTTCATGTGTGCTGACAGTGTCGGCAGTGCAAGGGTGCCGGTGGTGTCCTCAGTGTGGAAGTACCAGCAGTGTCGGCAGTGTGGGGTCGCTGACGGTGTCCTCAGTACATGGGGCAGTAATGCGGGGGTGCTGGCAGTGTCCTTAGTGCAGGGTGTCGGCAAAGCAGGGGTGCCAGTGGTGTCCTCAGTGCATGTGTGCTGACAGTGTCGGCAGTGCAGGGGTGCCGGCGGTGATCTCGGTGTGGGAGTTCCGGCATTGTCGGCAGTGTGGGGTCACTGATGGTATCCTCAGTACGTGGGGCAGCAGTGCAGGGGTGCCGACAGTGTCCTCAGTGCAAAGTGCCGGCGGTGTTCTCAGTGTGGGGGTCCTGATGGTGTTGGAAGTGCATGGCTGCTAGTGGTGTCCTCAATGCAGGGTGACTGCAGTGTCGGCAGCAGGGGTGTCTGCAGCGGGGGATACTGCCAGTGGGGGTCGCCAGCAAGGGGTGCCACTGTTGTCGGCTGCGGGGGATGGGAAGGGCGGCATCTTATTTCCTTCCTGTGCCCATATTCAATGGGCTTAACGCTGATTGGCTGAGAGCCGTGACAGACGGCTCTCTCAGCAAATCAGCGTTAAGCCCGCTCAATAAAAAAACTTTCGATCCGACAGCGGGATCGGAAGGTTTTGCCTCGGGAGAGGGATCTGGAGCAGGCAGGGAGATCCGCCCCGGATCCCCGAAATTTGGTTGGGTTTGGTTCTCTGAGAACCGAACCTGCTCATCTCTAGTGCACGCTACTTGTAATTTAGTGCTTTGGACCTGATTCAGGGATGTATGCTAATGCCGTGCAGCTGTGAGTTTGTACGCAGCGGCTGTGCGAAAACATCTAAATGCTGCTGGGATACGTATTGAGTCACCCACCTATGGCTTCACAAATCCAAGTGACTGCATACTAAGATGCGGCATCGGTTGCAGATCAGTCAATTATCGGAGTTCTGAGTAACTCTATGGTCGCGCAGAATGGCCGGCAGGAACTGAGACACCAGAGCAATTTTGACTGCATATGGGATCACAGTCGCATGCAGATCACATCACGCCTGCGTATGAGTCGCCACCTCCCCGTTGCCACCCACAAATGGTCCCTTCCTGTCAATCACTGTGCGAATAAATTCTCATTGCGAGCAACAATGAAACTTATTATTATTATTACCAGTTATTTATATAGCACACACATATTTTTTTGTTGGGAGCCAATTAACCTACCAGTATAATTTTGGAGAGTGGGAGGAAACCGGAGCACCTGTAGGAAACCCATGCAAGCACAGGGAGAATATACAAACTCCACACAGTTAAGGCTGTAGTGGGAATTGAACCCACAACCTCAGTGCTGTGAGGCAGTAATGCTAACCATTAAGCATGCACAGTGCAACTCTGACGCATGCACAGATAATTGCTCAACTGCGACCATCTCTGAATTAAGCCCTTTAACATGACATATCACTTTCCGATAAATATGTTTAAATATATTTTTCACTAATATAATGTAGCATTTTTAGCAAAGCTGTTCTGACTGGTAAGAAATGTAGGTGCAATCATGACCATGACCAGAGCCGGCAACAGAAACCTTGGGGCCTGGTACACTGATATTTCTGGTACCCCCAACCACCCCCCCCCTCTGTATCCCGACGCCGCCATTTCACAGGGTTAGGATATCGATAACTGTTGCTCGGTATCCTAACCCTCCCCCTTCTCCCTATCCCTCCCTCCCTGATACCTAAACTTAAACGTCCCCCCTTAGTGTCTAACCCTAACCCCCCCAGTGGTGCCTAACCCAAACCCCGCCAGTTGTGCCTAACCTTACCTCCCCCCTGAAAGCCTATGCCTAACCACCCGTGGTGCCTAAATCTAACCTTCCCGCCTGCGCCCAACAACTATGGCGCCCCACTATACCTACGATCGGAATGACGGATGTCGGGATTTCAACGTCGTTATCTAAACTGGCGTCGGCATTTCGACGCCTATGTTTAGTCCCAGGTGGGGATTTCGACACCAGTATTTCAACAGCTGGCATCCCGTCCGCCAGCAACATGACTGTATCCCCTCTATCTAGCTCATGTATGGGTTAGTGTAATACACACATACTGTAAATGCACATATATATATATATATATATATTAGGGGTGTGCACCGGCCACTTTTCGTGTTTTGTGTTTTGGTTTTGGATCTGGATCTTTCTTCGTGTTTTGGATCTGGATTGGTTTTGCCAAAACCACCCTTCCGTGTTTTGGGTTCTGGGTTTTGTGTTTTGGATCTGTATTTTTTTTTTAAAAAGCATAAAAACAGCTAAAATCACAGAATTTGTTGGTTTCTCTGCTCCTATGCTATTATTAACCTCAATAACCTTAATTTCCACTCATTTCCAGTCTATTCTGAACACCTCACACCTCACAATAGTGTTTTCATGTCCAAAAGGTTGCACCGAGGTAGCTGGATGACTATGCTAAGCGACACGAGTGGGCGGCACAAACACGTGACCCATCTAGGAGTGACACTGCAGTGGCAGACAGGATGGCAGTTAGAAAAACTAGGCCCCAAACTGTACATAATGCAAAGAAAAAAAAGAAGTGCAAGATGGAATTGTCCTTGGGCCCTCCCACCCACCCTTATGTTGTATAAACAGGACATGCACACTTTAACAAATCAATCATTTCAGCGCCAGGGTCTGCCACACAACTGTGGCTGAAATGATTGGTTCGTTTGGGCCCCCACAAAACAAGCTGGAAATTAATGTGTCCCTGCACAAACTGGCTCTACGGAGGCAAGATGTCATCCTCATCCTCCTCATCCACCGATTCCTCACCCTCTTCAGTGTGTACATCCTCATCCTCACAAAGTATTAACTCGTCCCCACTTGAATCCACCACCACAGGTCCCTCTGTACCTTCTGGAGGCTGGTCTCCCTGGAAGAGCTGATAATTCATTTTGATGAACATCATCTTCTCCACATTCTGTGGAAGCAACCTCCTACGCCTTTCGCTGACAAGGTTCCCGGCTGCACTAAACACTCTTTCGGAGTACACACTGGAGGGGGGGCAACTCAGGTAAAATAGAGCCAGCTTGTACAGGGGCCTCCAAATTGCCTCTTTTTCCTGCCAGTACAGGTATGGACTGTCTGACATGCCTACTTGGATGCTGTCACCGATGTAATCCTCCACCATTCTGTCAATGGTGACAGTATCATATGCAGTGACAGTAGACATGTCAGAAATTGTTGCCAGGTCCTTCAGTCCAGACCAGATGTCCAAACTTGGTCCTGCCTGCCCTGCATCACCGCCAGCGGGTTGCTTAGGATACCTAAGTTTTTTCCTGGCAGCCCCAGTTGCGGGAGAAAATGAAGAAGGAGCCGTTGACGTGTCACGTTCCGCTTCAGCTGACAGTGTGTTCACCAGCAGGTCTTTGCACCTCTGCAGGCTTGTGTCGGCCGGAAAGAGAGACACCACATAGGCTTTAAACCTAGGATCAAGCACGGTGGCCAAAATGTAGTGGTCTGATTTCAACAGATTGACCACCCTGGAATCCTGGCAAAGCGAATGAAGGGCTTCATCCACAAGTCCCACATGCCGAGCGGAATCGCTCCGTCTTAGCTCCTCCTTCACTTTCTCCAGCTGCTTCTGCAAAAGCCTGATGAGGGGAATGACCTGACTCAAGCTGGCTGTGTCTGAACTGACTTCACGTGTGGCAAGTTCGAAGGGCTGGAGAACCTTGCACAACACGGAAATCATTCTCCACTGCGCTTGAGTCAGGTGCATACCCCCTCCTTTGCCTATGTCATAGGTGGATGTATAGGCTTGTATGGCCTTTTGCTGCTCCTCCATCCTCTGAAGCATATAGAGGGTTGAGTTCCACCGCGTCACAACCTCTTGCTTCAGGTGATGGCGGGGCAGGTTCAAGAGTGTTTGCTGGTGCTCCAGTCTTCGGCACGCAGTCGCTGAATGGCGAAAGTGGCCAGAAATTTTTCGGGCCACCCAAAGCGTCTCCTGCACGCCCCTGTCGCTTTTCAGAAAATTCTGCACCACCAAGTTTATTGTGTGAGCAAAACATGGGACGTGCTGGAATTTGCCCAGATGTAATGCCCGCACAATATTGGTGGCGTTGTCAGATATCACAAATCCCCAGGAGAGTCTAAGTGGGGTAAGCCACTGGGCGATGATTTCCCTCAGTTTCTCTAAGAGGTTGTCGGCGGTGTGCCTCTTACTGAAACCGGTGATACACAGCGTAGCCTGCCTTGTAACGAGCTGGCGTTTCTGAGATGCTGCTACTGGTGACGCTGCTGCTGTTGCTGCGTAAGGTGATACATCTACCCAGTGGGCTGTCACAGTCATATAGTCCTTAGTCTGCCCTGTTCCACTTGTCCACATGTCCGTGGTTAAGTGGACATTGTGTACAACGGCATTTTTCAGGACACTGAGGACACTTTTTCTGACGTTTCTGTACAGTCTCGGTATCGCCTGCCTAGTGAAGTGGAATCTAGACGGGATTTGGAACCGGGGACACACTACCTCCATCAATTGTCTAAATCCCACTGCACTAATGGCGGATACCGGACGCACGTCTAACACCAACATAGCAGTCAAGGCCTCAGTTATACGTTTTGCTTCAGGATGACTGCTGTCGTACTTCATCCTCCTCGCTAAGGACTGTTGGAGGGTCAATTGTTTAGTAAAAGTAGTGGTGTTCCTACTTCCTCTCTGGGATGATGAACGACTCCCAGCAGCAGCAACAGCAGCAGCGGCAGCAGTAGGCGTAGCAATGCAGGATCCTCCAGAGGAATCCCGGATAGGAGAGTCAGTCATGCCAGTGACATGGCCTGCAGGACTACTTCCGATCCTGACTAAGGAGGAAATTGACGAGGAGGGAGTTGATGGTGTGGTTTGCAGGCGCTTGGATACAACAGGACAACGGGATTTAGGTGTCCCTGGACTGCTTACGGTCTTAGCCAAAGTTTCTGAACTTGACAGTAACTTTTTATGAACGCGCTGCAGGTGCCGTATAAGGGAGGATGTTCCTAGGTGGTTGACGTCCCTACCCCTACTTATTTCACCTTTACATATGGTACATATGGCAAGACAGTTGTTGTCCGGATTTGGATAGAAATATTGCCAGACCAAAGAGGTGGAATGTTTGGTCTTCTGCCCAGGCATGACCGTGATGGGCTTTTTCATCCCACGGACAACAACTGTCTCCCCCGGAGCCTGATTTAAACAAACCACATCACCATCAGAATCCTCCTCGCCAACTTCCTCCTCAGCGCCAGCTACACCAGTATCCTCATCCTGTTGTACTTCAACAGTGACATCTTCAATTTGCATATCAGCAAGTGGACTGTGGGTGCTCCTTTCAGCACTTGCAGGGGGCGTGCAAATGGTGGAAAGAGCCACCTCTTCCCGTCCAGTGCTGGGAAGGTCAGGCATCGCAACCACCACCACACTTGGACTCTCCTTGGGGATTTGTGATATCTTCTTAGAAAGCACAGTTCTTCGCTGTGCTTTTGCCAGCTTAACTCTTTTGATTTTTTTAGTGGGAGGAGGGCTTCCATCGTCATGTGAAGCTGAACCACTAGTCATGAACATACTAGGGATCGACCTTAGCCGTTCCTTGCCACTCCGTGTCGTAAATGGCATATTGGCAAGTTTACGTTTCTCTTCAGCTGATTTAAATGTCTTTTTCAAGGTCATTTTCCTGAACTTTGCCATTTGGGATTGTATGTGCCCTCTACTATGACATTGGGCATCGGCCTTGGCAGACGACGTTGATGGCATGTTATCGTCTATGTCATGACTAGTGGCAGCAGCTTCAGCACTAGGAGGAAGTGGTTCTTGATCTTTCTCTATTTTATTTTTATCGGAGAAAGTTTGGTCCTCCATTTATGTTATATCGATTTGATATATACGTGCGGCTAAACACAGAAAATAATTTTTTTTTTGGTTTGGACTGGAGTGTACTTTGTGGGTTACAGCACCCTTTAACGGTCAAGCCAGCCGGCCCTTTACTTATGACACAGGCGCACTCTTGGCACTACTTTGTTGATGCACGTGCGGCTACTGCGCACACAATTCACAAACACAGAAAATAATTTTTTTTTGGTTTGGACTGGAGTGTACTTTCGGGGGTTACAGCACCCTTAACGGTCAAGCCAGCCGGCCCTTTACTTATGACACAGGCGCACGCTTGGCACTACTTTGTTGATGCACGTGCGGCTACTGCGCACACAATTCACAAACACAGAAAATAATTTTTTTTTGGTTTGGACTGGAGTGTACTTTCGGGGGTTACAGCACCCTTTAACGGTCAAGCCAGCCGGCCCTTTACTTATGACACAGGCGCACGCTTGGCACTACTTTGTTGATGCACGTGCGGCTACTGCGCACACAATTCACAAACACAGAAAATAATTTTTTTTTGGTTTGGACTGGAGTGTACTTTCGGGGGTTACAGCACCCTTTAACGGTCAAGCCAGCCGGCCCTTTACTTATGACACGGGCGCACGCTTGGCACTACTTTGTTGATGCACGTGCGGCTACTGCGCACACAATTCACAAACACAGAAAATAATTTTTTTTTGGTTTGGACTGGAGTGTACTTTCGGGGGTTACAGCACCCTTTAACGGTCAAGCCAGCCGGCCCTTTACTTATGACACAGGCGCACGCTTGGCACTACTTTGTTGATGCACGTGCGGCTACTGCGCACACAATTCACAAACACAGAAAATAATTTTTTTTTGGTTTGGACTGGAGTGTACTTTCGGGGGTTACAGCACCCTTTAACGGTCAAGCCAGCCGGCCCTTTACTTATGACACAGGCGCACGCTTGGCACTACTTTGTTGATGCACGTGCGGCTACTGCGCACACAATTCACAAACACAGAAAATAATTTTTTTTTTGGTTTGGACTGGAGTGTACTTAGGGGGTTACAGCACCCTTTAACGGTCAAGCCAGCCGGCCCTTTACTTATGACACAGGCGCACGCTTGGCACTACTTTGTTGATGCACGTGCGGCTACTGCGCACACAATTCACAAACACAGAAAATAATTTTTTTTGGGTTTGGACTGGAGTGTACTTTCGGGGGTTACAGCACCCTTTAACGGTCAAGCCAGCCGGCCCTTTACTTATGACACAGGCGCACGCTTGGCACTACTTTGTTGATGCACGTGCGGCTACTGCGCACACAATTCACAAACACAGAAAATAATTTTTTTTTGGTTTGGACTGGAGTGTACTTTCGGGGGTTACAGCACCCTTTAACGGTCAAGCCAGCCGGCCCTTTACTTATGACACAGGCGCACGCTTGGCACTACTTTGTTGATGCACGTGCGGCTACTGCGCACACAATTCACAAACACAGAAAATAATTTTTTTTGGGTTTGGACTGGAGTGTACTTTCGGGGGTTACAGCACCCTTTAACGGTCAAGCCAGCCGGCCCTTTACTTATGACACAGGCGCACGCTTGGCACTACTTTGTTGATGCACGTGCGGCTACTGCGCACACAATTCACAAACACAGAAAATAATTTTTTTTTGGTTTGGAC